>OX377619.1:119481798-120014005 GCA_947397865.1 Polietes domitor | reverse complement strand
ATCGAGATTTGCTAAGAGAACGGCAATTCAATGTTGAAGACTTGCGTTTGTCGCAACAAAAATCCTCTATTAATTGCAAAGCAACAAGTGGCCTTTGACAAAATTATAACTGCAGTAACAAATGACAGCGGCGGTCTTTTTTTCTCGATGCACCAGGAGGCACAGTTAAAACCTTTCTCATCAGTTTGGTATTAGCGCATATCCATCTCAAAATGGGATAGCTTTAGCTATAGCTTCCCCCGGTATAGCTGCTACATTATTGGGTGGAGGACGAACGGCACATTCAGCGTTGAAATTGCCATGGAATATGCAATATGTCGATTCTCCAACCTGTAATATTGGCAAAAGTTCAGTCATGGCGAAAATGCTCGAAACATGCAAGCTGATTGTGTGGAATGACTGCACCATGACAAATAAGAAATCCCTACAAGCGCTTAGTCGGTCGGTGGAACTCTTATTTTACTAGCTGGAGACTTCCGACAGACCCTTCCAGTAATTCCAAAATCAGCACCCGCATCTCTGGCGATATGTACAACAAATTAATCTGACCACCAATATGCGTGTACATCTGCATCACAATGACTCAGCAGCTATATTTTCGAAACATCTACTGGATGTTGGTAATGGAAAAGTATCATTTGATGCAGTGAAAAGGAGTATTACATTTTCAAAAAATGACATTCAGGAATCAATTCAGCAATTAATCGAGAAATTCTTCTCACAAATTACCACAAACTATGGAAACAAAGAGTGGTTTTACGTCCGTGCTATATCGGCTGCAAAAAAACAACGATATTAATGCAATCAATAATTTAATTCTGGAACAAATTTCTAGGTGATTGCACACATTACAAATCGATAGACAGTATCATGAATGCGGATGGAGTTGTCAACTAAATTCTTTGGATCTTCCAGGAATTCCGCCGCACATGTTATCTCTTAAAATTGGTTCACCTATAATTCTCCTAAGGAATGTTAGTCCTCCTCGATTGTGCATTTGTTCTAGAATTTCTGTCAAGAGACTAATGCCCAATGTCATTGAAGTAACGATTTTAAATGGAAAATCAAAAGGAAAATATGTCCTTATACCACGCATTCCGATGATTCCCACCGATATACCATCCGATTTCAAACGACTACAGTTTCTGATTCTAATAGACACAAAATACATTCTTAGAAATAATTACCATAATTAATTAACTCTCTAATAAATGTTTCTTTTAAATGTTTCATTTTCTTTAAAGAAACACTGAAAAATTACTTAAATTTTCATGAAGTTTCTATATTTTACAAATGTAACTTATGAATTTAAATAAATAAGTATTAATTTTAACTAATTGTATTAATTTAATAACCAATCTTTGAAATTTGTACTTTTCAGTCACTTTGTCTGTAACTGAATCAAGAAATTGCAAATGTTTCTCCCTAATGACGCCTGACAATACACCTACTATTTAGGACACATTCACCCTTATCACGTAAGTCGTAGTCGAATTTCGACAGCTGTCGTAGTCGAATTTCGACAGCTGTCGTAGTCGAATTTGCATTTCGTCGGTATCATGTAACAAATTCGACGTGACTAGAACATTTTCGTCGTAGTCGATTTTGTTAAAAATTTTTGTTAATTTTTTTCTTTATATTTGATCTTTCCACTTTTTTATTGTAGATTTTTGTCAAAATTTTCATTTTTCAAATCATTTAACCAATAAAAATACCAAATTCCTTGGGAGTCATAATTTCCATTCTTAAATTACGTATGTAATTCAAGAAATAAAATTATATGTTTTTGCTTTTTATATTAGTTTAATAGAACTAAATCCATTAACTTTTGATTTGATTAATTTTTTCCATTTTTAATTTTTTTTTTTACTCTAGTCACTTGCAAAATATTCAGTGACAGTTTTTGTCGAATTTCACAGTCAAATACGACATACGCGATACCAAAAATGTAAATTTGTGACACGAGTCGAAAATTCGACACGACTACGACTACGACTTACATGATGAGGGTGATTGGCTGCCTCATGTTCACTTTTAGATTACAATTGCTGTATTATAAAGAGTGATTTTTTTGAGGTTAGGAGTTTCATGCATTAGTATTTGACAGATCACGTGGGATTTCAGACATGGTGTCAAAGAGAAAGATGCTCAGTATGCTTTGACATTTCATCATGAATAGACTTACTAACGAGCAACGCTTGCAAATCATTGAATTTTATTACCAAAATCAGTGTTCGGTTCGAAATTTTTTATCGACAAATTTTGTTCAGCGATGAGGCTCATTTCTGGTTGAATGGCTACGTAAATAAACAAAATTGCCGCATTTGGAGTGAAGAGCAACCAGAAGCCGTTCAAGAACTGCCCATGCATCCCGAAAAATGCACTGTTTGGTGTGGTTTGTACGCTGGTGGAATCATTGGACCGTATTTTTTCAAAGATGCTGTTGGACGCAACGTTACGGTGAATGGCGATCGCTATCGTTCGATGCTAACAAACTTTTTGTTGCCAAAAATGGAAGAACTGAACTTGGTTGACATGTGGTTTCAACAAGATGGCGCTACATGCCACACAGCTCGCGATTCTATGGCCATTTTGAGGGAAAACTTCGGAGAACAATTCATCTCAAGAAATGGACCGGTAAGTTGGCCACCAAGATCATGCGATTTGACGCCTTTAGACTATTTTTTGTGGGGCTACGTCAAGTCTAAAGTCTACAGAAATAAGCCAGCAACTATTCCAGCTTTGGAAGACAACATTTCCGAAGAAATTCGGGCTATTCCGGCCGAAATGCTCGAAAAAGTTGCCCAAAATTGGACTTTCCGAATGGACCACCTAAGACGCAGCCGCGGTCAACATTTAAATGAAATTATCTTCAAAAAGTAAATGTCATGGACCAATCTAACGTTTCAAATAAAGAACCGATGAGATTTTGCAAATTTTATGCGTTTTTTTAAAAAAAAAAGTTATCAAGCTCTTAAAAAATCACCCTTTATTTATATATAGGAATAGACTGAAATTTATTTAAAACAGTGCGTTAAAGTATGCCTTATTATTTCAAATAGTATACAAATGTGGGAGAGGAAATTGTGTAAGAAGGAGTTCTCTCACAGCATGATGTTATTTGACTTTTCCCATCAGTTTTAGTTTGTTTTTAGACGTCCAGCCGTGCGCATCAAAACGAGTCATCGTGTTTCTTTTCAACTCAAACTTCAAACTTTTTTTATACCAATACACTTTAAATTCAATTACCAATATTAAACTTTTACTTTAATGTTTTGTTTCTCAATAAACTGAATTTTTAAATAAAACATCCCACACAAATATAGAAATGTGTATACAAATATCACAATTTTCCTAATATGGTTCCGCACTTCTATGTAAAGCCGACAGCCACTGATCTGCCGGTAATACTGTGGAAGGCACTCCGTCGTGGAGGGTATATAAGATTCGGCGCGGCCTAACTTAACGCCTTTTTACCTGTTTTTATTAGATTATACTAGCTGAACCCCGCCCGCTTCGCCAGGCAAAAACACAAATGGTAAAATTAAAATCAGGTTTCATATTGATCTTATCATATTGATATTATCGTGGTCAGTAATATATACGTTCCAATTTTCAGCCTTCTAGCTAAAAGACACTTTTGCCACGCCCCAACTACCCACCAAACGAAAATTCAAACTCCAGCATCATATTTATCTTTCTTGTGGTCAGTAATATATACGTTCCAATTTGCAGCCTTCTGGCTCAAAAAAACACTATTGCCACACACATAAAATGAAAATCCAAATTTCGGCATCATATTTATCATTCTCATGGTCAGTAATATTTATGTACCAATTTTACATCCTATGTCCTTCCTTGGGCCAACACGAATTCATCAGGCCCAAAATCGTGAAAATCAGACGATCCGTTATAAAGTTTTGCGTGTTCACACGGACGGCATTCTCTTTTATAAATATAGATTAACATACAAGCGATTGTACCATGTGCGAATTTTGACTTTAGGCCTGTGAAATGGGTTTGATTTGACCTATAGTGGATTGTTCGGAAGGATTTCGAAATCATTTTGCTTCGCTAATACGGACAGCTACTAGACAGCATATACCTTTTATCTATTATAAGGCCTGTTCGGATTGGACTTACTAGCTTAATATTTGTATGTAGTTTACGCGCTAAAGAAGGAAGCGGTGGTGCCAGATTTTTCTGGTTGATTAATTTAGGAAAAACTAATGGGTCTCAAGTCGCTTAATTGTAAGCTGGCAAGCCCACTCGAACACGATTTTGTCACTGAGAACTCACTTCACTTACACTTAAAGTGAAATACAGAAAACCTCCGTGTGTTGATAGTTATCACCAATCCCAATAAGCACTCAGATCTCCCAATGGTTCCAGTGCATCCAATGGTTCGTGTAATATGAGTCGAGCTGTTTTGCCGTGTTTATTGCTTCTTTTTACAATTAAATTGAGTCATAAAAAATGTCACTTCTCAATGGAGTCTCAAGGAGTCCTGATTGTGGGCTACCCAAAAATAAAACGATAGATGATGAAAAAGTTGCATTGACTCTTTATAAAATTTTCCAAAATACTTAATTTTAATTGATTTGAGATTTTCAATTTTTCAAAACTTGTAAAAGTTTCGAGAAGAACGTCTGCTTTTCTGGGTGGTCGTTGCTCAGGGCCTGGATCGCATCGATCAGGTGGTCATTCATTTCAATTTGTTTTTGCATTTGGCCTAGAATGGTCGTCTCGGAACGAGGCAGCTTTAGCGGTTGTGTGGACGCATTGAGGCGTCGGTATGATTTGGCCCGGTTCTGCTTGCGTATGATATTTTCCAGATTGTGATGCTTCAGCAACAGACCGGCATCAATTTCTGTTCGTATCTTATTGTCCTCGGATGTTTCCTGTTCGATGTCGGTGCGCAGACGTTTTATGTCTTCCTCAATGCGTTGGTAGTCAGTGTTGACTTGGGTAATTTGCTGATCGGAAAGAAGGCTAATTTCCGCTTGCATCTGTTTGAGTTTATTGCGTAAATCATTAATTTTATATTGAATTGTGGTTGACGTCTGTCTAGCCTTGGATGGTTTCGCTTGCTCGAGGGTCTGTTTGTTCGATGACGACGCCGAGATTTGCTCGCGATGCATTACACAATGATCGAGATCCTGGATGAGTTTTTCCTGGGCACGCTTCAGTTGTTGGTGTCTTATTTGCATGCGATGAATCTCAGTGCGCATCGTGCCGAGTTCGCTGTCGAGGGCACCCTCCTCTTTGCGCCAGCGGAGGGTCTCATCAATCAGTTTATATTTGGTTTCCCACGACAATGACTCCCGATGTCTGTCCAGCACAACGTCCTTGTGATGCTCGATTTCATCCTGCAGCTCGTTAATATCTTCCTCCAGCTGCAACACTCGCATTTCATTGTCCTATCGAATCGTATTTAGAATTCTGAATGTTACAGTTATAATCATTAAGCGATAATAGACATACTCTGAGTTTTTCCAATAGTGCACCATGTGCTTGTTCGCACTCGTTTTCCACAGACTCGTGTTGTTGGCGCTTCTTGGCCACCTTGGCATTCAACAGTTCCAATTTCGATTGATATAGTTGGATATCTCGATTTAGCTCTTTGGTGGTGGTTTCCGATTGCTCGAGTTCTTGGTCCAGCTTCAAAGATTTTTGCTTTATAATCGATAGCTCTGTAAGGAAACGATGACATGACATTCGTTATTTCACGTATCGAGTTCATTCCGAATGGAATTGAGTCTTACGTTTCCGTGTAATTTGGATCTGATTCATTTGGGCACTTCTCTTTTGGGTCAGATTCACAAAGTGATTTTGTAGCATTATCCAAAACTGTTGATACTCTCGTATTTGCTGATCCGTTGCCTGAATAGCCTTCTCCACTTGTTTTATCTGAAGGGCGTAAATAAAAAACAATTATTTTGTAAGAACAGGGAACATCAGTAGGTGTATATCGATGGCTTATAGCCTTGTCGCACTGAATGCGGAATCTAGCTGAATTGACATAAGGCCGATTTACGAATGTCAGATCCCATACAAATTTGACATTTGAAAATCGACCTTATGTCATGTCAAGCTGAAATCTATTGATTTCGCATGCAGTGTGACAAGGCTATTAGTATGGAAAGGGCGTAACTCGATTTTTCTACACTTTACAGAAAAGAGTTAATAAAATCTGAAAAACTTTAGATATAACATATTTTAGTTCAATCTTTAATAAACAAACTCGCCATAAAAATAATTATTTCCGTGTCACCTAGTGTTGCACGAACAAAAAAATCTTTGCTGCAACGATGTCATTGTCATTGCGACAACCTTTATATTGCGACAATGTATGTATATGTATTTGCCTAAAAGCAATGATTATAATCATAAGTGATGTTCGGCATTTAAAAACTATAAATCTGTTTTCGTTGCATCAACGAATGTTGAGTTGTCGCAGGAACGAAACTATGCAAAAGACGAGAAAAACATTTCTTTGTATTAACGTTGCAGTAATGCCACAGTTTGGAGCGAGACCGCAATGTATGAGAATAACGAATCATATTCGTTGGTGCGACGAACGATTTTCATTCAGCGTATCTTTTTTAAAGATCTCATATCTTTGGTTGTAGTTATGATAATCGGATACTCTGTTCATCATAGGGCTCTGATATTTCTTTTTTTCCTTTTTATACACTCCACGAGAGTATTATGTCTTTGTACATTTGTTTGTAACACCCAAAAGGAAGCGAGATAGACCAATTGTTAATTATACCGATCGACTTAGAATCACTTTTTGAATCGATTTAGCTATGTCCGTCTGCCTGTCCATCTATTCTTGTAATCACGATACAGGTCGCAATTGTAGCCAGAACCATATGAAACTTTGCACAACGAAGTTTTTCGGGAAATCAGCTCAGATTTAGATATAGCCCCCATACGAATTGACCCATTCTCACCTAGTTGAAATATAAGATTTGAAGAAGATCTGTTAAATGTGGTATCTAGAGTGAAAAGAGTCAAATCGGGAGTGAAATTCTTATGGGGGCTATATCTAAATCTGAATCGATTTTCTTCAAATCAAGTAGCGTTCGTCCTTGTATCGTAGCTCGTCTGCATGGCCATTGCAAGGAACACACCGAATTTCATGTTTCTAGCTAATGCAATTTAGTCACGGCGAAGGTTCGATGTTTATCCCTTTTTGTTTCATTTTACCACCTAAAACTACCCCTTTACCTTGAAAATTCCATTATCCTGGCTTCAGCCGTTTGGTCTGGGGCCTGGTCAATGATAAGTTAGTCAGTCAGTTGCGTTACTGATATATATAGACTATATATAGATTATGATACTCCTACATGTGCCACGATGGACCAAATACCATTTTTTTTTGAGCCAAAAAGTCAATTATTGAACTAACACATTTTCAGAAAGTAATAATGGCCAACATTTTAAAATTAACAAAAATTGGAATTGGAACCAGGTGGCAATTCGTTCGATTAGCAACCATCAAGATAACTGCAATACATTTCAAAGGTCGACCGGTAAGTGGGTGTGGCAGTAGATTGATCAACTTAACATTTTGCTAGACAACTTTGGTAACCACCTTAAGTACATTTTCGGAATATAAAGGCCCACATATATTTCCTTATGCACTTTCTTTAAAAAAAAAACAACTACCAGCCGAGTGTAAGTGGGCGTACCAGTAGGTTGAGAAACTTCATTTTTTCTAAACAAATTTTGGTAACAGCATAAATATATGTACGAAATTTAAAAGGTGTACCTGTTTCTAAAGGTATTTTGCCTCAAAAAAATTGAATACCATCCCACTGTAAGTGGGTGTGGCATCTCAAAATGTTTATAGACGACTTGGTTAAGCACCAATACTACATGTATGTATGTGTACGAAATTTCAAAGGTGTAGCTTGCTTGCACTGCTTCTGTTGTGTCCCTTTTCCGTATTTTTTCACGATATCGCGAGAAATAGATGTTTAGCACATAAAATGCTAACTAGAATTCATCTTAGAATTCAACTCTCTTTTCCGCACGAATAATTAGTGCTAAAATTGCAGTTGGCAGCTTCGGAGGCTTATTATGAGCAATAACACGTTGGAAGCACTGAAACAGTATTTGAGTGAACGGAAATTTTGTCTGCTTCAATTTAAAGTATTCCGTTTGATTAACCCGAATTGCAGATTATTGTAGCAGAAAACTTGGAGAAAAATTCTCCTCAGTTTGAGTAAATTTCACTTGCTTTGAGGAAAAAAGGAAAACTGAACTAGAAGGAAGTTCAAAGCATGTCCTACTTCCCAGGAAAGGTTTGTACTTGATATGAGGAAGTATTACTATAGCTTGTAGTATTCGACGTTCTATTATCTTCAGAAATCTACTAACATTTTTACTTAGTCCGTGTCATACTTTTTTTCTGAGTGTAAATTGAAAAAATGTTTGTCGATTTAGATCGCCATCCTGATCATTGCCTAAGTGTCGTCTGCAGCACTTACCTTTATCTCCGTTGGGCTAATCTCATGGCCCTCATTGGAACGCAACAATTCGTCCAAATGGTTGTTCAACTTGTCCATGCGCTTCATTTTAATTTCAATTTGGGTCTCCAATTGTTTCAGTTCCGTATTCAAGTAATCGGCTTTTCGTTCCGCGGACACGAGTATGTCGTTGAGTTTCTCGTTCTCTTGGCTCGTTCGGAAGTTGTTTGCCTTGTAGCGTTCCATTTCCAAGAGAGTTTCGGCCAGTTGATTTTGGGCTTGAGCCAAATTCAGTTCCATTGCGCGTCTTTCTTCTTGCGAATTGTTGAGCAGTTTCAAGCGGTATTCGCTGGCCTTGTCTGATATCAATTGCTCCTGGGCCAGTTTGAGTATGTTCTCTTCGGTCTGATACTTGGCATTGTATTGTTTGTCGATCCTCAATTGAATTCTTCGTATTTCCGTCTCCAAATTGGTTCCTTCCTTCTTCGCTTCCTTGAGATCCTTCTCGGTCTGTTCAAGCAGTATGGGTATTTCCGTAAGTTTCTCTTCCAAACCGCCCAAAATATCCGATTGGATTTTGCCTAAAAACAGGGAGCATTAACATCATTCAGTTCGATTCGATTGCTCGCCTCGCTTACATTCCCTCCGTAACGAAGTAAAATCGTCCGACAAACGTTTCTTGAAATTTTCCAGTTTCTCGTTGAGTTCGAGCTCTTTCCGTATCTGTTTTTGAATGGCTTCCATTCCAGCGTTGTTCAATTTAATGGTTTCCTTTTCTTTGCTAGGTGAAGATAGGAATTAAATTAAAAAACAAAATTAATTATTTTTTTCTTTGTGGGAGAAACTTACCTCATAGCCTCTTGCACTTGATAAAGGATACGATCCCTTAACGAAATGGCAACTATGACCTCGGACCAGGACTGGGACAAACGTTTGTGTTCACTTTCCAGAGCCTCCAGATCAGCGTTGGCATTTGAGACGCTCATGTTGAGGACGTCCATCACTTCCTCCATATCTTGCACCTCATTCTGCACCATTTCCAGTTCCTTTTCACTTCTCTTTACCTCCACGTCCAAGTGGTAAAAGAGCAAATCGGACTTCTTCTTCTCCTCGGAAAGCTGCTGTTGCAATTGCGCATCTCGACTGACAACGCGTTTGGCATTTTTCACCTCATCCTCAACGTCATCGGCCCATTTGCGTATGTTCTTCTCCAACTCTTGCATATTCTCCAACTCGGCCATGCGCTTGTTGTACTGCGTCTTCTGTTCTTTGCTTATTTGGGCCTTTTCCTCGTATTCGTCCTTAAGTAGACGAACAGCCTCCTCTTCACGATGGCGATTCTGAAGATTCTCCTGAATTTGATCGGAGAACTCTTCAAGCTGGTCGTTCTGGCGCTGAATTTCTTGCTGCATGTCGTAGAGCGTGGCACCCTGTTCCTCGCGCTGCTGCTCCTTCTGCTTGACCGAGTATTTGATTTCTTCGATTTCATTGATTAGTTTATCCCGTGTCCGCAGAAGGTATTCCTTCAACGATTGTTGGAATTTTTGCAACAACGGATGGTCGGGTGGTAAAAGTGCCAAGGGAGCCTCAGACGGATTTGCGTCCGTCCGATTTATATTGTCATATTCACAAATTTCGCTCGGTGCAGAATCTTCTTCTTCTCCAATTCGTTCACGTTTGCCCGGTCTATTGGCGGCAGTGATCCCAACCTCTTCACTGTCACCATATAATCTTCCTTTCACATTGCCTTCAGACATCTTGCAGATTATAATTATTAATATTATTTACAAATAATTGTAGAGACAACAAAATCCGTGTTGTTGTCTATTGAAAATCGTAACTGAATCAATCGTTTTGAAATTTAAAGTAAGGGTGACAAGGGTGACTGTGAATGCTCCAAACACATGCAGGTTGTTACGTGCAACGGACACAAATCCTTATTTATTTACACGTTGCAAACACTATCCATCCAATCCATAGTAACCGATATTGGATATTGCCTTTATTCAATTCAAACAACCCCCGTACTACGTTCTGCTGAAATGCACACGGGCGTAACTACTGTTTTTTTTCATATTGTGTAGATGAAGCAAGTTAATAGTCTTTTTGTACTGCATGCTAAATACACTGAAAGAATTTTCCTTCATAATATTTATGAACCGATTTCATAAAAGGTTTTTCATAAATTTAGTGAATTTGTTCTTAATATGTGTGAAAAATTCATAAATTAAATGACATGTCGCATAACGCTAACGCCCTCTTTGCGTACATATAAATTTATATATGTTTTAATAATTTATTTTCGTACTTTTCCGATTCGTATAAAGGCGATATGGGCATCAAATGAAAGAGAGAGAAGAATATCTTTTTAAAATACTTAAAATGTCATGCATCTATCTGTATTATCTCAGCATTATCAACTGTTTCAATTTTCCTCCGTAAAAAGTTAAAGACTATTTATTTTTATTTTGAAATGGTTCTCAACGCAGATAAAAGAATAAAGTTTTAATTGCTTCAGACATTCTTTTCTTTCATTCGTCACCCATAGCGCATTTGTGTGGCTCAGAAAAGTACATAAATAAATTAGTAAATATCTATATTTTTTAAGAATATTGTAAAAAGGAGAAAGTATCACGAAATGGAAATCTAAGTACACAGCTCTCCTATATACGACGTCTAGTTTCTCGCGTATATATAGCTACAACTTTTGATCTGGTTATAAACATATACGTACTTATAAACACGGATTCATCAGTTTCCGTTAATTTTGCAGAGCTGCTTTGTTCTTTTCGATGAATCCGCAAAATCCATATTAAGACGCCCGTGTTTTTGTTACCTATACCAGCAAAAAAAACAGTAAAAACGGCGTTAAGTTCGGCCGGACTGAACTTTATATACCCTCCACCATGGATTGCATTACACAGAGGCTGTCGATTACAGGAAAATATATATTTTTTAATATAGCCAAACCAAAACAAATACAAATATGGAAAAAATAATTTTATAAATAAATATAATATATTTATGATTTCAAGCCACGCTTATAAGACAAGGCTACCAATACGTTTACATATCGAAATAATACTTCAAGTCAATTCAAAAATTCTTTTATTTATATTTTCAAAAAAAGCTTAAATACTATAAATATTCGTAGGTAGTGGGTGCTACAGTTGGTTGTAATTTCAATCTATTTTAATTCCAAAAGTACAAATTTTGAAAATCCGTTAAAAATAGGTGGAAATCACAATAGAAAACATGTACTGAACAATAACTAACGTTTTGTAAGAACTTTTTAGGTTTGGTGTTTCGTATAGTATTTAAAGTATTTTTCAATCTTGAGACTTTTACCTATATTTGTATACTTATTTGATTGAGGGAATCGAGGAGAATAGCTACTAAAACTCCAAGTGAACTTATGGTTTGTCCATTAAAAAACTACAAATTAAAACCATGTTTTTCTTTCTAATTAATTATTAAGGTATTATAGCTTTGTCTACAAAAGTCAAGAGTTACTTTGGAAATTTTTATTTAGAAAGACTATTTTGTGGGGATTTCTTAAAATATTTCGGGTACTTTGAAAGATATTTAGCATCATTTCAGCTAGAATTCTCATTCAGTGTTAAAAGGTTAGTTTGTAAATAAAACAAGTTTTCATTTAATTCGCGTAAAGAATGAAAAATTGGACTCCCCCCTCCAAACTTTCGATATATATTCCATTTTGCAACCTAGTGACATCCGATTTTAAGTTATTTGCTAGTTAGTCCGTATGGTTTGCAATTGACTAATCGCTTACGTATTTCAAGTTGAAGGTTCTGAATTATTTATCAATCGGCGTTAAAAGGAGAATGTATGTATGCATGTATGTGTGTAGTCACCATTATTGAGACTTTGTTATTTCTTTATTTTCGGCGGCAGATAAGGATTTCGTCATGACAATCTTTCATTGAGAATCTTATATATTTGCAAGACATTCAAAATCTTTGAGATGTGAATGAAGCTGTAGTAACCTCCCTGTGGGGGGAGTATTATAATTAATCGACAGCGAATCTCAGCGATTTGTCAATTTGTGGGCTGAATTAAAAACAAGCCAAATAAAAACACAATTATTTCGAAGATTTAAATGAAGAACATGCACTTGACAGCAAAATTAATCGTTCACCCTATCCTCAGAATTGCGAACTTTGAGAGGTAAAATGAATAGATCAAAGTGAACATCATTTTTGGTAAGAATTCATTGAGGTCCCTACACACCAGGGTCCACTCCTACGACTTGTCCTGGGACAGACGTAGGTTCTCTTCTTGTAATCAAACCCAGCAAAAAGAGAGCAGCCAAAGCAGTGAAAAAGATGTTCATCTTGTGATTCGGAAGTAGTGAAAATTGGGAATTTGGGAATGAATTTAACATGGAGTAGTCACAGAAGGGATGTTCTTTATTTTGAGTGTTGCAAAGGAACTAGTTCCATTTCACTATTAAACAAGTAAAAACGGAGTTAAGTTCGGCCGGGCCGAACGTTATATACCCTCCACCATGGATTGCATTCCACAGAGGCTGTCGATTTTCGTAGAAGTGCAGTAACATTACAGGAAAATGTTAAATTTTTATACACTCCACAAGAGTATTATGTCTTTGTGCATTTGTTTGTAACACCCAAAAGGAACCGAGTTAGACCCATCGTTTATATTAGAATCACTTTCTGAGTCGATTTAGCAATGTCCGTCTGTCCATCTATTGTTGTAATCAAATTACAGGTCGCGATTATAGTCCGCTCTTAACAAAAATTGGCTCAAATAAGTTTTGTGGATCAAGGACGAACGCTATTTAATTTGAGGCAAATTGGTTCAGATTTAGATATAGCCCCCATACAAATGCCTCACCCGATTTGACATTTTCCGCTCTAGAAACGACATTCTTTAAATTTGGTACAACATCTTATAATCCAACTAGAAACACCTATGCAGAAATTGGGTAAGATCGGTTCAGATTTAGATATAGCCCCCATGCAAATGTCGCTCCCGATTTGACTTTTGCCGCTCTAGAAACCAACCAAACCAACAGATTTAGATATAGCCCAAATACAAATGTTGCTCCCAAAAGTTTAACCGATTTTGGCCAAACGATACTTATTCACCTGTTTCGTTCCAGGTTTCAATATACCCCCATACAAATGTCCTTTCCGATTTAACATTTTTTTCAAACACATACATTTACAGGATACAAAAATCCTTCCCGTTTTCACTTTTTCACGGAATTGAATTGTATTCAGATAGAAAGTGGAGTGTATCATAGAGTCGCCCGCCCGACTTTAGCCTTTCCTTACTTGTTTTAGTGTAGCCAAACCAAAACAAATAAAAACCTTGAAAAAACAAGTAAGGAAAGGCTAAAGTCGGGCGGGACCGACTATATAATACCCTTCACTTTTATTTATTTTAAACCACGCTTATAAGACAAGTCTACCAATATTTGTATCAAGTATCAATTCAAAAAGTAAATATTAGGCAGCAATCTTCAAAAAAGCTTAGATATCCTAAATATTGAATATTCCGCTAAAGCCGTTTGTTTGGTTGTACTTCCATCCTATTTCAATTCCAAAAGTACAAATTTTGAAAATCCATTGTCTCTTGTACGTAGCTAACCTTACTACATGATTATACGCATTTTAGCCGTAAAAGTACGAATTTGGAAAAATCTATTTATTTTACGAGCCTATGCACCATGGATTTTACCCCCTTAAAAGGACGACTTTCGAAAATCTCTTTATTTTACGAGTCTACGCAATCAGATGGATGTACACACCGAATTTCATCATATTATCTGTAGCCGTTTAGTTGTACAATTTTTATCCCTCTGTTCCCATCGTATCCCATGAAAGTACGAATTTGGAAAAACCTTTTTATTTTTCGTGGCTACGCAATTAGATGCATGTATACAGGGAATTTCATGACTCTAGCTGCGACCATTTGGTTGGTACAATTTTTATCCCCTTTTTGCATTTTCGAAAAATGCCTTTATTTTTTGTGCCACCGAATTTCGTTATTCTAGGTGCAGCCGTTTGTTTGGTACTATTTTTATCCCTTTTTCCCATTTTACTCCTTAAAAGTACGAATTTGGAAAATATATTTTTATTTTATGTATCTACTCAATTAGAGGAATGTATATACTGAATTTCATTTTCCTAGCTGTTGTCGTTTGATGGGTACCATTTTTATCCCTTTTTGCATCATTGTACTTGCTTTTTGTTTTTTTGTACTTGCTCACCCCCTGCACGTTTTTGTTATACCCAATATCAAGCAAGTACAAAAAACATACATAAATACTCTATATTAGGGATTATTATGGGTATTTTCAGTCCTTGCGAGGGAAACATTTTCCCTTTGAGCCGATTTCGCCCAATTGCAATCCTAACCGATCTACGACTATAAGACGGACATAGCTAGATCGTCTTAGAATGTTATGACGATCAGGAATATATATATTTTATGGGGTCTCAGGTCGATATTTCATGGTGTTACAAACGGAATGACAAAGTTACCAAAAGTACCATCCAGCTGGTAGAGGGTATAAAAAGCCGCCTCTACCAGTGGTAGAAGAGAGGACCTTCTGGTTGCTACTACGACACTCTAACCATTATCTGTCGTGAGTGGGGAATAACTAAAGCAAACAATTTTGTTCGTTAGAACTGACAATAGGAAACTTGACCAAATATTTATTTATTATGAATTAATTATTAATATTAAATTAGCATTAAATAAATTAACGCTAATAATTAATAAAAAAGCAAATATTTGAAGTACATTAATAAAGTAATAAATTTGTATTATTTTAAGCAAAAATTGTTAATATTATACAAAACTAAACATGGTTTATTTATAAAATTATAAACAAAAAAGTTTTTTCCCAAGCCACGATTCGAACCCTTCTGGGTGTAAAACGGACAACTTACTTCTGTGACCCCATACTAAAAATTCGTTCCCATTCACTTGTGAAAATGCTATTCGTAATATAATCGACTTTTATGTAAGTTGTTTAAAAAACTTCCTCGAAAGCGGGAAAAATTCCCATTTTGATTTTGATGTACGGGATTACTTCCATTTTTTGCTGGGAAGTACAGGCCGCAATTATTTTCCGACCCTAACAAAAAGGGGTACAAGTAAGTTTTGCGGTCAAGGACGAACGCTATTTAATTTAAATAGCAAAACGGTTCAGATTTTGATATAGCCCCCATAAAAAGTTCGCTCCTGATTCGACTTTTCCGCCGGATCTTATATTCCAACTAGAAACATCTTTCACCACAGATGTGGTCAGATCGGTTCAGATTTAGATATGTAGCTCACTATTTCACTTGTTCCTCTCTATAAATCACAAACTTTAAACGATTTGGTTAAACTTGACATATTATATTTCACCTATACACATACACGATGAAAATGGATCACATTTTTAATATACGCCCATAACAATTTTGATTTAATTTGACACAAACCTCATATTTTACCTGGAAACGTGTATTATGAGATATGATTAGGACCCATTGTTTTACGTGGTTGCTCTGACGGCAACGTAAAGTATTCTTTAAGACAACGTTTTGAATAATTATAATCCTTACAAAAATCCTTCCCGTTTTCACTGTCACTCGTATAGCATTGTCACACTACATGCGAAATCTAGTTGAAATGACTTAAAGTCCATTTTCAAATGTCAAATTTGTATAGCATCTGACATTTGAGAATGGACCTTAAGACATTTCATCTAGATTTCGCATGCAGTATGACAACGCTTTCACGAAAATTTCGGTAGCTAATTTCATATACATACATACATATCGTCACGGAAAATAATAGTGTAGATTATTATACAAACCAATAACCAGCAAAAGTCACAAAAAATAAAATCCACACACCAACATTTAACGATTGTATTCGTAAATAATTAGTATTTCGAGAGCAAACAATTGTCAGAAAATTAAATTTCGACAGAAGCAATGGAAACGAAAAAAAAAGTCTGCACTTCAAGGGTGTTAACACGTTCTAATAGAAAATAACTGCCTACCAGCCTTTAACATATATATAGTGAACTTTCTAATTGATCCAAAAAATATCGATAGAATTTCCCTCCATTTTAGGAATTGTGGGATTTTTATATGAGATATCTACAAATGTTTTTGAAAAGTAACACGACTAAAATTCTTGGATTTCTGTGAAATGACCTAATACATGTTCCACTATTTCTAATTCCTCCTCATCTGCCTACACTGAACATTCAACAATCTTCTCTGGCATTCCACGATTCTAGGAGATCGTTATTTCCCTACACTCAAAGGAATTTGTAAATAAAGGAAAGCAGAAAGTCTGCTGTAAGAGCTGAGATAGCAGATTTGTATCTCGAGGGATTATATTCATAAGTGGCTATGAACAAAAACATAACTTTTGAGGAGAGTGAATAAACTTATTTTTTCTTAATTTTAAGAGTAATTATTATTCATTCTTCTACAGTTTAATCTAAAAAGGATTATAAATTGCTATGATTGAAAAATTTTCAAAATCTCCTATTTTTCGTGGTTTTATGGTTCATAGCCACTTTTGCATGCTTCAAGTTAAGCACTCTGAATGCTGAATTAAGCACATCTATGCCCAAATATATAAAAACGTTTTTCATGAAATGTTGGAAATGTTGTGTAGAAAACCCATTTTCTGGGATGTATACAGCGAATTTAAAGATTCCAGCTTCATCCGTCAGATTGGTACCATTTTTATCCCTTTTTTTACAATTTCCAATTTTTTTACAAAAAGCGGATATTGTGGTAGATCAAGCAGGCCCGTGCGCAGGATTTTCCCCTGAGGGGGGGTTTTCATCTACACTCATAAAAACCCTATAATGAGTTAAAATTAACTAAAATTTAGGAAACCAAGTACATTTTTACTAAATATAAGTAGATTTTTTTCTGAAATTTTCCTAAATCTAAGTAAATTTTTCGTAAAACCTAGTATTTTTTACTAAATTTATGCAAAATTTTCCTAAAACTAAGTAAATTTTTACTAAATCTTAGTAGAATTTTGCTGAAAATTTCCTAAAACTATGTAAATGTTTACTCAAATCAAGCAAATATTTACTCAAACTGAGGACAATTTTGCTGATTTTTTTCCTCAAAACGAGTAATTTTTTACTTAACCTGAGGAAAATTTTATTTTATACAAGGAAAGGAGCAATTAAAATAAGTTCAATTTAACTAAAAAAATCAAACAAATTGTTTTGCATCAGAGTATGCAAAACTGATACAAAAAATGACAACACGAAATATTTCTCAAAAGTTTCATGATACCTCGCTATAAGGAGTTGAGCTATTACTCCATGATTGTTGCGAAGGCAAGATAGGCGCCTTCGCTGTGGTTGTTTAGAATAATTCATAAAGTATTTAAGAAATAAGTCTCTGCAAACGAACGAGAATTGCTTCTTAATTTAATATTCAAGAATTTTTTAAATGTATGAAGAACTCGGCATAAATTTTAGTAAACATTTTGACTTAATTTTAGGAAAAAACACATTTTTAAGTTAAAATTTCCTAAATGGATTTTTTTCCATACAAAAAATTTCATATTTTTTTCTCACTTAAAACCTTAGAAATTGTAAGAATTTTTTATTAGATCCAAAGAAATATTTTTAAGTAAATCTACTACCATTTTTCTAGTAAATGAACTATTTACTATGGCTTTGAAAGAAGGAAACTTTACTCATACTTAGTTAATTTTCCAACTTTTTTGGAAATTTTTACTGGAGCGTTTGGAAACCACTCATATGTTATTGCCAGGATCATCGAGAAATATTTTGATACATTCGTCCGACAGACATTGTCGGCAAAATTGCATTTCAGTAATCCATCATCAGTACATTCAAAGGAATATGTCAGTAAAAGAAAGCAGAAAGTCTACTGAAAGAGCAGATTTTCTGCTGTTAAAAAAGAGACAGCAGATTTGTATCTGCTGAGATGGTAAACATCTGTTTGCTGTTTTTAGCAATATATATGATATGCATATTGTCCCAAGCTAATATAAAATAAAATTCGAGCTAAACTCGCTTATTAACGCTTATCTATTTTTATATTTTAATTAACAACAGCCAATTTTAGCAGACTGCAAACTCTTTAGCAGGTGAAAACTGCTGTTATAGCTGTAATAACAGAAAAGTGTCTGCTGATAGGCAGCAGACAATCGCTTTTATTAACAGTCTTGTTCTCTAAGTGTAGAACTATTTTAAATATAGGGTCCGCCAAATAACTTTTTTTTGAAAATGCTATAAAAAAATTACTGAATATTTTCTCAAATTTCTTTTTTTATTTGAAAGTACAATCCTTCCGGTTAATAATGGAAAATAATTTCATTCAAATGGCTGCCTCGGGCACCCCACAAATAATAGTCCAACGATTGAATAGTTGAAAAAAAAAAACGGTAGATGGCGGACCCTATAGTTGCTTGAAATTACATACATACATATCGAGCGCTCATATTCATAAGTGGCTATGAACAAAAACATAACTTTTCAGGAGAGCGAAAAAACTGATTTTCTCCTTAATTTGAAGAGAAACTATTAATCGTTCTTCTACAGTTTAATCTAAAAAGGTTTACTAATTGCTACGATTAAAAGGTTTTCGAAATTTCCTTGTATTCGCGGTTTCATGGTTCATAGCCACTTTTGTATGTTTAAAATTGAGCACTATGAATGTTGAAATAAGAATAAGATTTATTGTAAACTCCATAACTTTTTTCATGAAATCTTGGCAATGTTGTGTAGAAAACGCATTTTCTGTGATGTACACAGCGAATTTAAAGATTCCAGCTTCATCCGTCAGATTGGTCGCTTGTAAAATTTATGTAGCCAGTTGCGAAAATCGCTGCAATTGATGAAAAATCCAAAATTCGCCGTTGCAATTCCTTATATTTTAACTTTATTCATTCATACTTCTGAAACTTTTCATACACAAATATTCCCCATGAAGTCAGCAATTACATGCCAAAGAAATATTTTGGTATTTTCAATATAATAAAAAAGTTACGCCGGTTTTTTTTTCTAAATATACTTTTTACAATTTTTGACTTTACAGCCACCATTTTTTCTATTTTAGCCTGATAACTGGGGAATCAAAATGTTATTAACGCGAAATGATGGAATTTGATAGTACGATATGCCCTAAATTTAGAAAAATGTTTTAAACAAAATCGTTGTAGCGAATTATAACCTTCGGTTTTATGCTGCTCCATTGTTGAACTATTTTATTTCTATTATTTTTATGTTCATAGCCACTTATGCAGTCGCAAACTTACGTGCGAGGGGATAGCCAAATCGAAAAATTAAAAAAATGCTTTAGAAAAAAAATCTTTTCTAAATTTTTATGGCAGATGACATCAAAAACTCATTTTCGAGAAAATGGTTCATAAGCCCTCGATATATATTTTGAAGAAATATTACACAAAAAACAATCAAATTTCTCGGCGATAAAATCTTCAGTCCCGCATTTTTTCTATGATTGGATATACTTTTTGACAAAGTATGGGTCTAAATAGAATGTCTAAAGAGTTTTGGGGTTTTTAATTTATATATGACATGAGTAACAGGATGTTTACTCAAAATATTTATACGCATATTCCGATTAAATAAAAAATATTTGGAAATGTTTCTTCATTTTTATAATCCTAAATATGTATAAATTCGAATAACAAATACAGTTTTTTGTATTCGATGAAATGCAAGAAGAAACAACTAGAGATTTTAATTTCAAAAAACCAAATAATTGGAATTTTAGAGTTTCGTTTTCCTACGTAGATCCAAGTTACTGAATTTGTTGTTTCTCTTTTGAATAATACTTGTTACATATGTACTCTACAAGCATCAAGCAAATTATTTGCTTTTATTAAGAATATTTTAGATTTCATTATGAATCATAGTGATTCTTATCTACACTTTTTTAAAATTACTAAACGATTTTGTTATAAAATTTCCAAACTTTTATTGCAGTGGACACTTAAAAGTTCATAAGATACAGCTCTAGTCGAATGTCAAGAAGTGGTATCGGGTATTAAAAATTAAAATTTTCCGAACAATTTTGTGTCCATTAGCGAAATTAGCATTGCACAATCTTGAAATTGGCACAATTCGTTTAGTTTGTTTGTATTTTTCATAACCTCTGTCTGAAATTCAAGAAAGTGTCCACGATTTTTTGTGTAATTTCTCGTGTTTTTCATGATTTTACTGCAAAATTACCATTTCAGACGAGTTATTTTAAAAAGACCTTAAAAATTCTATATTTTATTGATTCAGAAAGTCTAGAAGGTTTTAAAAAGTATATGTTCGAAACCTCTCTGCGAAACGGCCCTGAGATTAAGGTAAACAAAAATACAAATTGGATATTTTGGAAATTTTTATTTTCGCGGAAATATGGCTAAGGCCTACACAGATAGAAATCCTAGCATTGTTTGTTTGCTTTTCTCGTATGTCAAAAAATATTGAAACAAACTGCATGAAGAAACAGTGAATTGCGAAAAATTGGTGGTCAATGTGGCTCGAATCAATATCCATCGGACAAAATTCAATAACTTTTGTTCAAGTAAACATTTTTGAGTTCTGTAAAAAAATATTGTACACACGTTTTTCAACCATTACACCAACCAACGCATTTCATTGATTCGATGAATATTTGACATCAATTTGAAGTATATTTGATTTGATGTGAAATTGTGGTAGATAATTCCTTCATTTCATGACAAATTGACTTCAATTCAATGCTATCTGTCAAAATCTAATGTCAATATCTAATGTCAAAATTGCATTGAACTCGAGCTGAATATAGTATAAAGTTACCGACAAAATATATGTATTTTCCTGAAAGCGTAAAAAGTTTTCTCGCGATTGATATAGTACAACGTATTGAAATTGGGTCACGACGACGAGGGTTGCTGTTCGTGCTGACCCAAAGCCAACTACTTATTCTCTTTGGTATTTGTAGTTAATGAGAATTGTTACTGACTACAGTGTTTGCTGTGTACAATTACTTAAGTGTATTCCATGCAAGCGGACAACCGTTTTTGTTTGTGGACTTATCTACTGCAGTTAGACAGCTGCGTATGTGGTGTGGCCGTTCGTCGCTTGGTCGTATGTTTTAGGGTTGCGTGTTATTTGTTATACTCTCCACTAGGGTATTATGTCGTTGTGCAACGAGATAGACCCATAGTTTATTATACGGTTCTGTTTATTATACCGATCGGCTTAGAATCACTTTTGAGTCGATTTAGCAATGTCCGTCCGTCCGTCTATTCTTGTAATCAAAGAACAGGTCGCAATTGTGGTCAAAACCAAATTAAATTTTGCACAACGAAGTTTTTAGGGATAAGGACGAACGCTATTTAATTTGAAAAAAATCGATTCAGATTTAGATATAGCCCCATACGAATTTAACTCTCGATTTGACTCTTTTCACTGTAGATACCACTTATTTTAACAGATCTTCTTCAAATTTGGAAAAATATCGTATATTTAAACTCCAAACATCTATGGCTCATATCGGTTCAGATTTATATATCGCTCCCGGCCCTAGAAACCATGTATTTTAACCGATTTGCTTTAAATTTGGCACAACTCGTTATACTTTAACTAGGAGCACCTATGGGGATTGCCGTTTTTGCATTTATTTTTAAAATCAATTACAATTATCTATAACAATATATATTAGACTGAACACTTAAACAGCATCATGTTGATTTGATGACGAATTTGGATAGCTGGACTGCAAAATGTAGACTTGTACCAAGAATTTCATTCCCAGCTTGTCGACATCTTCCTGTTTTCTGTCATGGGTATGCGTGCACCTTGGTCAGCAGTAATTTTAAGGTCTGTTGAATCATAAATTGTAGTTTATAATTAAAATGAAATGTATTTTGTGATGAAAACTCACCGGATGATGGAATCACCTATGAATATGATTTTAGGACTTGAAAAAATAATCAGTATTTTTTTATAGACGATTCTAATTTAAAATTTTAAATGGCCCACCCTATATGTATAAATTTCTTTTCTATAAAAAGTGTCACATTCCGCAATAATTTAGACCAAATTAAAAAAATTATTAAAAGTAAACTGGGATCAAAAGGCATCGGAAAAATAAACATATACGCGGCGTTTATGAAAGATAACCCTATTCAGAAATTAGCATTTTCTAGGTCAATAGAATATGGGTGGATTTCTTATAAAGGAAAATGTGTGCTATTTATTATGAGCTATGCTTTATCATGCAGATTATAAAACGATTGTCAAATATATTGTTTGTTCCACGGAACCAATATGACCTCAATATGACATTACTAAGAACAAGTTCCAATACCGTTCGTGGTCCGAGCCTTATCAAACCATATCAAAAACTTGCGTTTTAACCAAGAACAGAGGGTAGAATTTTAACATTGTAAATAAATTTGCATTCTATTAAATATAGATGCGAAATGGTCTTGAGCCAGGACAATATCCCAGTTTAAATCAAATATTGATTACAGACCAAAAAAAAAATACAAACGAAAAAACTAAAACAAATGAGCGTTGGCACGGCAGAAGTATTGCTGGGTAACTATACCTGCATATACACATACTTACATATGCAACTCAATGAGATGCTTGTAAGATGGCATGTGTACTTTATTACTTGGTGCGATTTTTTAAACGCAACTGCGGCAAGTGAGTTGTTATTCTCGTTCGTTTGTGAAAATCATCTCCTTATAGAAAATCATCTCCGCAACAACTTCCATATTTTCAGTTCGATTTGTGTTTTTGTTGGATCGTTGAAGAGGTATTGATCACCAATTGCAATTTTTAGAACTTCCTAACCCATTAAGGGACGACAATTTTTTTCTTACTGTTAGTTTTCAGTGGGTTAAACTGAAATATGGGGTTATTTGCATCGTAAACACATTCTAGTCTTACAAAAAGCTAATTTTTGAAAAAAAAAAACATCTGAAATGTTGGTCTTTCAATGGATAAATTGGGAGGAAAACTTCACATAAGATGTTACAATAAAACCGTGCGACATGATTTCCCTCCCAGGAACAAGATTATATAGAAGTGAAACTATAGGTCACTAATAGGAAAACTCATAATCAGTTTTTTATTTCGTGGTCGTTTGTCTTTTTAGAGGACTTTTAATTTCCAAAGGATGAAAATGTTTCAATAACACTACTCAACAAAATGAAAAAAATTTCATGTACTCCGGATGCGATAATTTTTTCTGTGTAGATAACCTTGACATGAGCTCGAAAAACGCAATAAAATTTTTTTTTTTTCGTTTGGTTTTTGTTTTATTTTTTTTTTTTTTAATTTAAAAATTTTTTTTTGGTTAATTTGTTTCGTCCGGCATAACTCGGGAACCACTAGCCCGATTTAATTGAATTAAATTTTAAAAAATTTAAAATTACAATTCCCTTAATCTGTTCATATATTGTTTTCCTATACAAGCAACAGTTTCCAAGTTAAAAATGAATATATAAAGGAAAAAACTTATTTTTTGCCTAAAGATTTAAATTTTTTTTTTTTAAAATCCATAAAAAATCCAAAATGAAAAAAAATGTCAAATCTTATTACTTTTACGTGAAGTCGCATAACCTATGAGCAAAATGAGACAAAGATCATGAAAATCGATGCACGCGTTTCGCTTTTATTCGCAATTGAGTAAAGGTATGAATTTCAAAAATTTGCTCGACATATGCACAACTTTGTCTATGGTAAGCTTTTTTCTTTTTTATTACAAAAAAAATTAAAATTTGTTGGGTGACAAAAATATATGACTTTAAATTAAAAAACAATTCGATATATGTACAAGAAATTATCCTAAGGATATCAACATTAATTAATTATAAAAAAGTTTAAAAAAAAATATCTAAACACAAAAATAAAAACCTTCAAATTAAAAATAATTATGTGCTTTTGTCTTTCTTTTATATTGTTGTGGGTCTGTTTCTCTTATCAGGAACCAGATATAGTCCCCCATCATAGCTTCGTTCCAAAATCCTTGGTATCGGTGCTCAATTTCTTTCATTTGCTGATGAAAACGCTCACCATGCTCGTCACTCACATCGCCCAGGTTGTCCGGAAAGAAGTCCAAGTGCGAGTGTTGAAAATGTATCTTAAGCGACATATTTGCTCTAATTTTTTTATAATTTTGGAGTAGTTGTTCGACGATCTCTCTGTAATTTGAGCTTTTGTTGTTTCCAAGAAATCCGGAAACAATTTGCCGAAATGAGTTCCAAGCTGCAGCTTCATTTGGTGATAAAATGTGCTCAAACTGTTGGTCTTGCAACAACTTTTTAATTTGCGGACCGTCGAAAACGCCTTCCTTAATCTTTGCCGATGAAAGGTGAGGAAAAATGGTTTTTAAATAGGCGAACGCTTCGCCATCTTTGTTGATAGCTTTCACGACGTTTTTTATGAGTCCGAGCTTTATGTGAAGAGGTGGGAGAAAAACATTTTCCTTTTTTATGAGTGGTGTATATTTCACGTTGTCGCTGCCGGGGATGAAGTTAACTCTTTCTGTCCAACTCCTCCTGGTGTAATGATGTTGACGATCGCGGCTGTCCCAAAGGCAGAGAAAACAACAGTACTTTGTGAATCCACCTTGTAATCCACAAAGGATACCGATAACCTTAAGGTCGGCACAAACTTTCCAATCGTGCCTCTCATAGTTAAGGCACTTTAGTAGATTGTCCATGACTTCGTATGTTTCCTTGGTGTCAACGGCATGAGCAATTGGAATCGAAGGTTTCTCGTTGCCGTGGTGCAGTAAAATTGCTTTAAGGCTCTGCTTGTTGCTGTCGATGAAAAGACGCCACTCTCCTGGATCGTAAGAGTACCCGAGTTCACCAAATAATCCGGGAATGTCCTTACAAAAACAGATGTTGTCTTTTTTTGTGTAGTACCTTGCGTATGGTTCATGACGCTTCCTGTAGATTGTTGTCACCACACCAGGAGCTAAGAAACCGAACTGTTGCATGCGCGATGCATGCAACTCTGCATCTTCCTTGGAGAGTTTCAATTCTCTAACCCAATCGTTCAGTTCTGCTTGGGAACATAAGCGTTGACCTCCATGCAATGTATATGTTGACTCGCATTCTGATGTGGTTTCTACTGTCTCCGGATCTGATGTTGGATGTATCGCCTGATTATTAGATGCCCATCTTGAAACGGACGGTTGCGGGTCCACTGGTTCTTCGGAAAATGGCACTGGAAAATTCACTGTTGAAACAGCAGCGTAAGTCCATCGTATATTTTTTCCCACGCCTGTTTTTTTGCTAAGACAGAAGTAGCAATCTGTTACATGGCAAAGCGGAGCTCTCCAAAGCATTGGCATGATGATTCTCGGCTGTCGTCTGAAAGAATTTCAATAATAAGTTATATATGTTCTTGAATTTCGTAATCTACACTTACCTTGAGTCAGCTAGCTGTACGTAGCACCTTGGACATAGAGCACTTGGTGTCCTTGGTGTTTGAGACCTTTAAATTGAAGCTCTCTTCAAATGAATCTCTCAATTTAGGTGAAAAACAACGCTTGTTTTTTTCAGAAACGTATTCTCCGCACATGTAACAAAAATTACTTGGATTGGTATTGCATTAAAATCCTCGCGAACGTTTGCTCATTTTAACTATCGCGTTCGTCGACACTTGTTGAATGAGTAAAATCGATCAATGAAGACCTATTTATACTGTGTATTGTTTAGTATTTTACTGACAGGTACTTATAAATGGGTGTATATTTTTTTACGGTGGCTACATACCTGTTTCACCATGTGTGAGTCTTAAATTTTCCGAATAATGACCACCCTTAAATGTGGGTTGCATTTCTGTAAAAAAATCATACAGGTAGCCAACGGAAAACCCAAATAATTTTTTTTTCCTTTTAATTGTTCACGCACATTTATTAGCGTTTATTACTTTGCTTACGCAATCATAAAAATTAAATAACCCTTTGTTTATTCCGTTTTGTTAATTCTGAGAATCAAAAAAAAAAGAAAAAACCTTACCATAGACAAAGTTGTGCATATGTCGAGCAAATTTTTGAAATTCATACCTTTACTCAATTGCGAATAAAAGCGAAACGCGTGCATCGATTTTCATGATCTTTGTCTCATTTTGCTCATAGGTTATGTGACTTTACGTAAAAGTAATAAGATTTGGCATTTTTTTTCATTTTGGATTTTTTATGGATTTAAAAAAAAAATTAAATCTTTAGGCAAAAAATAAGTTTTTTCCTTTATATATTCATTTTTAACTTGGAAACTGTTGCTTGTATAGGAAAACAATATGTGAACAGATTAAGGGAATTGTAATTTTAAATTTTTTAAAATTTAATTCAATTAAATCGGGCTAGTGGTTCCCGAGTTATGCCGGACGAAACAAATTAACCAAAAAAAAATTTTTAAAATTTAAAAAAAAAAAAATAAAACAAAAACCAAACGAAAAAAAAAAAAATTTTATTGCGTTTTTCGAGCTCATGTCAAGGTTATCTACACAGAAAAAATTATCGCATCCCGAGTACATTTTGACTGTTGACTAGTGCAATTTAGTTTCGTACTTTTGCGTGTCATACAACGGCGATATGGGTATTAAATGGAAGAGAAGAACATCTGCTAAATATACTTTTCATTTCATGCGTCCTTCCATGTTAATTTAACATTGGCAACCATTTCAATGTTTCCCCTTTAAAAAGTTTATGTAGTTCATTCATGTTTTAAATTTTAATGGCGAAAATTTGAAATGGTTGAATTTCTTTCCAAAAATTAGCTTTATAGTCCGGGAGCCAGCAACGTGTTTGGTTACACTATAAGTATCACGGTTTAAACATTTAGGATATGTTCCTTTATTTTTGGATAGAAAAAAATGCATGTCTGGCAAACCTTCGGGGTGGCTTTTGCCCCCCCCCCCTGCGACTTTTAAGGTCCCAAAAATTGGTAGCATTTACACCATTTTATCATGGCTGTCATTTATATATATGAAAGCTTTTACCCCTGCGAGTTACCAACCAAGCAGCCACACCAATCAGGGGGTGGAAAGTGCGTGCCAGGCAGGGTCAAAGTTCGGAGCCAACACCGAATTTCTTTACGCTATAAGTAAAACGGCCCAAACTTTTATGGCCACTTCCTTACATTATGAGAAGAAAAAATCCATGTCTGGCAAACTTTCGGGAATGGCTTTGGCCCCCTGCACCCTTTAAGGTCGAATGGAAATAGTGATATTTCAACTACTTTCCTATCAGTAAAACTGAAAAACTTTTATGGTCACCTCCTTACATTATGAGCAGGCCCGTGCGCAGGAATTTCCCCTGGGGGGGGTTTTCATCTACACTCATAAAAAAGTTAACCCTATAATGAGTTAAAATTAACTATAATTTAGGAAACCAAGTACATTTTTACTAAATATAAGTAGAATTTTGCTGAAATTTTCCTAAATCTAAGTAAATTTTTCCTAAAACCAAGTAATTTTTTACTAAATTTAAGCAAAATTTTCCTAAAACTAAGTAAATTTTTACTAAATCTTAGTAAAATTTTGCTGAAAATTTCCTAAAACTAAGTAAATGTTTACTCAAATCAAGTAAATATTTACTCAAACTGAGGACAATTTTGCTGATTTTTTCCTCAAAACGAGTAAATGTTTACTTAAACTGAGGAAAATTTTATTTTATAAATGAAATTAAATAAGTTCAATTTAACTGAAAAAATCAAACAAATAGTTTTGCTTCAAAGTATGCAACAAAACTGATACACAAAATGACAACATGAAATATTTCTCAAAAGTTTCATGATACCTCTGTCATAAGGAGTTAAGCTATTGCTCCATGGTTGTTGTGAAGGCAAGATAGGCGCCTTCGCAGTGGTTGTTTAGAATAATTCTTAATGTATTTAAGAAATAAGTCTCTGCAAACATACGAGAATTGCTTCTTAGATTAATATTCAAGAATTTTTTTAACAATTTCAAATGTTTTTTATAAGTTCATTAATACTTAAATGTATGAAGAACTCGGCATAAATTTCAGTAAACATTTTAACTTCATTTTAGGAAAAAACACATTTTTAAGTTAAAATTCCCTAAGTGGAATTTTTTCCATACAAAAAATTTCAGATTTTTTTCTCACCTAAAACCTTGAAAATATTCTTCCACGTAAGTTTGAATTTACTCAATTGTAAGAATTTTTTATTAGATCCAAAGAAATGTGTTTAAGTAAATCACTACCCTTTTTCTAGTAAATGAACTATTTACTATGGCTTTGAAAAAAGGAAACTTTACTCATATCTAGTTATTTTTCCAACTTTTTAGGAAGTTTTTACTGGAGCGTTTGGAAACCACTCATATTTTATTGCCAGGATCTTCATGAAATATTTTGGCAGTCCGACAGGCATTGTCGGCAAAATTGCATTTCAGTAATTTATATATCAGTACACTCAAAGGAATATGTCAGTAAATGAAAGCAGAAAGTTTACTGAAAGAGCAGATTTTCTGCTGTTAAAAAAGAGACAGCAGATTTGTATTTGTAAATTGGATATGCTGTTTGACAAAGTATGGGTCTAAATAGAATGTCTAAAGAGTTTTGGGTTTTTTAATTTATACATGAGTAACAAGAAGTTTACTCAACATCTTTATACGCATATTCCGATTAAATAAAAAAAATTGAAAATGTTTCTTCATTTTTATAATCTTAAATATGTATAAATTCGAATAGCAAATACAGTTTTTTTTGTATTCGATGAAATGGAAGAAGAAACACCTAGAAATTTTAATTCCAAAAAAAACAAATAATTGGTATTTTAGAGTTTCGTTTTCCTACGTAGATCCAAGTTATTGAATTTGTCGTTTCTCTTTTGAATAATACTTGTTACATATTACAAAAAATACTAACTCTG
This sequence comes from Polietes domitor, assembly GCA_947397865.1. NCBI lineage: Eukaryota > Metazoa > Arthropoda > Insecta > Diptera > Muscidae > Polietes > Polietes domitor. The sequence continues at coordinate 119,984,612 of OX377619.1, read as the reverse complement.
AAAAATATTTGACATAAGTGATAAATATAACACAAATTTTTTTAAGTTAAAACTAATTTCTTATTGCTTCGCAACTTTAAGGTAGATTTTAAAACAGAGAAAAATTGTATTTCGTAGAAACGAGATTTTAAACACGTGAACATCGTTTTTGAGTTTCTTTTGTGGGAAAAATTAGTTTGTTTGCTATAAACATGTCATCAGTTGTTGTAAATGAACAAAGAGAAATAAGTTTATGTATATCAAACAGTTTTCTTCGTTTGTCGAAATGGATTTGTACTATAATTGAAAACTCCCAAAACATTGATGAATATAGGACACATCGGTTCAGATATAGATAAAGCTCCATAAAAATGTCCAATAGCAAATGTTACATCTTAGCGCTCTACAAGCATCAAGCTAATTATTTGCTTTTATTAAGAATATTTTAGATTTCATTATGAATCATAGTGATTCTTATCTACACTTTTTTTAAATTACTAAACGATTTTGTTATAAAATTTCCAAACTTTTATTGCAGTGGACACTTAAAAGTTCATAAGATATAGCTCTAGTCGAATGTCAAGTAGTGGTATCGGGTAATAAAAATGAAAATTTTCCGAACAATTTGGTGTCCATTAGCGAAATTAGCACTACACAATCTTGAAATTGGCACAATTCGTTTAGTTTGTTTGTATTTTTCATAACCTTTGTCTGAAATTCAAGAAAGTGTCCACGATTTTTTATGTAATTTTCGTGTTTTCATGATTTTACTGCAAAATTGCCATTTCAGACGAGCTTTTTTTAAAAAGACCTTAAAAATTCTATATTTTTTTGCTTCAGAAAGTCTAGAAGGTTTTAAAAAGTATATGTTTGAAACCTCTCTGGGGGGGTTTGAACCCCCAAAACCCCCATGCGCACGGCCCTGATTATGAGAAGAAAAAATATGCTTGTCTGGCCAACCTTCGGGAGTGGTTTTGGCCCCCCTGCAAGGTAGTGATATTTCCACCTCTTCCCTATAAGTAAAATTGCCAAATCTTTTATGGTCGCTTCCTTGCATTGTAGAAATAAAAAAATCCATGTCTGGCAAACCTTCGGGAATGCTTTGGCCCCCTGCACTTGCCGGTCTGTCAATTCCTGTTACAAATTTCTATGCAAAAATGGATTTTTTATACACTCCACGAGAGTATTATGTATTTGTGCATTTGTTTGTAACACCCAAAATGAAAGTTAGACCCATCGTTTATTATACAGATCGACTTAGAATCACTTTCTGGGTCAATTGAGAGTCCGTCTGTCCATCTATTGTTGTAATCAAATTACAGGTCGCAATTATACTCCGATCTTAACAAAAATTGGCACAAGTAAGTTTTGTGGATCAAGGACGAACGCTATTTAATTTGAAGCAAATAGGTTCAGATTTAGATATAACCCCCATACAAATGCCGCTATCGATTTGACTTTTGCCGCTCTGGAAATCACATATTTCACTCGCCTTGTAATTGAAGTGGAAACAGCTATGGTGAAAATCAGTCAGATCGGTTCATATTTAGATATAGCCCCCATACAAATGTCGCTCCCGATTTTACGTTTTCCGTTCTAGAAACCACATATTTTACTCGATTTACTTCAAATTGGCACCGTACCCTATAATTAAAGTGGAAACAGCTATGGTGAAAATCGGTCAGATTGGTTCAGATTTAGATATAGCCCCCATACAAATGTCGCTCCCGATTTGATTTTTTCCGCTCTAGAAACCACATATTTCACTCTATTTGCTTCAAATTTGGCACAGAACCTTGAAATTGAATTGGAAACAGCTGTGGTGAAAATCGATCAGATCGGTTCAGATTTAGATATAGCCCCCATACAAATGTCGCTCCCGATTTTACGTTTTCCGCTCTAGAAGCCACATATTTCACTCGATTTGCTTCAAATTTGGCGCAGTACCCTATAATTGAACTGGAAACAGCTATGGTGAAAATCGATCGGATCGGTTCAGATTTAGATATAGGCCCCATTCAAATGTCGCTCCCATATAGTACCCGAATTTCTTTAAAATTGGCACAACATCTTATATTCCAACTAAAAACACCTATGGTGAAAGTGGGTAAGATCGGTTCATATTTAGATATAAATTTATTCATATATAAATTTATTTATATGTATATATACAAATATTTCTCCCAAATGTTAAACCGATTTTGGCCAAACTTTACATATTATATTTCACCTATAAACATACATGGTGAAAGCGGGTCACATCGTTTCATGTTTCAATATACCCCCGAACAGATGTCCTTTCCTATTTAACATTTTTGGTCAAACACATACATTTACAGGGTACAAAAATCCTTCCAGATTTCACTTTTTTACAGAATTGGATTGTAATAGTATAGAAAGTGGGGTGTATCGTATAGTCGGCTCCGTCCGACTTTAGCCTTTCCTTACTCGTTTCTTCTCATAATGTAAGGAAGTGGCCATAAAAGTTTGGTCCGTTTTACTTATAGCGTAAAGAAATTCGTTGTTGGCCCCGGACTTTGACCATGTCTGGCACGCACTTTCCACCCCCTGCTGCTTGGTTGGTAACTCGCAGGGGTATGAGCTTTCCATGATAAAATGGTGTAAATGCTGTCCATTTTTTGCGACCTTAAAAGTCGCAGGGGGGCCAAAGCCACCCCCGAAGTATTAACAATAAGAAAAAAATTTGCGCCTCTTAATGGGTTAGAAAATTCTAAAAATTGCAATTGGTTATCAATACCTCTCCAACGAAATTTTTTTCACGAGTTATGATCAATTAAAAAAATTACAACATTTTCAAAAAGGTGTGTTCATTCAATCGCCTGTAACTTCTGAAATGCTTGGCCGATTTTAATGTGATATATGTACCTTGTTTTCTTTCAAAAATACGTATATGTACAATATTTTTTGAGAAGAATACATACACAAACTTTTAAAACAATCGCAGCTATCAAGGTCAAAAATCGTACCGCTTGACATGGAATGACTCTAATACAATCCGTCCCAAACTTAAGAGTTCTTCTCAAATTTCTTATACGCTTTACTCGAATCTAGATTGGATATTCAAAGTTTGTGCTACTCATCCTCAATTTGCTTCATCCCTGGTAGCGAGTTAAACCTTCTGTATTAAGTAATACATACACACATTGCGAAAGTCTTTTTGGAAATTACATTCTAGTCTTATGTTTTTATTTAATGTCATCTTCGTATGCTCTACATTCACTCCGAAGAGGCTCCATTTAAATACATCTTAATCTTAGACTTAAACATAGAACTTCGGGGCAGTATTTTTTATTGGAATCTTTGTGTTCTGATTTGCAGTTGGGCATGAGATTAGATTATAAATTACAAAAATAATATACATATGTACATACATAGATGGATAGATAGAGAGATGGATAAGTAAGTAAAACAAACAATAGGTAACAATAGTTTTTGGTTTAAGGACTACTCAACAATCGATTGGCTTATCAGAACTGTTCAAAAGTCGTTCATCTTCGAAAATGTAGTACTTTTCTTTGTCCGGATAGAACTCAGAAGCCAATTCTTGGGCTTCGGCGTGACACACAGCCTCATTAAATGCACCGAACGAGCGCAGACTCTGAGCCATCAAGGATCGCTGTTGTCTCAGTTGCTCCTCGGTGCGATCGACATGGATGACATGACACAGCGGTGCACTGGTAGCCAGACTGACGAGGGCCATTGCGTCGCCAGTGTGGACGACAACGTCGACATCTCGTTTCTTTGTACAGTTCATGATCCAGGAGACCACAAAGAAGCAGGCGGCATTCATGGGAAACGATCGTATCAGTGTGGATGTCATGCCTCGGAAGAAGAAACGTACGCCATCGCTGTGATAGCCCTTTCGTATGCAGTCCATGTATCCATTATATTTGGGATGTTTCAAGTCATCGGCTTGGATGCATGTCTTAATCACGTCTATGGGGTACGTCGCCAGCCAAGAACATATGCCGGCGAGACCACCTGCACAAAGGCCGTATAGAACATTCGGTTGACTGGATTGGCGCATCATGTATTCATAACTCACGAAATAGCTGGCAAAGCCTAAAATTATTTATACTGCTTCCTATCGAATAATTAAAGGGTGTGAGTTAACGACAACTAACCTGGAATGTCTCGAGCGGCTGTAAAAGCCAAGCCCTTCATAGTCCCTCGCATTCCCTCGTGCTTCACTATATATCGCAGGCATTCCAGCGGCCCTTTGAATTTCGGTCCCGATGAGGATTCGTGTTGTAATTGCAGCCGAGTTTTGGCCAATTCCATGGGAGCACAGACAATACTTTGGAAAAGGCCCGCCACACCTCCGGCCAGCGCATGTGATGCCAACGAGTCCGGATCCTTTCTCGATCGCTGCACATTGCCATAGATGCCAAAGACAATGGCATTGACAAATCCAATGCCACCCATGGGACTAGTAATGCCACGATATAGACCGCTGAACTTGTCCTGTGCCACAATTGTTCGCATACAATGCCAGGTGCCTCGGTATTTTGGATTTTTGGGATCTTGAGTTTGTAAGTGCACCTTAACCGTATCCAGCGGATGTCCTACCAAAACACCGGCACAACCTTTGGAGTCGAAATAAGATCAAACCATTACTTCGAGTCTGCAAAATGGAATGAATATGTTTGAGATTCTCACCTCCAACGCAACCAGCCAGAAAATCGAGAGCCATTTTTCGTTTCCAAATATTCTCCGCCCTTGTCAATTTCGGTTTCTTCTCCTCGTCGATGCTTTCGACCTGCTCTATTTTCAACTGTGAATGGATGAAATGGAAACATTTATATCATTTTACTATTTGAATTGGATTAGATATATGTATGTAGATATATTAACATAGAGTGCTCCTAAGCAAGCCTTCTTCCCGGTTATCTAAGATATCATCTCGGTTCTACTTTGAGGAAGAAGCTATACTTTCAGTGGATAAAACGTGGAACTAACTCATAGATGATTAATTATATTTTTAGTAAATCCATCCCCACCTGACAGATAACTTTCTATTTGAAATCTAATCGAATTGTGTTTTTATTTCACTGTCAAGAATTGTTCGTCTGTTTGGCGAAGAAAGTTAAATATGAATTCCGAAATGAGTTTATTGTTGATCATTATGATTAGCTACAGCCACATAATGATTACCCCAAAGATAATTCCAATCATAATATGATGCTCTTCAAAAATAGTATCTGCTTATATTCCAAATTAGGCATCTAATTATTCACACTTTTGAATTATTTTATTCGAAAACAAAGAATATTAATTCAACTGAACAATATCCAAAAGATCTATAGATTAGAAAGATGTTATTCAAAGTGTGTTAGTACTTTTCGCATGGCAACGATCATCCGTTTCGTTATCGATTTTCAGTTTGGGCCTTAGAGCAGAGATTGAAGGCATGGCATGGAGATTGAAGGCATGGACCAATTTGGTTTCACTCAGTTGGCATTGCCAGGAATTTGATTTGATTCCGTAGTAACAATTCCGAATGTTTTTTGTTTTAGTTTCTACAGATTCAATTCGATTTTGTAAATACTTTTTGGCGTATTGCTGTTAAATAAATGTCAAATACATTTATTTTAACATATTTAGTTACAAATAGTATTATTATTATATTTCAAAGTAATTTTTCGTAGAAACGTATTCTGTATAATTTAACTTGTTGTGTGATCAATCCATTCAGGCCCTTAAGTCGAATATCGAGCCAGCCATTCGTGAGAGAGAGAGACAGGATGCGCTACATTAATGAAAACATGTGCCGTAAATAGTGGGAATGTCTGATCTTTCGAATAAACCAATAATATTTTTTAATTTTCTTTTAAACGAATTCTATCGGTCCTGACGAAATTCAATTCTGTATAGAATCATACTTGTTCCATAAAAGGATAATAACTCAAAATCTAAAAATTAAATTAAATAACTAAAAATGTGACTCTATAGTTGAATCTCAAGAAACACAGATAGGGTCCTAACGAAATTTTTACGAAGGAGGAGACAAAACAAAGGGCGATTTTTAATGTGGGAGGAAAAAAGGAAGTTTTTTTAAATTTGGAGTTTTTACATATTTTTGGAAAAGGTGCGATATGTGAATTACAGATCTAATTTGGGATTATATGTAATTCCAATGTCAAAGTTTGTATGGAGGATTCAATTCAATTTTAATTCACTTTAGTGCGCAGATCATTCGGTGTTTGATTGGACCTGTTCAAACCAGATTGTCCAAGTTTCATTCGCTAGTTATTGATAACCATGATTTACTTGAAAAGAATAATACTTGGACTTGGCGTGGTGCAGCAGCATTTAAGCGCTTCTGACGATGCACTAAAGTAAGCGTTGCTAAAAATCAACATGACTCGGTTATCACGTATTTGGATGCAAGAGACTGTCATGTAAAGAGTCGTATGTTTCAAATCCCGGCTGAGGCAATTTATTTTTTGAATAGGCATATCGTTCTTATTCCTGAATAGCGTCCGGTACATAAATCCATACACCTCCTGCAATAACCAGCACTGATTGCACGGGAATGTTCTGGATTTCTCCCCACTATTCATCCGAAATCTGTGCTGTGCTGTGCTGTGCTGGGTGTATACTCATTGTTGCCATGGAAACTACTCGCTCAGCTCAGTCTTTTAAAGAGATTGCAAAAATAAAATACGTGCGAAGACAGATTTCTGACTAGATTAGACTGTATATCAGTCCGGCTGTTGTTTTATAGACAAACATATTTTTATAATGCATTGTTTGAACATGTGGCAAATCCCTGATAAATATGGGAATTAAAATGATTGAGTGGCGCTATATTTTCCGATAAAAAGAACAACATTCCGCCTGCAATAGAGAAGGCCATGTAATTCTAGCCCCGCCTAGCCTATCCATATTGTCGTTAATTTTTGCAAAACTATTAGTTAGAAACAAGTGTGGATTGAGAAGCGAAACGAGGAAAATATATTTCGCTACCACTGCCATGCCTACCTAGGTCCGTGAAATTCACACTCTCAAATGAGCTACATACATACAACAAAATATTAATAGTATTTTTTGTCAAAAAAACTGGAAAAATAGAATTTCAGTGTAAAGAATGTCAGAGAACTACCGATTAATCTGCAAATAATGAAAAGAAAATGGAGTTGGGTGAGCCGCAGCCACCTGAATATAACAAGATATGCCATGGAATGGAACCACAGGACAGCCGCAAACGTGGGCGACCGAGGAACACATGACACCGAACTTTAGGGTTGGAAACTGAAAAACTTAATTCATCGAATGATAATGAAGTTCAAACAATATGTATTGATAGAGTAAGATACCCTGTGTTTCCAAGAGGAATAGAGGAATGGTATGATTGTGGCGATGCATCAAAAGTGCTACATCAAGATCGGGGCAATGTTTTGTAATTGCAGTTTAAGCGATAAAAACATATGTTTGTTAGTATGTTCTTGCAGGTACTCACTAGTCTAGTATTATCCAAATCGTATTATTAAACTCTTGTTTTGGTGACTAACGGAATTCTTTCACTCCCGTAATTTAATAACAAAAAGTGGGCCCCGTAGCCATGGCTCCGCACCGTAAGTGGGAGTGGCAATTGAAAATATTACCTATGCGAATATGTATTACGAAACATTATATTTTTGCTCATGTGGTACTGTACTTGCGCGTGGTATCAAAACTGGTGTCGCTGGCTTTTACATGAGCTGATCGATCTCTTACGATGCTTGTCCATGTCTAGAGGGACCCTTAACAGCTTCAAAGCCGAGAACAGACAAAGCCCGATTTGTGCGCAGTATTCGAATCGACACTTCTCAGTTGGAATGGACGATGCGATACGACTGATATGCATGAGCATATTACGTCGTTTGAATCTTTGAATCTGTAGTTGGCTTCTCGCTCCAGTACTTACGTTGTTTGTTTTTGTAGATAAATCCAACAAGTTTGCTATGTATTCTGTTGATGGACTAGAGTTGGGTGTCTACCCAGTTGTACAAATGCCGCTGAACACAATAAGGAAATAGACCGAATATACAATAATATGCATAGTGTTGGACTGCACCATTCGCGAGATGTTCACTATGTCTTCGCGTCTCAATATCTCCAAAGTCCCCACACTCAGGCAAACGCAAATCGATAATTTTGATAGGAAGTCAATAGAGGGGGGGCGGGGGATGGAACACTTAGATCAGATGCCGGTTTCTTGATCGCGAACTGTAGATACTTTCTTTTGGCACCACGGTTCACTTAGGACTGAAGGTTCTACTTGAAGTGGTGGTTGAAGAGCAGTTTTCAAATTGAATCTTTGATTGATTGGTCTCAAATCTATCTACCGTTTCTATTCGCCAAATGCAAACGACTATAAATGAAAATAGCTGTGGAATCGATGATGATTCTAAAAAATAGGAATATAAGAAAAGGCAATAACAAAAACCGCACAATTCGAATGAGAGATAAGGAGGATTCCACTACAGCAGCGCATGCAGGAAAAATACAAGTAATGAACGTAGAAGGCAATAAATACCAACGTACCCGGGCTATGTCGCATTCCGCAGCACACAACACCACCACACTCTCATCCAGCCGCAGCCGCAGCACCAGCACCAGCCTCTGTGCTCAGTATTATTGTCGAGTGTTAGCACTACCCGAAGTTCGTCTTTAAGGTTATCAGCTTGTGATACACGGCGCGAAATCGCCGGGGATTTAGCGTTCATTTCCATACCCTGCTGGTGTCAAACACACAAACACACAGTTTGATTAGGGAGCGTATACAAATTTTGGTCATCTTCGTCATAGATTATTGTTGTGCTGCGATTAAATTAAATTTGCCTCGAATTAGCTTTTTGTCGGGCCACACTGATAACCCCCGCCATCCAGAATTTTGTGACGTAAGCACGAGAAAATGACTCGCTTTCTGGTCAGCTACAAATGAACCTGTCCGAACAAAACTACTGAGTGGGATCTCCTCAAAGGAAGAATGCGCTTGCTTTGACGTCGTGGTGGGCCTTCGGACCATTTTCATTCAATTCCACCGCACTTTACCTTTTCTATGGCGTAGATTACACACAACGAAGGATTTGACGTCATTATTCTCCTATTTGCGTGCGCTTTATTTTGCTTACGTCTCGGAGATTGCTTCAAAATATGTTTTCCTCTACAAATAATAATTTAATTTCGCATTTGTTTTGATTGGCTTGATGTTTCGATTTCGATTGATATTGATATTGATGTGAGTACTAACGATTCGGAGGGTATAAACTTGAAAGAGGTTGCAAATCGCTCGCATTTTAGGTCCGTAACATCGACATGTATAGTCTCAGTGGCCTAGAGTCACCGTCTCAAAATAAGAATTCCATTGTATTACGATTACATATTTCCAAGATGGCAGTTCTAACTTAGAACTGTTGGCGAGCCAAAGCGTTGTGAGACATGGGCCAATAATACGCCAGATGTTTTTAGCGTCAAATCAAATCAAGGCGGGAACACCTTTAAGAGTACAGATCAGCTGAGTCGATTTAACGATATACGTCTGTCGGTCCGTCCATCTGTCCGCTTTCTATCACAGTACAGATGGCAATTGGCCCGGAGTAATTTTCAGATTTAGATGTAGTCTCCATACAAATATCCCCCCGATTCACACTAATACTGCTCTAGAATCCACTTCAATTTCTTAGATCCTGGCTAGGAACACCTACCGTGAAAGGTTATTTTGTGGGTCCATGGTTTTGTATAGCCCCTTACAAATGGGCCAACATTTACACTATTACCGCTCTAGAATCCACATGTACATCGGATGTCCATCAAATTTTGAGGATAATGTATCGTGAAAGCAAATCAAACAGATGAAAGTCCGCATACAGTCCATATACAAATATCACTCTGCTTTACCCTATTGCAGCTCTAGAATCTTCATATTACATCGGTACCTAGCCAAATTTTCCATAGCATGTTATATTTGACCTGAGAAAAGCGCTCCATATTTTCAAATCGATTTTCTTTATTAAATCGGATCTCATTCAAAGTTTCCAAATGACGAAATAATCTACCTGGAAATATCCACAGTGAGAGTGGATCACATGGAACTATATTTTATAAAGCCCCTCCCCCCTACCCTCCACCTCCAGGATGGGGGTACACTAACTTTGCCATTCCGTTTGTAACACTTGAAATATCGTCATTAAATTCTAAGACGATCTAGCCATGTCCGTCCGTCTATTGAAAGCACGCTAGCATCTAAACGAAACGTCTTATAGGCGTAGATCGCTTGGGATTGAAACTGGGCGAAATCGGCCCCAAGGGAAAAAAATTTCCCTCATAAGGACTAAAAATACCCATAATATTTCCTAGTATTTTAGAATGTGCTTACATTTTTTCAATATGTCTGCTTGTACTTTCTTGATATTCCTCCTATAACAAAAACGTACACCATAAAGTGAATTTAATTCGTAGGGAGTGTAATGGGGCAAAAAGGGATAAAAAGGGTACCTATCAAACGACAACCGCTAGAAACACGAAATTCGGGGTGTACATTCCTCTAATTGATACATAATATTAAAGTATTTTTTCAAATTCGTACTTGTAAGGGATAAAATGGGAATAGAGGGATAAAAATGGTACAAAACAAACGACTGCACGTAAAATAAAGGGATTTTTCTAAATTCGTACTTTTTGGGGTTAAAATGGAAAAAGGGGATAAAAACAGTACCAAACAAATAACCGCAGCTAGAGTCATGAAATTCGGAATATACATTCCTCTGACTGCGTAGACACGAAAAATAAAAGGTGTTTTCCAAATTCACACTTCCAAGGGATTCAATGGGTACAGAGGGATAAAAATAGTACCAACTAAACGATTTGCTAGAATGATGATGTGTGACGGTGTGTACATCCCTCTTGTTGCGTAGACACGTAAATAAAGGGATTTTAGAAAATCGTACTCTTATGGGGGTAAAATAGGAAAAAGAGGATAAAAATGGTACTAACCAAATGGTCGCAGCTAGAATCATGGAATTCGGTGTATACATTCTTCTGACTGCACAGACATGCAAAATAAAAATATTTTTCCAAATTCGTACTTTTTACTTTTACGGCAAAAATTGGTTGAATCATGAATTTAGGTTATTTTGCACTATGTACGTGAGATAATAGATTTTCAAAATTTATACTTTCGGAGTTAAAATAGAATGGAAATACACCCACTATCTACCAATATTTATGCTATTTAAGCTATTTTGAAGACATAAATATAAAAATATTTATTTTTTGAATTGACTTGAACTATTATTTCGATATATATAGTGTAAACGTATTGGTAGCCTTGCCTTGAAACCGTGGTTTGAAATAATAAAATATTATATTTATTTATAAAATTATTTTTTTTTAATATTTGTATTGCTTTGGTTATTTTAAACAATATATATTTTCCTGTATTATTACTGCACTTCTACGAAAATCGACAGCCTCTGTGGAATTTAATCTATGGCGCCGTTTTTACTTGTTTTTTTTTTTGCTCTAAAAGCAACATCAGACTTTTGAAACGTTATGTCGCAACAGTGAAAGTCGCCCAATTTTACTTCCGCTCATGTGTGCTATGTTACTTGGTGCGGTTTTTTGATTGATATTCGGAAAGTGAGTTGTAGTTCTCATGCGTTTATTCAAAAATATTGACTTAATGAGTCTGAGTATCGCAGCGAAGCCTCCTGAAGCGGGCCAGAAATCACGATAGAGGTAGTATGTATCCAGGGAATAAATGTCCCCGTGCCATATGTAAATAAATTAGCATATATGGATGCAAAATGTTCTTGAGTCAGGACAATATCCCATTTCGAATATTGAAAATAATAAAAACATTTTTCATTGAGATCAAAGATAATGATGGGTGCATTATTAAAGAATGAAACATTAGCTTGAAAACTACTACAAAACACCTAAAATCATAAATTTGTACTTTTCACCAACTACTTTGTGTGAGAAAACAAGAAATGTCTGCCATATTCCGTCTTGTCATTATATACCGAATTTGGACCGATTTCTGGTACATTCAATTTTGCTGTTCTTTCTTTCAGAAAACTTTTGCTTCAAATTTAGAGGTACAAAATTTAGACCTGTGAGGTCCACTTTCAAAACACATCCGATTCTCATTCAAATCCGTTGTTAAATGAGGATTTTAGAGCGGTCCGAATTCAAATAGGAGGTATATTTCTATGGGGCTATATCAACATTTGGGTATATGAGATCTACTTTCAAAACATGAGTTTCTTAACCAAGACCACATGCGAGACATTAGTCACAGTTCAAGTCAGTATTTAAAAGCTGCGATGCGCTTAACACTCCTCTAGGGACGTTGTTTTAGAGTGATCAAAAATCGGTTTTTTGAAAATTAAAAAAAAAAACTGCGGACGGATTTTTTCATTTATGCAAAGTAAACTGTGGACGGATTTTCGTGGCGAGAAAAAACGAAAATTTCATTTCTGAAAGCAATGTTAGTACCTTTTTACTTTTGGTGTTCTGCATCTGATGTAAAGTTTAAGATGTTGGAGGGATTTGAAGAATTCAAAGAAATATTTTTACTGAGTATTTTAACAGCAATTTTTTAGTAACTGAAATCCTCAGTCATTTCGTCAGAACAACGCACGACAATTACAGAAGGAAATATTCATTTTCGTCACTTTGGTCATTTCTTGTTTTGTAGGTAACATTTATGTTGCTGCTTCTATTTTAGGGGTTCACGTCTTGGTTTCACACAATATACGTTTTGTTCTTCGACATTTCTTGTCTTTTGATGAATGTTGATAGTTATATTTTAGGAGAAGTTAGCCTCTTCATTTCGATTTCAAACGTCAAACATGTATTCCAAGTACTTCTGCTTAACAAACTCAACTTCACAGCAAAAAGAGAGCACACGAAGAAGTGAAAAAGATGTTCATATTGTGATTCGGAAGTAGTGAAAATTGGGATCTTCATCAATGAATTTAACACAACCCCATGTCATAGAAGGGCTGACCTTTATTTTGAAAGATTAAAAGTTATTTTAAAGTGTTGTAAAGGAAGCACTTTTGCACTACTTTCCATTTCTCTTTTAAAAAATCCGCCGCTACCGGGGTAGAACGGGTAGAACAGCGGACCTTCTGGTTGCTACTACGTCACTCTAAACATCTCAGCTATCCTCTGTTGTGAGTGCTGAATAACTAAAGCAAAACATGTTGTTCGTTAGAACTGATAATAGGGAACTTAACAAAATATTTGTTTAGTTCGAACTAATATATAACGCAAATTAATGTTAAATTAAATAGGCATTAAATAAATTAACACTACTTAATTTTACTGATATTATGTAGTGTAGTAATTACTATAAAATTAAATATTTGAAGTACATTAATAAAACAATAAATTTGTATTTTTTTAATTAAAAATGTTTAAATTATATACAAATTATACAAAATGAAATATTGTTTATTTATAAAAGTAATAAAACAAACACAAAAAAAGTTTTTTTTCCCGAGCTACGATTCGAACCCGAGACCTTCTGGATTTACCTCTGTGACCCAATACTAAAAGTTAGTTCCCATTCACTTGTATAAATGCTGTTCGTAAAATGTTACGGGATATTAACATAATATCGACTTTTTTGGAAGTTGTTTAAAAGAACTTCCTCAAAAGCGGAAAGAAAGCATTTGGATTTTGAGATGCGAGATGCATTTGGATTCCTACGGAAGTACTTCTAATTTTTTTGCTGGGTTAGTATTGGTTTAATGAGTTATCATTTTTTAATTCAGATTGCTTCTGCTTAAATTACTTAAATTCTGTCAAAGCCTGGAGGTCCGGTGGGTCGTTTTTAAGCGGTTTTCATTCTACTTTTCACTTTCTCCACTAGTTTCATTCCACTTTTGACCAAACAAAATGTGTAAAATGATAGAGATGCGTCTGGTTCGTACGCTAACAGCCCTTATCTACATTTGGCAAGAAGAAATGCTATTTTCATACAAATTAAAATTCAATTTCCCACATATATGTGTGCCTCGCTCGACAAAGGGCAGACAGCGTCCGAATCAGACTTAACCGAGGAGTTATCGCATTACAATCGTTCTGCACGTGTTCGAATCATGCTTTACTTTAAGCATCAACAAAATATAAATTCTTTTCTTCTTTGCGCGCTTTCTCTGAGTTCTGAAGTAAATGCACAATTTTCAGCCCGGCCAAGAAAACAATTAAATGTATGTATGTATGTATGCATACGCTGCTATCTGCCACTTAAGTATTTCGCACGCTGAAGCTGTCATGGTAGTGTTTTCAACTTCTGCAGACCTATTCGCACGGATAATACGACAAAATACGACAACGTAATATTAAAAGTCAACAAAAATAGGATTTGTATGTAAACAAGTAAAAAAGGGCGTTAAGTTCGGCCGGGCCGAACTTTATATACCCTCCACCATGGATTGCATTCCACAGAGGCTGTCGATTTTCGAGAGGTGCTGTAACATTACTGGAAAATGTAATGTTTTTAATATAGCCACTCCAAAACAAATAAAATAAGTAAGGAATGGCTAAATTCGGGCGGGGCCGACTATATGATACACTCCACTTTCTATCCGAAAACAACTCAACTGGGTAAAAAAGTGAAAACGGGGAGAATTTTTGTATGTTTCCTAATCATAGGCTAACATTACCTGGTCCAATTTGTCAAATCGGAAATATTTATATCGGTGCTATATCCAAACATGGAATATAGTGACTAACTTTCACAATAAAAACAAATATAACGTGTTAAGCTCATTTTGTGAAAATTCGTGCTTTCTGGTGCGGAAAAAGTCTATCCGAAATTTGTATGGGAAATTTTTGGGGCGAAATTTGTATGGGAGCTATGTGTAAATCTGAACCGATGACCCATTTCCACCATGAGTGTTTCCTGTTGAACTATGAGATATTTTGAAAGACTTGAAGAAGATCTGTTAAAATATGTGGTTTATAGAGTGGAAAAAGTGAAATCGATCTGACCCATTTGCGCCATAGGTGTTCCTAGTTTAAATATAAAATGTTTTGCCAAATCTGATACAATATGTGGTTTCTAGAGCGGAAAAAGTCAAATCGGGAGCGAAATTTGTATGGGAGCTATATATAAATCTGAACCGATCTATCACAATTGTAGCACAGGTGTTTCTAGTTGAAATATAAGATGTTTTGACAATTTTGAAGAAAATCTGTTATAATATGTGGTATCTAGAGTGAAAAGAGTTTAATCGGGAGTGAAATTCGTATCTAAATCTGAACCGATTTTCTTCAAATTAAATAGCGTTCGTCGTTGTACAAGAATAGATGGACAGACGGACGGACGGACATTGCTAAATCGACTCAAAATGTGATTCTAAGTCGATCGATATAATTAGCAATGGCAGGCCCGTGCGCAGGATTTTCCCCTGGGGGGGGGGGTTTCATCTACACTCATAAAAAAGTTAGTTAAAATTAACTAAAATTTAGAAACCAAGTATTTTTTTACTAAATATAAGTAGAATTTTGCTGAAATTTTCCTAAATCTAAGTAAATTTTTCCTAAAACCAAGTAATTTTTTATTAAATTTAAGCAAAATTTTCCTAAAACTAAGTAAATTTTTACTAAATCTTAGTAAAATTTTGCTGAAAATTTCCTAAAACTAAGTAAATGTTGACTCAAATCAAGTAAATATTTTCTCAAACTGAGGACAATTTTGCTGATTTTTTTCCTCAAAACGAGTAAATTTTTACTTAAACTGAGGAAAATTTTATTTTATACAAGGAAAAAGGGTGAAATTAAAATAAGTTCAATTTAACTAAAAAATCAAACAAATAGTTTTGCGTCAGAGTATGCAAAACTGATACAAAAAATGAAATGAATAATGATAATTCATAAAGTATTTAAGAAATAAGTCACTGCAAACGATGTGAAGAACTCGGCATAAATTTTAGTAAACATTTTAACTTAATTTTAGGAAAAACACATTTTTAAGTAAAAATTTCCTTTTTCTAGTAAATGAACTATTTACTATGGCTTTGAAAGAAGGAAACTTTACTCATACTTAGTTAATTTTCCAACTTTTTTGGAAATTTTTACTGGAGCGTTTGGAAACCACTCATATGTTATTGCCAGGATCTTCGAGAAATATTTTGATACATTCGTCCGGCAGACATTGTCGGTAAAATTGCATTTCAGTAATCCATCATCAGTACATTCAAAGGAATATGTCAGTAAAAGAAAGCAGAAAGTCTACTGAAAGAGCAGATTTTCTGCTGTTAAAAAAGACACAGCAGATTTGTATCTGCTGAGATGGTAAACAGCTGTTTGCTGTTTTTAGCAATGTATATGATACGCAGATTGTCCCAAGCTAATATAAAATAAAATTCGAGCTAAACTCGCTTATTAACGCTTATCTATTTTTATATTTTAATTAACAACATCCAATTTTAGCAGACTGCAAACTCTTTAGCAGTGTGAATGGTGATGTAAGATTGTAGAAAACTGCTGTTATGTCAAAAAACTGCTGTAATAGCAGAAAAGTGTCTGTTGATAGACAGCAGACTATCGCTGTTTTTATTAACAGACTTGTTCTCTAAGTGTAGAACTTTTTTTAAATAGTTGCTTGAAATTACATACATACATATCGAGGGCTTATATTCATAAGTGGCGGTGAACAAAAACATAACTTTTCAGGAGAGCGAAAAACTTATTTCTATTATAAATTATTAATCGTTCTTCTACAGTTTAATCTAAAAAGGATTACTAATTGCTACGATTAAAAAGTTTTCGAATTTCCTACTATTCGCGGTTTCAAGGTTCATAGCCACTTTTGTATGTTTAAAATCGAGCACTATGAATGTTGAAATAAGAATAAGATTTATTGTAAACTCCATAACTTTTTTCATGAAATCTTGACAATGTTCTATAGAAAACGCATTTTCTGTGATGTACATAGATTGGTCACAATTTTTGATTTTACAGCCACCGTTTTTCCTATTTTAGCCTGATAACTGGGGATTCAAAATGTTATTAATGCGAAATGATGGAATTTGATAGTACGATATGCCCTAAATCTAGAAAAATGTTTTAAACAAAATCGTTGTAGCGAATTATAACCTTCGGTTTTATGCTGCTCCATTGTTGAACTATTTTATTTCTATTATTTTTATGTTCATAGCCACTTATGCAGTCGCAAACTTACGTGCGAGGGGATAGCCAAATCGAAAAATTAAAAAAAATGCTTTAGAAAAAAAATCTTTTCTAAATTTTTATGGCAGATGACATCAAAAACTCATTTTCGAGATAATGGTTCATAAGCCATCGATATATATTTTGAAGAAATATTACACAAAAAACGATCAATTTCCTCGGCGATAAAATATTCAGTCCCCCATTTTTTCTATGATAAATGCGGAAATTCGATATGCTTTTTGACAAAGTATGGGTCTAAATAGGATGTCTAAAGAGTTTTGGGGTTTTTAATTTATATAGGACATGAGTAACAGGATGTTTACTCAAAATCGTTATACGCATATTCCGATTAAATAAAAAATATTTGAAAATGTTTCTTCATTTTTATAATCCTGAATATGTATAAATTCGAAAATACAGTTTTTTTGTATTCGATGAAATGCAAGAAGAAACAACTAGAAATTTTAATTCCAAAAACCAAATAATTGGTATTTTAGAGTTTCGTTTTCCTACGTAGATCCAAGTTACTGAATTTGTTGTTTCTCTTTTTTTACAAACAAATGCAAAAAGTCATAATACTCTCGTGGAGTGTATAAATATTGAAAATATAATTGTATAAGTAAATATAAAATCCTTATTATACGTTTATAATAAATACATCGTAATAATATTTCAAGTCAATTCAAAACGTTCAGCAGAGACAGCAATCTTCAAAAAAGCTTAAACACTACAGTTGGTCATTTCCATCCTACTTTAGTTCCAAAAGTACAAATTTTGAAAATCCATTATCTCTTACGTACATAGTGCAAGATAACCTAAATTCATGATTCAAAAAAGATTAAAAAATACTAATTTGGAAAAATATTTTTATTTTGCTTGTCTAAGCAGTCAGACGAATGTGTACACCGAATTCCGTGGTTCTAGGTGCGGTCATTTGGTTGGTACCATTTTTATCCCCTTTTCCCATTTTATTCATTATTTTACGTGTCTACACAATTAGAGGAATGTACACACCGAATTCCATCGATCTAGCGCTAGCCGTTTAGTTGGTACCATTGTTATCCTTCTGTTCGCATTGTATACCTTGAAAGTACGAATTACCCTTTTTATTTTTCGTGTATACGCAGTCAGAATTTCATGACTCTAGGTGCGGTCATTTGGTTGGTACAGTTTTTATCCCTTTTTTCCATTCTAACCCCAAAAAGTACGAATTTCGAAAATTCCCTTTATTTTACGTGACTACACCGAATTTCATTAGCAGCCGTTTCTTTCCGTTTTTATCCCTCTATTCCCATTTTCCCCCTTAAAAGTACGAATTTGGAATACCTACTCAATTAGAGGAATGTACACACCGAATTTCGTGTTTCTAGCTGTAGTAGTTTGATAGGAACCATTTTTATCAATTTTTGCCTCATTTTACCCCCTACAAATAATAACCACTTTAAGGGGCACGTTTTTGCTATAAGGGGATGCGCATACCAAATATCAAGCAACTATAAACATATTCAAAAAATACTTAAATACACGAAATATTAGGGGTATTTTCAGTCCTTATGAAGGGAAGTTGTTTCCCTCTGGACCGATTTCGCCCACTTTCAATCCCAACCGATCATTTATGTCAAATTTGGACGTCCTAGCTCCTTTCGTTTAGATTCTAGACGGGCGGACGGACATGACTAGTTCGTCTTAGAATTTTATGTCGATCAAGAATATATATACTTTATAGGGTCCAAGATCGTATAGAAATGTAATTAATAGTGAAAGTGATGAGCTTCTTTGGAAAAATACACGTAGTTATTTGCAAAAAAAATGAAATTAAAATGTGGTTAACATTTAAATAAATTTAAGTGTACCATTTTGTAATTAAAAGTTGGACAAGAGAGCTTAGATGATAATTTGATGATTAATTGTTGAAGACGATACATTTTAATGCAGCTGCCTATATTAAAGTGTACCATCTTCGATACTGACTAAAATAAAAATAATATTTATAAATATAAATAAATATAAAATTTATTTTAAATGCGACTACATTGCCCAGAAGCCGGTTGTAGGTAGGTTCCAAAGCTCTATGTAATGTATGAAGAAATGCCCTTCAGAAAATTTGCTGAAATGTCGAGAAACAATAAGTTTCTTGTCTCTATTAGATCTATCGCTTTCCTTAAGTCGAATGTTACGCCAAACAGATATGTTTCAGGCAATAAACAATCATTTTCAATCACCGGTAAATACTTAGGCGTTATACGCATATCGACCGCGAATCGTCATACGCATTCGCCAGCGATGCAGGCGATTTGTCCTTGGGATGAACATACATTTTTAATAATATTTTCAGTGAAGTGATAATAACATTTACAAATAATTCATAGAGTTTATTATTATTATGAAATGCAAATAATATTTACATATAATTCATTTAATCTAATAACTCGCGTTGAAACAAAATTCGGCATTTAATAATTTATATATTTTATAGAATCGAACCGTGGTTCTTAAGCACCGATTACTGGCATACTTCTTTTAAGATATAGAAAAATGAGTTCTACACATGAAACAAATTGAAGAAGAGGTTGGATTTTTTTATTCGTGCAAAGTAATTTTGAAATATGTGTATAAAATCCATAGCTCGGAGTAGTGCAATTGAATAACAATATGCAATGGTTTATTTGGTTTTTGTTCCTTTCCAAGAATATATCAAAGCCATGTCGTCAGCCGGTATCCTTGTAATGACTTAATACTTTTTAGTTATTACTTCAGAGGCTTTTCTCTTATTTTTTTTAAATAATGATTTCTTCGACAATATTATTATTATTAGTTTTAAAGAATACATTCGTCAGAAATAACGAATTATTTATTTATATTTATTTTATTTACTGCAACGTCAAAAAAAACTCATAGCCTCTAAACAAGAAAGAATGCAAAAAATATTGCACGGCTCCTTCTATAACTTCCAATTCGTGTGAGATCCTATGAGTTTGGTTTTTGCAATTGAAATGTGTTTAGAGCTACTTCTAGCGAAAAAAATACCTTTTAAACTCGCGCGTCAAAATATCTCAACTATGGAATTTAGAAACAGCAGCCATTATCGCTCACCCCAAACTTCCCACCCGCGTTGCGCGAAACGGCGAATGAGCCCCACAATACTACCCCACAATAATACCACATTATGTTAATAATATTAACATAAACTTCTAAATTGTACAAAAAAACGGGAGAACATTTTTAATTTTTCGAAATCCGAAAATCCAAACAAAAAATGGTTAATTTTAAAATAAATGTGAATAAATACATATATTTGGCATAAATATATCATTAAATTTGTATTCTTATATTATTATCGTCTTCATCCTCCTGTATAAATTGTTTTACATGAGTTGAGTCTTTTTATACCCTCCACCTCCAGGATGGGGGTATACTAACTTTGTCATTCCGTTTGTAACACCTTGAAATATCGACCTGAGACCCTATAAAATATATATATTCTTGATCGTCATAAAATTCTAAGACGATCTAGCCATGTCCGTCGGTTGAAAGCACACTAGCATCTAAACGAAAGGAGCTAGGACGTCCAAATTTTCCATAAATGCGTCTTATAGTCGTAGATCGGTTGGGATTGAAACTGGGCGAAATCGGCCCAAAGGAGAAACATTTTCCCTCACAAGGACTAAAAATACCCATAATAACCCCAATATTTTAGAGTATTTAAGCATATTTTTCAATATGTCTGCTTGTACTTACTTGATATTGGGTATGCGCATTCCCCCTATAACAAAAAAGTGCACTATAAAGTGATTATTATTCGTAGGGGGTGAAATAGGGCAAAAAGGGATAAAAATGGTACATATCAAACCACAACAACTAGAAACACGAAATTAAGTTTGTACATTCCTCTAATTGAGTAGATAGATAATATAAAAGTATTTTTTCCAAATTCGTACATTTAAGGGCTAAAATGGGAATAGAGGGTTAAAAGTGGTACCAACCAAACGGCTGCATCTAAAATAATGAAATTCGGTGTATACATTCCTCTGACTGTGTAGACACGAAAAATAATAGATTTTTTTCAAATTAGTACTTTCAAGGTATACAATGGGAACAGGGGGATAAAAATGGTACCAACTAAACGGCTACAGCTAGAATGACGAAATCCGGTGTGTACATCCTTCTAATTGCGTAGACACGTAAAATAAAGAGATTTTAGAGAGTCGCACTCTTAAGGGGGTAAAATAAGAAAAAATGGATAAAAATGGTACCAACCAAATGGCCGCAGTTAGAATTATGGATTTCGTTGTATACATTCCTTTGACTGCATAGGCAAGCAAAATAAAAAGATTTTTCGTTCTTTTTACTTTTACGGCAAAAATATAAGAATATTTTTTTAATTGACTTGAAGTATTATTTCGATATATAGTGTAAACGCTTATAAGACAATGCTACCAACTTGTCTTATAAGCGTGGTTTGAAATAATAAAAATATTATATTTATTTATAAAATTTGTTTTCGTTTGGCTATATTAAAAAACAAGAAAGGAAGGTTAAAGTCGGGCGTGGCCGACTATATAATACCCTACACCTAGTCATTATACCCTGTGGTGCAGTGTATACAAAGGTTCGTTGTATTTGAACCGGGTGATATACGATACAGGTCTAAGATTTTATACTTCTATCTGTATTTGTAAGAACATTTGAATACAACCTTTGAATGGGAGCTATATATAAATCTGAACCGATCTGACCCATTTTTAGCATAGGTTTTGTAGTTGAGATATAAGACGCTTTCCCAAATATGATGGAAATTTGTTAAATACATGGTTTCTAGAGTGGGAAGAATTAAATCGTGGCAGTCATTTATATAGCCATATATAAATCTGAATCGATGTGACCCACTTTCACCATAGATGTTTCTATTTGAAAAATATGCCGCTGTGCCGAATTAGTAGAAAGTCTGTTCAAATATGCTATTTCTGGAGCGCAAAAGAGCCAAATCGGAAGAGACATTTGTATGGGAGCTATATATAAATCTGAACCGAACTGGCCCATTTTCACCAGAGCTGTTTTTAGTTGAAGTAAAAGTTGTTTTGCCAAATTTGATATGTGCTTTCTAGAGCGGAAAGAGCCAATAGAAATATGTGGTTTCTAGAGCAAAAAAGCTATATATAAATCTGAACCGATTTGACCTATTTTCTAGTTGAAATATAAGATGTTTTGTCAATTTTGAAGAAAATCTTTTGTAATATGCGGTATCTAGAGTGAAAAGAGTCAAATCGGGAGCAAATTTTGTATGGGAGCTATATCTAAATCTGAACCGATTTTCTTCAAATTACTTAGCGTTCGTCCTTATAATATAAAACTTCGTTGTGCAAAGTTTCATTTAGTTCTAAAGACAATTGCGACCTGTACTTTGATTACAAGAATGATGGACAGACGGACGGACAAAGTGATTCTAAGTCGATTCTAAGTCAAAAAGTGATTCTAAGTCGATCGGTATAGTAAACGATGGGTCTA
The DNA here is from genome assembly GCA_947397865.1 of Polietes domitor. Classification (NCBI taxonomy): domain Eukaryota; kingdom Metazoa; phylum Arthropoda; class Insecta; order Diptera; family Muscidae; genus Polietes; species Polietes domitor. Next base: position 119,961,929 of record OX377619.1, on the reverse strand, counting down.
TCTCGTTTCCTTGTGGGTGTTACAAACAAATGCACAAAGTCATTAGTGTAGGGTATAAATATATTTTCCTATAACACTGCTGCACTTCTACGAAAATCGACAGCCTCCATGGAATGCAATCCATGGTGGAGGGTATATAAAGTTCGGCCGGCCGAACTTAACGCATTTTTACTTGTTTATATTGGTTAGAGCCGTCTGTCTGTCCGTATATTCTTATGACCAAAGTATAGATCGCAATTATTGTCCGATCCTAATGAAACTAGGCTCAAAGGTTTTTTGCAGGTCATGCTTTTTGTACTGGCTCACATATAAATATAGATTTGATTTTTTTCGATCTAGAAACAAATATTTTAGCCGACTTTCTTAAAATGTCTGTTTTCTGAATTTCATTTTTGAAAAAACATGTAAGAAGGCGTTAAGGTTGGCCGGGCCGAATCTTATATACCCTCCACCACGGAGTGCATTCCACAGTATTACCAGCAGATTAAAGGATGTCGATTTTACATAGAAGTGCAGTACCATATTACGAACATTGTGATATTTTTATGCACATTACTATATTTGTTTACTATTTCAAACTATAATGTATACTTATGCGCACTATTTGAAATCGAAGCTATATATAAATAAAATGCTGAAATTGTGAAAGTGAACATGCCTAAATACTAGGCGATTGTCAGTCGCCATTAGAAAGAAGCATTTCCAGATACAGACAAAGTGATAAGAAAAGTATAAATTTTAAAGATATCCCCATTCGCCCCATTCTCCGCCCAAATGTACAAATTTCGAAAAAGCCCTTTTTCGAGTTTTCATAGTCAGAATGTATACACCGAATTTCATGATTTCAACTTCAGCGGTTTGGTAGGTCCCATTTTTATCCATCTTTTTAATTATATCCTTCCCTCTATTTTACGTGTCTACGCAATTAGAGGGATGTACACACCGAATTTCATGATTCTAGCTGTTTTCGTATCATTGGTACCATATTTTATCCCTTTTTGTCCCATTTTGGCCGCTAAAACTTTTATGAGGAATGTCCGCAACAAATTTTAACTGTATGAAAATAAGAAATTTAAATAATAAGCCAAGGCTATCAATATTTGTATACTATATATATAATGGATATAATCTTCAATTCATAAAGTAAATATAAGGGAGCAATCATAAATACCCTAAATATTGGGGGATAGAGAGTGTATTTTCAGCTACAGTCGTTTGGTTGGTTGTATTTCCATCCTATTTTAATTTCAAAAGTATAAATTTTGAAAATACCTTATCTCTCACGTACGCAGTATAAGACTACTTCATGATTCTACCATTTTTTGTCGTAAAAGCAACAAAATAAAGTACGAATTTGGAAAACAAAATATTTTACGTGGCTATGCAGTCAGAGGAATGTATACACCGAATTCCATGATTCTATCAGCGGCCAATTTGTTGGTACAATTTGTATCCCCTTTTTCCAATTTTGCCCCTCAAGAGAACGACTATCTAAAATCTCTTTATTTTACGTATCTACACAATTAGAGGGATGTACACACTTAATTTCAGCATTCTAGCTGTATTCGTTTAGTTGGTACTATTTTTATCCCCTGTAGCCATTGTATCCCTTGAAAGTACGAATTTGGAAAAACGTTTTATTTTTCGTGTCTACGCAGTCAGAGGAACGTATACTCCGAATTTCATGGTTCTAGCTGCTGTCATTTGGTAGGTACTATTTTTATCCCCTTTTTCCATTTGAACCCCAAAAAGTACGAATTTTGGAAAGTTCTTTTATTTTACGTGTCCACGCAATCAGAGGAATGTATATATCGAATTTCATTATTCTAGGTGCAGCCGTTAGGTTGGTACTATTTTTATCCCTTTATCCCCATTTAACCCCTTAAAAGTACGAATTTAGAAAAAATACTTTTATATTATGTATCTACTCTATTAGAGGAATGTATACGCCAAATTTCGTGTTTCTATCTGTTGTCGTTCGATAGGTACCATTTTTATCCCTTTTGTCCCATTTCGCCCCTACAAATAAAAATCACTCTATGGTGCCCTTTTATGCTATAAAGGGAATGCGCATTGCAAATATCAAGTAAATACAAGCTAATATGTTCAAAAAACATGCTGAAATGCTCTAAATATTAGGGGTATTTTCAGTCCTTGTGAGGGAAAAATTTTTCCCTCTGGGCCGATTTCGTCCACTTTCAATCCCAACCGATCTACAACCATAAGACACATTTAGGAAAAATTTGAACCTCATTGCTCATTTCGTTCGGCCGCTATCGTGCTTTCAACAGACAGGCAGGCGGACATGGCTATATCGTCTTAGAATTTTACCACGACCCAGAATATATATACCTTATGGGGTGGGTCTCCGATGAATATTTCAAGGTGTTACAAACGGAATGACAAAGTGAATATACCCCCATCCTGGAGGTGGAGGGTATAAAAACGGTCAGAGCTTTTTTCGAGTTTTACTTGAAATGTGGAAATGTTTCAAGGTAATTCCAAAAGATTTTGACCCAGAGTGAATTTCGACCGTCTTCGATTTTGATGATTTAGTACATTAGTACTCCTTCCTATACGCAGAAAAAAAACGTGTGTACAAATACGGAATTCAACTTTGTAAAGCTTTTATATATAGAGTTGACAGAAGTCATACAAGTACATTTTAAATTTCTCTCGTACATGTGTAAATTACACATGTGCTTCTTTTGTAAAGGGTGGTTAAATTTTAAGGGCCGTTGTTGATTTTGAATAAAACACAAATTATTTAGGAAATTATTGTCATTTCTTTTTATTATGATAATATTGGTATGGTTCAATTATGTATGGAAATTATATATGTGCCGCCGCCATTTGGCGATATTTTGTTCCGGCGGCACACCTCCATCCGATGGTCATCATTTTCGATGACGCTGAGGCATAATTGAGGTTCTATGTTGTTAATGTGCCGAATTATCTCATCCTTTAGCTCTTGAATTGTTGCTGGCTTATCGATTTATTTTCTTTCAAATAACCCCAAGGAAATAAGTCCAACGGTGTCAAATCACATGATCTTGGCGGCCAATTGACATCGCCACACGGCCATTGAATTTGTCGCGCAAAAGATCCATTGTTTCGTTAGCTGTGTGGCAAGTGGCACCGTTCTGTTGAAACCACATATCGTCCACATCCATATCTTCCAATTCGGGCCATAAAAAGTTCGTTATCATCTCATGATAACGAAGACCATTCACAGAAATTACCTGACCGGCCTCATTTTGAAAAAAATACGGCCCGATGATGCCGCCAGCCCATAAACCGCACCAAACAGTCAATCTTTGTGGGTGCATTGGTTTTTCGACAATCACTCTTGGATTATCATTCGCCCAAATGCGGCAATTCTGCTTATTGACGAATCCACTGAGGTGAAAATGTGCCTCATCACTGAAGATTATTTTACTTCGAAAATTGATCATCCGCTGTTGCCATTTTCTTGGCACCATTCTGACCATTGACGACGTTGGGAATGGTGAAGAGGCTTTAGTTCTTGAGACAATTGCACCTTGTAATCGTGTAAATGCAAGTCTTTATGCATAATGTTCATCAACGACGAGCGTGAGTGGTGCAATTGTTGGGCACGACGACGAGTTGAGGTGGACGGCTCTTCAGCCACACTATCCCGAACAGCAGCAATATTTTCTGCAGTACGAGCTGTACGAGCATGCACTGCTGTTTTCACATCTCCTACAGACCCGGTTTGCCCAAATTTTTGCACGATTTTTCCGATTGTACGCACATTCGGACAATTAAATTAACCGAACAAATCATGAAGTGATAAGCCTGAATAACTTTAACGCGTTGCTCGATCGTGTATCTTTCCATGGGTCAAATTGAGTTAGTCTAAAATTGAGAAATGTCAAATGAAATGCAGAAAAAACTTGACGTTCAGGTGTGGTTCACATTCAACATCGGCCCTTACAATTTAACTAACCTTTATAAATAACTAAGTTTACTCGGTAGGTGTTCAGTGCTTATGTACCTTAAAATATTCCACCATGTTCTTTTTCCCAATTTCGAAATTTGTAGCTTTTACACAAGTTTCTTCGTTAAAATTTATTAGTTAGTTGGATAATGGTGTAAGTATGAATATGTAGGTTGCCAATTTCATGACTTTTGTAGCAGATACTTGCAAAGATACGTACATATATGTGCAGAGGTTTCTATAAATTTGTCAATGTGAATTTCGACGATTAGAATTATGTTGTATGTGTTGTCATTTATTTTGGTTTAAGACCAAAGACTTCAGCACAACCTTTCGCAAAATGAAGATTGATTTATCTTTTAATTTATTAATAGCTGTGTTCTTTTCGACCCCTATATACGCTTAGCCATATAAACGAAAACGTATATACGGTTAAACAACCTTTTTATCCCCAGTAAGTAAAATGGCGCTAAAAGGGTTGCCTATTTCACAAAACTTTATATGGATAACATTTCTATCCATTTGAGATAGTATTTGAAATAAATGCAAACAAAAATTAAATTTTTGAATTCAAACAAGACAGAAAGTTATTCGTTCATATTTTGTTGCAGATTATGAGAATCAAATAAGCGTTTTAATTCAAGACCAGTCTGTATGCAATGCATTACTCCTTATGTCTGAACTGGGAAGTGCATTTTTACACTCTACCCAAATATTCTAAATTATTCCAAATGCATAACTGGTATGTATATGTATGCGTAATTACAAAACATGAACCATATACACATGATACAATCTTCTTCCACAGAAATCTGATGATAACGAAAAAGAATTAAAACAAGTAAGCCGAACTTATATACCCTCCACCATGTGCAGTAATATTACAGGAAAATATAACCAAACCAAAACAAATGCAAATATGGAAAAAATAATTTTAAAAATAAATATAATATTTTTATTATTATTTCAAACCACGCTCCCAATAAATTAACATAGCGAAGAAAGTGCAAAATAGCATATCTTCATGATTCAACCAATCTTTGCCGTAAAGTAAAAAAGTACGAATTTAGAAAAATCTTTTTATTTCGTGTGTCTATTGTTTTATCCCCTTTTTGCCATTTTACCCCTTTAAGAGTACGACTTTCTAAAATCTCTTTATTTTACGTGTCTACTCAATTAGATGGATGTACACACCGAATTTAATTATTCTAGCTGTAGTCTTTTAGTTGGTACTATTCCCTCTGTACCCATTGTATCCCTTGAATGTACGAATTTGGAAAAAACCTTTTATTTTTCGTGTCTACGTATTCAGAGGAATGTGTACTCCGAATTTCATGACTCTAGCTGTGTTCATTTGGTTGGTACTATTTTTATCACTGTTTTTCATTTTAACTCCAAAAAGTACGAATTTCGAAAAATCCGTTTATTGTACGTGTCTACGCAATCAGCGGAATGTATACACCGAATTTCATTATTCTAGGTGCAACCTTTTGGTTGGTACCATTTTTATCCCTCTATTCCCATTTTAAGGGGTAAAAGTACGAATTCGAAAAAAATATATTATGTTTCTACTCAAGTACAGCAATGTACACACCGAATTTTGTGTTTCTAGCTGTTGTCGTTTGATAGGTACCATTTTTGTCCCATTTCACCCCTACGAATAAGAATCACTTTATGGGGCGCTTTTATGCTATAAGGGGAATGTGCATTCCAAATATCAAGTAAATACAAGTAGACATATTCAAAAAGCATTCTGAAATACTCTAAATATTAGGGGTATTTTCAGTCCTTGTGAGGGAGAAATTTTTCCCTCTGGGCCGATTTCGCCCACTTTCAATCCCAACCGATCTGCAACCATAAGACACATTTAGGGAAAATTTTAATCTCCTAGCTCTCCCAGATAGACAGCCAACGAAGATGGGACAACTCTCGCAAAGGGCGGTGGACTTATAAACTGATCCCTAATATTGAAAGATGGATAAACCGCAGACACGGAGACGTTAACTATAATTTAACACAATTCCTAACCGGACATGGTGGATATAGTAGCTATCTACACCGCTTCGGACACGACACTTCGCCAAGGTGTCCAGCTTGCCCTGAACAAGGCGAAAACGCCGAGCATGTAGTATTCGTATGCCCCAGATTTGAGGAAGAGCGTGCGAGACTACAGATGCAAATAGGAGTCATACTATCTCCCGAAAATATAATAGAAGTAATGCTTACATCTGAAAGAGAGTGGGGCGGTGTAAATAAAACATCCGTAAATGAAACATTGAGGAGAGAAGAACAACTTCGAAAAGCGCTTCTTTCGACTGAAAGATCTCGTCAATGAGGACACGAAGAGCAGCAACATAAGCTGACCACTCCGCGAAGTAATACCGGATGGCAGTACCGCGGTGTGTGGTGGAGAAGTTTGGGGGGTGTGGTTTAGTACGTTAAAATCGTGCATGTTCCACACGGGTGGAATACATCTTTTGAAGATTCCACACCTCCAGCGCAGCAAAAAAAAAAAAGACAGACAGACGGACATGGCTATATCGTCTTAGAATTTTATCACGAACCAGAATATATATATACTTTATGGGGTCTCCGATGAATATTTTAAGGTGTTACAAACGGAATGACAAAGTGAATATAACAACAATAGTGACAGTAGTGAATATAATTATACCCTCCTGGAGGTGGACGGTATAATTAGAGAACATTTTTTTTAAATTGAAGTCCTTATAAAAATAAAACTATTTCATATTTATTACAATGAAAGATTACTAATTTTAACGTATATGGTCAATTTCGATGGACTGATGCACTAGGCTGATACTTCCTCTTAACTTAACTATTCCTTCAACTTTATATATACAGACATAGGATGCGTTCTTTTCTTACCGTATATACGTCACCTATATCGATCATTCCATGTCAAACCGAACAGTTTTTTACATCACCATTTCCGATTTCGTTGAAACTTTGTACGATAACTAAACTTTATAAAATATTTGATTCGTAGAAGACGAAAACAAAACCGAAATTTGTTTTCAAAATATATGATCAATTGAAAATTGCGAAAATTTTCATTTTGGTTCGTTTAAAAGTTTAGTTATCGTACAAAGTTTCAACGAAATCGGAAATGGTGATGTAAAAAAGTGTTCGGTTTGACATGGAATGATCGATATACGGGACGCACTACGCACAACAACATTTGGTTCTCCGCCGGTGCATAGTGGTTCAGAATCAAAATCCATCGGCCAAAATTTAATAACTTTTGTTCTAGTAGACATTTTTGAGATCTGTAAAAAACCAGGAGATATTTACATTAAAAATCGGGAAATCGTATATATTTTAGAAATCGGCCCAAAGTTGACTACTTTTCTTATTTTTTGATTTTAAAGAAAATTAAAAATCAGAGTTTATTTGCTGGAAATATGCCCAAAAAACCAAAATAATACCTGATTTAGCAGACAAGTCGAATTACTGCACGAAAACTACACACAGGTCTCTTTTATGATTTCATCGAACTGTTTCTCACATATTTTAAGAGATTTTGCACTCAATTTTTTTATTAGAAATTGTGATTTCTTAGCTTTATTATGACGTCAAAACTATGTTTGTACCAAATATAATTGGTTTGCAACAAATAATTAAAAAATATCTGAATTTGAACCAGCAATACATTTTCCCTTCAAAAGCCTTTGACGAAATCTATACATATTTAGGAAAGGTTGAAGGGTTCCCCGTTTTTCAGGGTAATTTTTGCCCACCCGAAATTGCCCCCTTTAGAAAATAGGATACATTTACAATTTCCTCATTTTTTCCCACTAACTTCTGAAAATTATGTACACTGATAAAAAGATGAGTCAATTTCCTTTATACTAATGCTAAATTTTATAACAATCGTAGTTCATTTGCCGATACTATGCTCAAAACCCTAATAACACTTGATTTAGCATTATTATTTTGGTTTTTTGGGCATATTTCTCGCAAATGAACTCCGATTTTTATAAAATTTAGCATGAGGGTAAAGGAAATTTACTCATCTTTTTACCTGCGTGCCTAATTTTCTGAAATGACTAAATTGCGTTTTGGAACTAAAAATCTGACTTTTTCCAAGGTGCAATTTCGTGCAGGCAAAAGTTACCCTACAAAAACGTGGAACCCTTCAACCTTTACAAATATGTGTACATTTCGTTAAAGGCTTTTGAAGGAAAAAAGTTGCGTTGGTCCAAAATCAGACATATGTTCAAAAAGGATATTTTTTAAAATATTCATTACAACCAAACTGTATTTGGCACAAACATAGTTTTCGCGTCATAATAAAGCTAAGAAACCACCATTTCTAATAAAAAATGAGTGCAAAAAAGAAATTACGTTTTTTGAATTTTGAAAATCTGAAAAACGTGAAAACGCATTTGCATTATGAACAAATACGTAAAAATATGTTAAAGAAATAAAAATTTTAATTTTCTTTAAAATCGAAATATACGAAAAGTAGTCAACTTTTGGCCGATGCCAAATCAACACACAACAAGAGCATCAAAGAACAGGTAAAAAAGGCGTTAAGTTCGGCCGGGCCGAGCTTTATATACCCTCCACCATGGATTGCATTTCACAGTGGCTTTCATTTTCGTAGAAGAGCAGTAATATTACAAACCAAAACAACTAAAAATATTAAAAAAATAATTTTACAAATAAATATAATATGTTTATTATTGCAAACCACGCTTAGAAGGCAAGGCTACCAATACGTTTACACTATATATAGGGTGTTTTATTGGGTTATAGAACTTTAAGTTGGCATCACTTTTTTAACTGGCGGCCATTTTGTCAGCTGTCAAGTGATTAATATTTAGTTTGGTTTGCCATTTCATCATGAACAGGTTGACAAAAGAACAACGCTTGCAAATCGTGCAAATTTATTTCGAAAGTAATGGTTCAGTTCGCGAAGTTCACCGCAAGCTCCGTCCACACACAATCGAATTATTGAAGGAAACATTCGATGAGCGCATAATTTCGCGGAATGGACCTGTCAATTGGCCATCAAGATCGTGTGATTTGACACCATTGGATTATTTTCTTTGGGGATATGTGAAGTCGCTCGTCTACGCCAACAAACCAGAAACGTTAGGGGACTTGGAAGCCAACATTCGTGGCGTTATTGCCAACATACGGCCCCATATGCTCGAAAAAGTGGTTGAAAATTGGACCTGTAGAATTGGCTATATTCGAGCCAGCCGCGGCGGCCACATGCCCGAAATCATATTTAAACATTAATGGCATAAAATTATCCTTCCAATAAAGCCAAATTGATGGACATTAAAACGATTTTCTTGTGTTTTATTTCAATTTGAAGTTCTATACCTCAATAAAAAACACCCTTTATATCAAAATAATACTTCAAGTCAATTTGAAAAATAAGTATTCTTATATTAATATTTTCAAAAAAGCCTAAGTACCATTATCTCACGTGCATAGTGCAAATAACCTAACTTCATGATTTAACCAATTTTTGCCTTAAAAGAAAAAAGTACAAATTTTGAAAAAAAAAAAAAATATTTTGCTTGTCTACGCAACCAGAGCAATATATATACCAAATGCCATGATTTTAGCTGCAGCCATTTGGTTGGTACCATCTTTATCCCCCTTTTCCTATATTACCCCCTTAAGAGTACGACTTTCTAAAATCTCTTTATTTTACGTGTTTACGCAATTAGAAACCTAATTTCATCGTTCTAGCTGTAGCAGTTTAGTTGGTACTATTTTTATCCCTCTGTACCCATTATATCCCTTTAAAGTATGCATTTGGAAAAATACCTTTTATTCTTCGTGTCTACGCAGTCAGAGGAATGTATACTCCGAATTTCATGACTCCAGCTGCTGTCATTTGATTAGTACTATTTTTATCCCCTTTTCCCATTTTAACTCAAAAATCAAAAAATTTTACTTTACGTATCTACGCACTCAGAGGAATGTATACATCGAATTTAATTATTCTAGGAGCAGCCGTTTGGTTGGTACCATTTTTATCCCTCTGTACCCATTGTATCCCTTGAAAGTACGATTTTGGAAAAACCTTTTCCATGTCTACGTAGTCAAAGGAATAGTATACATTCCTGAATTTCATGGCTCTAGCTGTGGTCATTTGGTTGGTACTATTTTAATCCCATTTTTTCATTTTGACACCAAAAAGTACGAATTTCGAAAAATCCGTTTATTTTCCGTGTATACACAGTCAGAGGAATGTATACTTCAAATTTCATGACTCTAGCTGCGGTCATTTGATTGGTACTATTTTTATCACTTTTTTTCATCTTAACCCCAAAAAGTACGAATTTTGAAAAATCCGTTTATTTTACGTGTTTATGGAATCAGAGGAATGTATACACCGAATTTGATTATTCTAGGGGCAGCCGTTTGGTTGGTACCATTTTTATCCCATTTTACCCCTTAAAAGTACGAATTTGGAAAAAAATACTTTTATATTATGTATCTACTGTATTAGAGGAATGTACACACCGAATTTCGTGTTTCTAGCTGTTGTCGTTTAATATGTACCTTTTTTCCCATTTCACCCCCTACAAATAAGAACCACTTTATGGTACACATTTTTGTTATCGGGAGAATGCGCATACCCAATATCAAGTAAGTACAAGCAGACATATTGAAAAAATGTGCTTAACTTTATAAAAGCTCCAAGGCGGTAGATGTCCAATCCTGTGTAACAAGTATAAACCACGATCTAAATCTTGTTTTCAATTGGGCGAAAAATAGTAGATTGTGTCTAAACCCAGCTAAAACCAAATTCTTAATTATATCAAAAAATGGAAGACTTACAAATGATGTACAGTGTTGCCTACGAATTGAAAACTCTGTGATTGACTGTGTGCAAACGTCTAAAACTCTGGGACTTGTATTTAACAGCAATCTTTCCTGGACGAACCACATAAATGGAATCGTTGGAAAAATTCATGGTATGTTACGAAACCTTTGGGCTGTTCAGACATCCACCCCACTACCTATACGATTACTGCTTGCCAAAACGTATTTACGTGAAGTATATGCAAACTGTGACTCAGATGACCTTACAAAATTATAAGTCACATATAATAATATCGCTCGGTATATTTTCAACAAGAGACGACGGGACAGAATCTCTGAATTCTCATACAAAATTTTCAATATATGCTTCGAAAATTTGCTGAAAGTAAAATGTTTAATTCAGCTTCATAAAATCATATACTCTCAAGAACCAACATATATCTTTGACCGTATCCGCTTTGCAAGATCCAATAGGGGAAAAATGCTAATCCTATCTCGAATAAATTGTTTAACTTCAGAGAGACAATTCTTCATATTCAGTACACGTCTTTGGAACTGCCTTCCACACAATATACAAACAATAAGCAATGCGAATCTTTTTAAAAATAAGCTATACCAATATTACAAATGATTCAATAATCTTACAAAATAATTTTTATTTCATCAATACATTTTTATACACTTGTTTTTACCCTCTTTTTTCTTTCTTATTTTTATATATATTCATGTGTACTTATAAGTAACTTTCAAATTGTATCTCAACAATACTTCTCTAACTAGTACTGTCATGTATAAGATATATTTATCTTGTTGTACTAGTTTTACAAACAATTAAAATAAATTCGAATTCAAAATTCAAATACTCTAAAATATTAGGGATTATTATGGATATTTTTAGTCCTTGTGAGGGAACAATTTTTCCCTTTGGGCCGATTTCGCCCCGTTTCAATCCCAGCCGATCTACGACTATAAGACGTATTTATGGAAAATTTGAACGTTCTAGCTCCTTTCGTTTAGATGCTAGCGTGCTTTCAACAGACGGACGGACGGACGGACATGGCTAGATCATTTAGAATTTTATGATGATCAAGAAAATATATACTTTATAGGGTCTCAGGTCGATATTTCAAGGTGTTACAAACGTAATGACAAAGTTAGTATACCCCTATCCTGGAGGTGGAGGGTATAAAAACAGTCTTAATATCATATGAGTATAATATTTAAAATAAACATTTTTTGTTTCCAGGCGGAAGAACAAAAAGCTAAAAAATAAGTCATCATCGTTTTTATTTGGGTGGGAAATAGAAAATCAAAAAACGATTTAGGTCTTTCGTATTATTAAATTTAGTTAAAAAAACATTCCAAATTAGATAAATGAAACATGGCGTTGGATTGTATCAATTTGTACATTTATTTCTTTATTTTTAAATACTGATAAATGCAAATTGTTTATGAGAACATAATGCTTTTAAATACAGCCAAAACATACAAGGTTAAGACTACATACAAGTTTTAATTTTACACAAGTTTAACTGGCAGTAGTTTTTTGGTACCAAATTACCCAAGTGTTCTGTATGAGTTACCAAAGAACTTTTAAAGTTGTATTTCACCTAAGAAACTTAGGTAAATTGTACGCTTTTCGTGTATGATTTCTCACTTTTTTCTTGCGTGTACGGATACGAAAATTCTGAAATCTATTGGATAGGATGTCTTTCGTTTACAAACAACCGAATTAATCAAAGTGCAGCGTGAAGGAGGAGCTTAAATTCGCTGGTCGATTTAAAACGAAATCTACTTAATTTTGTCAAGTCTAAAGAGGCTATCACTGCAGCTATCAGCTTTATTGAATAGCTAATTTAGTATTAGCCGCGATAAGAACGACGATGAAATTAATGAATAAAAGTAATAATGACAGCACCGTAGTACGTGTTAAAAAATTAACAAAAATAAGTTCTGTTTGACATTGTTGGCCTCGGTTGATAACTTTGGATGCTAATGCGCTATGAAAGTGGGAGCTACTCTTGATAGATGAGATAACATTCGTTGCAATACCACCTAGCGGAAAATCGAAAATAATTAGTTTTACTAAGAATAAAATAAAAGTGTCAAGTGAGAGATCCAGAGAATTCAAGCAATATACACTTGATGCCTTTCTATACATTGAGAGGGAGAGTATTTTTAATAATGTAATCACATTGAATGCTATAGAAAAATCGGGTGTAGAAACCTGCCTAAGGAGCTTGAAATGCTAAAGTATTTCCGCAACGATGCACTGTGGGTCAGTTTCCCAGTTTTTCGGCAAAAATGAGCTTCACGTACGAGAACAATCTATGCTCGTTTTTAGAATATAGACTTATTGAATATTTAGTGATTTTTCAGGGTGCCAGAATCAATATTTTTTATAACATCATTTTTATAATATTTTTATAAAGGCGAAAAATGATTAACGGTTGTTGAAGCGGGTTCATAAATGAATAAGAAAAAAACTTAAAATAAAATTACACTATGTAACAAAATTTTGTTTAAGTGAATTTTTTTGCTGTTTCTCATTGGTTATGTCTAATTGGTTATGGCTAATCGTTTTTTAAGAAATGACATCGAATTTTAAAATTTTTAAATAGTGCCTTTATTTTTCATGGTACAGATAGATAAGAGTGTGCATAAAAGATTGTTAAACATCTTAATTTTAATGAAGGTATGCTTTTATATGATAATGAAACGAAAAATACACTTGAATCCTTAAATTCAGGATGCTCTTAATAATACTGTTTGGTTTTTTATGAATTTTAAGACAAAATTTTTTTTCCAATTTTGCATGAAAAAAAAATTTTGGAAAAAGTTTCTGAATATTTCCAAAACTATTCACTTTATCAAAAAACAGTGTAAGAGTAACTTGGAGGTAATGTAGCTGCGGATTCTTACTTAATCAAATCGGACAAACTGTTCTTGAGTTATGCTAAAATGTGTGGTGAAACCTCCATCATTTTTAAAATAGCGGTTTATATACTAAAAAAACGTTTAGGTAGAGGAAAGAACACTCATTATATTATATTTATGACCTAATTCATTAGATAAAAGCAAAAAATTCACTTAAACAAACAAAAAGATTTTTTTGTTACGTAGTGTTATTTGCCACGAAGATAATTTTTTTCTTTTTGTCTTAGAATTTAGTATTAGCAAATAAATTGGTGTGTGTAGCCAGAGAGATTTCTGAAGTGGGTGGATAAGACGAAATCAGGACGAAGTTATCCATTCGAAAATCCAGAACTTCTTGCCAAAACGATTGCTGAAATGACCAATAATATAGAAAATGCTTCTGTATACATACACAACAGGTATTAAATATAATATATTTCATTGTCGTATTGTATCCAAATTTATATGCAATAGTTCCAGAGGGCCATATGTGTCCTTGATGCCTTGTACAATTTCCTTTAGCTATATTTCAAATTCATATATTTACGTTACGGACAATAATAATGAGTATTTGTTTATTACTACAAACAAAACGTTTTAAATTCGCTAAGTAGCCATTTTTTGCGAAACACGCACAAGGGGAATACAAACTTTTTCTGAGGATATTTATTTGCTGGATCTTTATTGTGAAACAAAAATATCACACCGACAATATTATAGTTGACATATGTTAATACTTAACCTCTCGTGCTATCTGGTTAAACTTTAAATGCCTTGTTTTCCTAGTAGAATGGACGAAATAAAAGGTGAAAATCTTTTTAAATAACAACTGATATGAAACCAGTAAGAAATTGTTAAAAATAGGGATACGATTAAAATTATTCACTTGGAAACTTTCTAGAGAAATCCAATTGGAATAGGAATATATCATACAGTATTTTTAAATGAACTAATGACTGTACTATGTTTTTATTTTTATGAATTTATTTAACTAATATTAATTTTCATACCCTCCACCTCCAGGAGACCCCATAAAGTATATATATTCTGTATCCTGGAAAATTCTAAGACGATTTAAACATGTCCGTCTGTCTGTCTGTAGCGGTCGAACGAAATGAGCTAGGAGGTTGAAATTTTCCGTAAATGTGTCTTATGGTTGCAGATCGGTTTGAAAGTAGTCGAAATCGGCCCAGAGGGAAACATTTTTCCCTAAAAAGGACTGAAAATACCCATAATGTTTCGACTATTTAAGCAATTATTTTGAATATTTCCGATTCTTATACACTTAAAATTTGTTTCGTATCTTCCTCTAGTAACGTATAATCATCAAAAAGTAAAAAAAAATTTAGTGGGTGAAATGGGGCAAATAGGGATAAAAATGGTGCCTATCAAACGACAACAGCTAGAAACACGAAATTCGGTGTGTATATTCCTCTAATTGAGTAGATACATTATATAAAAGTATTTTTCCAAATTCGTACTTTTAATGGGTAAAATGGGAATAGAGGGATTCAAATTATATCAACCAAACGGCTGCGTCTAGAATAATGAAATTCGGTGTATACTTTCCTCTGATTGCGTAGACATGTAAAATAAACGGATTTTTCGAAATTTGTACTTTTTGGGGTTAAAATGGGATATGGGGATAAAAATACTACCAACCAAATGACTGCAGCTGGTGTCATGAAATTCGGAGTATATATTCCTCAGACTTTGTAGACACGAATAATAAAAGGTTTTTTCCAAATTCATACTTTCAAGGGATATAATGGGTACAGAGGAATAAACATAGTACCAACCATAGTACAGCTAGAACGATGAAATTCGGTTTGTACATCCCTCTAATTGCTTACATACGTAAAATAAGGAGATTTTAGAAAGTCGTACTCTTAAGGGGGTAAAATAGGAAAAGAGGGATAAAATAGCCGCAATCATTGAATTTGCATGGATACGCAAAATAAAAAGATTTTTCAAAATTTGTATTTTTTTACTTTTAAGGCAAAAATTGACTGAATTTGGATATTTTGCACTATGTACGTCAGATAATGGATTTTCAAAATTTGTTCTTTTGGAATTAAAATAGAATGGAAATGGACAACCAAATGTTGTAGCACCCACTATCAATATTTATGGTATTTAAGCTTTTTTGAAAATATAAATATAAGAATATCTATTTTTTAAATTGACTTGAGGTATTATTGTGATATATATAGTGTAAACGTATTGATAGCCATGCCTTATAAGCGTGATTTTAAATAATAAAAATATTATATTTATTTATAAAATGATATTTTCAATATTTTTATTTGGTTTGGCTATAATAAAAAAATATATATTTTCCTGTAATATTACTGCACTTCTACGAAAATCAAAAGCCTCTGTGGAATATAATCTATGGTGGAGGATATACAAAGTTCGGCCCCGCCGAACTTAACGCCTTCTTTACTTGTTAATCTTATTATACCCTCCACCTAAGGATGGGGGTATATTCACTTTGTCATTCCGTTCGTAACACCTTAAAATATTCGTCGGAGACCCCATAAAGTATATATATTCTGGGTCGTGGTAAAATTCTAAGACGATATAGCCTTGTCAGTATGTCTGTCTGTTGAAAGCACGCTAGCTTCCGTAAATGTGTCTTATGGTTGCAGATCGTTTGGAATTGAAATCGGCCCAGAGGGAAAAAGTTTTCCCTCACAAGGACTGAAAATACACTTTAATAACCCCTAATATTTAATATGTCTGCTTGTACTTACTTGATATCGGATATGCGCATTCCCCCTATAACAAAAACCATAAAGTGATTTTTATTCGTAGGGGGAGAAATGGGGCAAGAAGGGATAAAAATTGTACCAACCAAACGGCTGCACCTAGAATAATGAAATTCGGTGTATATATTCCTCTGATTGCGTAGACACGTAAAATAAACGGATTTGCCGAAAATCGTTCTTTTTGGGGTTAAAATGGAAAAAGGGGATAAAAATAGTACCAACCAAATGACCGCAGCTAGAGTCATGAAATTCGGAGTATACATTCCTCTGACTGCGTAGACACGAAAAATAAAAGGTGTTATCCAAATTCGTACTTTCAACGCATACAATGGGTACAGAGGGATAAAAATGGTACCAACTAAACGATTACAGCTAGAATGATGAAATTTGGTGTGTACATCCCTCTAATTTCGTAGACACGTAAACTAAAGAGATTTTAGAAAGTCGTACTCTTAAGGGTGTAAAATTGGAAAAGGGGGTTAAAAATGGTACCAATCAAATGGGCACAGCTAGAATCATCGAATTTCCAAATTCGTACTTTTACGGCAAAAATTGGTTGAATCATGAAGTTATGTTATTTTGCACTATGTACGTACGGGAGATAATGGATTTCAAAATTTGTACTTTTGGAATTAAAATAGAATGGAAATACAACCAACTGTAGCACCCACTACCTACCAATATTTATGGTATTTACGCTTTTTTGAAAATATAAATATAAGAATATTGACTTGATGTATTATTTCGATATATGTATGTATATATAGTGTAAACGTATTGGTAGCCCTGTCTTATATGCGTGGCTTGGAATAATAAAAATATTGTATTTATTTATAAAATTAAAGGCCGACTATATGATACCCTACACCGAGAGTAAATATAATATGTTCTGGATAATATGACCATGATCCAATGACAAATGCAGATTTTACAGCGGTAATAGGATAAATAGGACTGACATTTGTAGGGGGCCTGTAACAACACTTGGGGGTTGTACCATAACATGGGCCATTATAGTTCCCTTTAGGCATTCCTAGGGGAAATGAGTCATGATCTGCAAAATTTTATAATAATCCGATGTAAGATATAGGTTCTGAAGCATTAATAGTGTAAAATGAGGGGACCATTTGTACGGGGATTGTGCCAAAATATGGATACATATATTTGACTTACATAGTAGGCATTCCTACTTGAATTAGAACATGATCTGCAAAATTTGAAAAACTTTCGATGTAAAAAGTTGGTCCTACAGGGGTAATTCTAAAAATGGGTGCCATTTGAAAGGGCGCTACATTAAAAAGTGGACCCTTATAGATCACTTTCAAAGTAGGTATTCTTACTTGAAGTATACCACGATCTTCAAATTGTATCGAAATCCAAGGTACGATGTGGGTTCTAGAGCTCTAATAGAGTTAAATGGGCCCCAATTTGTTTGGGGTTATACCAAAATATGGACCCATATATTTGACTTCCATAGTATGTATTCTTAGCTGAAATATAATATAATCTGCAAAATTTTATCAAGATCCAATGTAAGATGTGGGTTCTAGAGCAATAATAGTGTGAACTTGGGGCCCATTTGTATGGGGCCTATACCACAACGTTGACCTATATAGCTGGCTTTCAAAATAGGTGTTCATCAAAAACATAGACCCATGTGGTCCACTTTCCCGTTTGCTGTTTCTCGTTCAAATATAACATGATCCTGAAAATTTGGTCATTATCCCATGTAAAATGTGTATTCTACAGCAGTAATAGTGCAAATTATAGGAATATTTTTATGGAGGTCATATCTAAATCTGAACCGATTTCCTCCAAATTCAATACCGATGATCCTTGGACCAAAATAACCTCTGCTAAATTTCGAACTTTGAAAAAATCATTTATATTTCGCTTCTAGGTTGTCAGAGGAATTTACACACTGATTTTCACGATTCTAACTGCAAAATTTTAGTTGGTTACATTTTTATACACTCCACGAGAGTATTATGTCTTTGTGCATTTGTTTGTAACACCCAAAAGGAAACGAGATAGACCCATTGTTAATTATACCGATCGTCTTAGAATCACTTTCTGAGTCGATTTAGCAATGTCCGTCTGTCTGTCTGTCCGTCCGTCCGTCCGTCCATCTATTCTTTTTATCACGATACAGGTCGCAATTGTAGACAGAACCAAATGAAACTTTGCACAACGACGTTTTTCGGGATAAGGACGAACGCTATTTAATTTGAAGAAAATCGGTCCAGATTTAGATATAGCCCCCATACGAATTTCACTCCCGATTTGACTCTTTTCACTCTAGATGCCACATATTACAACATATTTTCTTTAAAATTGGCAAAACATCTTATATTGTAACTAGAAACACCTGTGGTAAAAATGTGTTAGATCGATTCAGATTTATATATAGCTCCCACACAAATTTCTCTCCCGATTTGACTTTTTCCGCTCTAGAGACCACATAATGTATCAGATTGTCTTCAGATTTGGTAAAACATCTTATATTTCCACTACAAACACCCATGGTGAATATCGGTCAAATCGGTTCAGATTTAGATATAGCCCCCATACAAATGTCGTTCCCGATTTGACATTTTCCTCTGTAGAAACCACATATTGTACTCGATTTTCTTTAAATTTGGCACAACATCTTTTAATCTTACTAGAAAAACCTATGCAAAAATTGGGTAAGATCGGTTCAGATTTAGAAATAGCCCCCATACAAATGTCGCTCCCGATTTGACTTTTGCCGCTTTAAAAGCCACATATTGTGCTTGATTTTCTTTAAATTTCGCACAACATCTTATAATCTAACTAAACAAAACTATGGTGAAAGTGGGTAAGATCGGTTCAGATTTAAATATAGCCCAATTTCAAATGTTGCTCCCATAAGTTTAACCGATTTTGGCCAAACTATACATTTTATATTTCACCTATTTCGTTCCAGGTTTCAATATATCCTCATACAAATGTCCTTACCGATATAAAATTTTTTGTCACACACATACATTTACAGGATACAAAAAGCCTTCCCGATTTCACTTTTTCACCGAATTGAATTGTATTCGGATTGAAAGTGGAGTGTATCATAGAGTCGGCCCCGCCCGACTTTAGCCTTTCCTTACTGGTTATACCTTTCTGTCATGTTTTCCCTAAAAAGATTTTTTTTGAAAAAATCGTACAAAATGAACAAATTTCGAATAAATAAATAATGTTGTGCGTCTACGTGGTCAGAAAAATGAACACACCGAATTGCACTATTTTATCTGCAATGCTTTGGTTGGTACTTTTGTCCCACTTCCTCTTGGTTTCCGTGATCGCTCTCACGGGAGCGCCAAGTAGTGCCGCTTTCAAACCACCTTCCCTTAAAATTTACATATTTTGAAAAATCCATGTATGTTGCGAGTCTACGTACTAGCTTTAGCTGGTACCATTTTTATCCCTTTTAGTCCCGCTCATCCCTTTAAGAAACGAATTTCCATTTATGTTTCATGATTCTAGCTGTAATACTCTAGTTCTTAGTTTTTGTGTTGTTTGATTAGTGATCGATTTGATTGGCTTTCGAATTCCACCTATTCGATCAAGTAATGGAAAGGAGGAGAACCACACTCAACCATACACTCATATGACCATATACGTATTTCATTGTACTTTTGGAGAGGATCTACAGGGGGGTCCTTTGACCAAAATGATTCATGAATGGCTTTAAACGCATTTAAATTATGTCTTCTTCACGAATAACAATTGAAATTTAAACCTATATGAAGAAAAAATACCAGCGATATAATGTTGTCGCCTTTTTGAAATAAACGTTAACAAGTAAAAAAAGCGTTAAGTTCGGCCTGGCCACAGTAGTACCGGCAGATTAGAGGCTGTCGACTTTACATAGATGTGCGGTACAATATTACGAAAATTGTGATTTTTTCATGGACATTACTATATTTGTTTACTATTTCAAACTATAAGGCACACTTATCCAAGATCGAATAATACTAGGATCCATTATGTTACGAGTCCACAGTGGAATGTACACACCTAATATCATGATTGTAGCTAAAGCCGTTTGCTTGGTGCCAGTTTCATTCCTTTTTCATTTTGACCATAAAAATACGAAAAATTCGTTTATGTTTCGCGTCTACACAGTCAGATGACTGTATACATTGAATTTCATGATTTCAACTTCAGTAGTTTGGTTGGTACCAAATGTGTCCCTATTTTACAATTGTATCCCTAAAAAGTACAAATTTCGAAAAATCCATCTATTTTACGTTTCATGTTTCTAGCTGTTGTCGCATCACTGGTGTCATTGTTATCCCTCTTTGTTCCATTTGTCCCATTTTATTTACTTTTTGGTGCTTTCGCGCTACAAGAGGAATGTGCGCAACAAATTTCAAATGCATATAAAGCATGACATTTTCAAAAAACTGGTTAAATAGTCCAAATATTAGGTCGTATTTTCAGTCCTCGTTTGGGAAAAAATTTTCCCTCTAGGCCGATTTATGGAGTCTCCGATGAATATTTCAAGGTGTTACAAACGGAATGACAAAATGACTATACCCGTAACCTAAGTTGGAGGGTATACAAATGTGACCCTTTTTGGATGTCTTGTCTTGACACCGAGGCTCCTAAATTGTTGTGTAAGGGTAGAAGTGGGGGGAATCATATAGTCGGCCTCGCCCGTCTTTAGCCTTTCCTTACTTGTTTTAACTTTGCTTTTTCTGTAAGCGGTGATTATGCAATTTATTTTCCGCTTGCGAAATAGCCGGTGGATTTTTTTTTAAATGTGGATCCTTTACACTACTCAAAAAAAATTTCTAAGCCTTTCAAAATAAAGGACATCTCGCTTATGACAGCTCCATGAATTCATTGGATTCGAATCACATTTTGTTGGGAAGGTACAGAGAGGGCAAAACAGAGTTTTAAGCAGTAAGTCAACAAGAATCTGCTCACAAACAGACAACACCCGCAGATAATTTTTACTGCCGCAAAGTTTTATTGTGTGACAAAACATATACACTTGGGTCTCTTTTTATGCGCTAAATGGGTTTCATGGAAACCCACATAAAAATACTCATACAAAAACTGAAAAACCAACATCTTCACCACATAACCACCATTTAAAGGAGGTCAAAATCGTATAACAACAACGAGCTAGAACTAAAGAAAACAATTTATATTTTGATTTCAATGCATAGTACACTCTTCAAATCAAAGTAAACCGATTATACTATTGCTTTAATCATTTCTAGTTATAGATATCCACAAATGCGTGCAGATTACTTCAAGTTGTAATCTGTACTTTGTTCTGCTTAAATAGAGCCGTCATTTGTTGCACAATGGGTTGTATGTAATGTATAAGCAAAATAGGTTAGAGCCAGGAGAATATCCGTCGTTTACGGACTACACTAAACGAAAAGCAAGCGATTATATGAAGCTATGCGACTGTTAATACGTCCAAACGAGTGTTATTGTCGTTTTTTACTTATTTAAATATCGCAGAGATGTGATGGCAACAAATACCTCTGGAAATAGGTCAATATTTAGATACAACATTCATCCGCCAAATGTACAAATACACACGTACATCCATACACACATGCATGCATACGGGCGTAGTCTGTTTGAGGAACACTTTCGAATTTTTTGGAAAAGGCCATAAGATCAGGTTGTTAAATAATAAAGATATCGCAAAAATTGTTATGATTTCTTCATAAGTAATTCAAACCTGTGTACATATGTATGCTGGCATATTAGTGTGGCCCACGAACGTTTAAAAAACATGTCAGCATAATAAGTGTGTTGGAGACATCTGTGCAATGCAGTCACGGAATTCTAACAATTTAAAGGAATGTTTTGGAAATTCAGTTCAAAGATTTTAAATGGAAACTTTGTCATAAATTCGGGTAATGGAATACAAATATATTTAGTTGTGCATATTGGCGATTCAACTTACATTTGTATGTTAGTGATGATGAGTTGCAAAATAAAAGCGTCCTTGGTTGTATTGCGGTGGTAAAAAGAGACTGAGCATCTCGGTTACAATTCCACACAGAGAAATCATCTAGGGATTCGTTAACCGAAATATTGGTAAGTTTTACGAATTTACAATATGATTACAGGATAGGATATTCTCATAAAATAAGTTTCACTAATTTAATTCTAGTTTACTCTCACAGCAAATTATTTAGTAAAATTTATTCGAAGCTTAAACCGGAAATCGCTTTCAGCAACATCAGTGCATATTTCAATAAATACGTATATACATTACATACATTGTGTTGAATAGGCTATTTATATTTATTTACGTTATTTTTATTATTTTAAGTTATTAATTTCATTGTTCATAACAAATGAAAAATTTAAAATTTGTAATTATGTTTAATGAATGCGAATAAAATAAAAAAATATATCTATGTGGCCAACCTCAATGTAATTTACGACATACATATATTCTCTAAAGTTTGGGACATTTAAATACTCAAAAATATTGGCGGAATGGATGGCAACACTGTTAGTCGGGCGCTCTTTCAAAGTTGGAGAAATAGGAAGATTAAATGGGGATCAAAGCTGTATTTGATTTACATTAAATGAAATGGAAATTGAAGTTCAACTAGAGTAGTTTATTTGATCATATTGCTGAATCGATTTTGGTGGCAGTGATGATTTGCTATGTCTAGCAAATCTGCAAACTTAAAAGACTTTTACTTGATGTCAATGTAAATGGATTTGGGAACACGGTGCAGTGGTTAAGGTCCTTGTTGTTCTAAGAAAAAAAAACTGAACTATGAATGTCGTTATTACAGGTAGCCTGCGATGAAATACTATCATAGCCGCCATAGGTCATAACAAACAATTATGCACTGGAGTCATAAGTACTAACGACCGAGGGACATCGCCCTCCCAGCATTGTAGCGTGCTGAAGTTATGCTTGTAAACCACAACTTGATTTGCGTACTTTGTGTGTTTGGGCCACACTAACGTACGTCTCCATGTACAAATCTTTCAAGATTCGTATGTAAATATCCACATATGAATGCAGGTATGTAAATGGGCCAGGCTGGAAGCACTGAATATGCGTGGATACTTAAGAATCCCATAACAAAAGTGCCGATATTTACATAATCGATAAGTTGGTCCGCGGCCACTGCAGTTATGAATACTAATTACAATTTATTTGTTTAGCCACTTAGACCTCTGCGATTAACGACAAAATAAAAAAGAAAGTGGTATGACGAAATACGAAATATACGTCAGACATACCACCTAGCCAGCCAACCAGTCAGTCAGCCAGCCAGCCACCCCATGACACAATACAGCACTCACCCAGACGTACCTCTGCATATTCATACTCACATACATACATCCATACACACATTCATACCTACATACCCCATAACTTGGATAGGTGTGTGCGTGTGTGTGTGTCGTTGGCCTGGTTGGAATGGGGAGGGGGACGCACGATCGAGGCGATAAAAGCCAACCTTTTGGCAGACTTCCCAATTTAAGGTTAATACGATCAAATGTCATAACACCACTCGATTTACATAAGTTTGTTTTGTTTTGTTTTCCAAGAAATCGCTTTATTAAAACTAAATTAACATCATAAAAATATAAATAAATAAATAAATAAAATAAGTTATTCCTTAGCCTATATATGCTATGCTACATATCTGCTCTCTAGACATTGGTGTGTCTGGACATGGAGGCAGTTCCGCGTCTAAAAGCCGTCACCTGCAAATAATCCATCGCCTTCGAAGAGATCTTCCAGGCCATCGAGATCGGCCAAGCCACCGCCATCATCTCCGCCGCCCAGACCGCCAAAGCCAAACAAATCGCCATCGGCATTCGGGGGCACAAATGCGCCATTGAACAAGCTCTCCAAGCGGTCTTCCACGCCCATGCTGGAGGCCAGGCCGTAGATAAAGCGCA
Organism: Polietes domitor; assembly: GCA_947397865.1. Taxonomy (NCBI): domain Eukaryota; kingdom Metazoa; phylum Arthropoda; class Insecta; order Diptera; family Muscidae; genus Polietes; species Polietes domitor. The sequence goes on along the minus strand of OX377619.1, from coordinate 119,937,536 downwards.
TAGCCACCAGGCGTACAAAGTCCGGCGTAGTGGTCTCTTTGCCAACTCCCAGTAGCAGCAGCTGCTTTGGTGTGCCCGCAACATCTCCATGGGCGCGCATCTCTGAACTGTTGGGATCTACGATGACCTTGCAGTTAACCGCGATGATCATCACGATGGCAATTAGTGTGGTGGTCACTGTTACTCGGAGCAGCATAATGAATGTCAAGCTTAGCTCTTGCGTCTGCCTGTGAAGCAAATGTTTGATTGACTGACCGGCCGACCGACAGATCAATGAATGTACAGCACTCGAGTGTGAATGTGAATAGAGGGGGCTGCGCTTTGAATGCAAGACTTTCTTGGGACGATGCGAATGTTTTACGCGTGCGATACGTTTCCGTCCGTAGTGCTCTCCCAACTGTGAATGTTACAATCCAACTGACCACTGTCTTCGACGGGGATCGCAGTCATAGTCTTAAGGTAACGGCTTTTGTATGGATGGTGAGGTAGGTACACGGTACGGTACACACTCACCCAATCTCAAGTGAGCGCTGTGAGCTATGTGCATTTAACGATCTTTCAGCATGTGCTCACTGCTCACTGTTCGTTGCTCGTGGATTACCGCTGGCCGCTTACAGTTGTTGTTTTGTTTTCATTTTGACAAGCCGTTTTACGACTTTCCTACGTCCATCGGCACGTTGCTTCAATGGTAGTAAACCGTTGCGTACTACGAGATAAAAACACTCAACACTAAACAAAAAAGGTATGATCGGTCGGCCTGGCCGAATCGTATATACCCTCCACCACCACACTCGAGTTTCTTTATTTCGTCAGTCAGAGCACATAGTTCGTTGATTCAATGGTAGTAAACCGTTGCGAGATAAAAAACTCAACACTAAACAAAAAAGGTATGATCGGTCGGCCTGGCCGAATTGTCCACCACCACCACCACACTCCAGAAGTCAGAGTAAATAGTTCATTTACTGGAAATATGGTAGTCGATTTACTTAAAATTATTTCTTTGGATCTGGTAAAGAATTCTTACAATTGACTGAATTCATACTAGTGTGGAAGAAAATAAAAAAATAAGAAAGAAAATAATGTTAAATTGAACTTATTCTGAGTAAACTTTTTCCATATAACAAGTAAAATTGTGAGTAAAAATTTTGGATCTGAAAATGTCTCCTCAGGATGAGTAAAAATTTACTTTGTTTAAAGGGTGTTTCCAGAAGACAATTGAAATACGACGAATGAATTACACCCAGGCGATTATTAAAAATTATTTGTTTACAAAAACATTATTTCGAAATAGTTTTTGTAAATGCCTTTTGTGGTCATAGAATGCGATGTTTATTCCGTTTGCCCATTTTAGCGTTATGCTAGGGGCAGGATATATGACAAATTTTTGCGATGATTGAAAAAATTGTGTAAATGTTTTATTTTACTTATATTCGCTGGAATAAATACGCTAACATCTATTTACAGATTGATAAACGAAAATAAATTTTACATTTTAAAAACCACGAATTTAGGTCATTTATTTAATTCGTTTTTGTAAGATATCAAAAAATTGACATTCGTTATGCAGAAACGCAAATCAGCTTCCGTTCATAGTTCTGACGAATACACTGAGTCATTCGTCATCCGAAAACGTTCGTCTGAGGCGAACGATCAAAAGAAAGAAGAAGAACTATTTTAGCTACGAGCTATTTCCGTGCTTTTCTATAGACACAATTATAGACTACTGTGCCTTATCTCTCATATTGATTGAGTGATTTTGATTTGTTAAATATTTCGATCGTAGTGGTTCATTTTTTTCTGAAATTATAGACCTTGAAAACGCTTCAAGTATAAATTTTGATTATTGTCTTCGAATAACTTATTGATCGAATTATTGGACGTTTATAATAATTTGTTGTGATTTTTCATAGCTACAACTGAAAACTTTTTCATATTTCAAATAATTCTTAAATGACAAACTTCGGAAGGAAATTGACGCCGCAGCGCTCATTTTTGGCTCTGAAAACCCATCTCCTGTATTAAATTATTTCACAAAAAGTGAAGTAAGATTCAGTCAGCTAAGCAGACTTATATATAACCTCACTCTCAGAGAACATATATACGGAACTAGCTGAACCCCCGCCCGCTTCGCCAGGCAGAGAAACAGACGGAAATTAAAATCAGGTTTCATGGTGTTTTTCTTGTGATCGGTAATATATGTACCACTTATAATCAATGGATATGTTCCATGGAGAATATTGAAGAACATAACTTTAGTTTACGGCGAAAAAATGAAGAATTGTCGAAAATCAAATTTATTTTAGTTTGAGTGTGATTCTCCTCCTTTCCATAACCAAAGCTATTAACTTCCTACGTAAGAATAGCTGGAATTCAAATGTACTACATTCAAAACACATAGAAAATCAATCAAATTGTTCACCAATCAGACAATACAAAAACTAAAAAATTAATATAATTTCCATTTTCTTGACTTAAGTCGGCTTTTGACGAATGAATATTTATTTTTTTGTAACCTTTCTTTACTATTGTGCTAAAAAATCCGAAGAAAACGTGTAATTTTACAAAATTCAAATAAAAAATTCCCCATCTTTCAAATCCCGCACATTTGTATATTGTCTATGAAGGTTACAAATAAATTAACTCACACAACAATATAGGAATCTCGGTGTCGAATATACTCTAAAACAGGTGTTAATTTCGAATGGGAAGGGACACGGCCACTTTCCGCCCATCTTTGCACAACTATTTACACTGGATCTACTAACACAAAATTTCAGCACTCTAGGTGTTATAGAAATGACAATATTCGATAATAGGTTTTAACTTTGTATGTGAGATACCACACCCACTTTTCCAATACCGCCCATTTTTGGCACAACTACGCACATTGATGCTTGATGCACTCACGCAAAAATTTCAGTATTGTAGCTGTCATAGAACTGAATATATTCGATAATAGGTTTTAACATCGTATGGGAGGTACCACGCCCACTTTTCCAATACCGCCCATTTTTGGCACAAAATTTGAGCACTCTAGGTGTCATGGAACTGACAATATTCAAAATTGGGTTTTAACTTCGTATGGTAGGTACCACGCCCACTTTTCCAATACCGCCCATTTTTGTCAAAACTGTGCAGAATAATAATTAGTGAACTTTCACAAAAATTCAAGACTCTACCCGCAACAGTACTCCGAATATGCTAATTTATAAAAAACGAATAAAACCCTAATTTGTGTGGGAGGTGCCACGCCCACTGAAAATATCAAAAATGTTTTTTCCACCACCGGTTCAGCATGAACATACTGTGAAAAAAGATCGGTTCAGTAGTTTAGGCTGCTATAAAGAACAAACAAACAAACACATTAATTTATATATATATATATAGATAAAATTTTATGTAGGGCAGGATAATTTGTGTGGAATGTACGTATCACATGATCCCAGCTTCCACATTTATAAAACAATTGTAAAAACATGATCAAATCTCAAGGCATAGAAGTTATGAAAGATTTAGTATTACCTAGTATAGGGACAATTGTGTGTGAGGTGCAAGAAGGGGCGTGGCTAAAGCGTTAATATTTTTTAGGTTTAAAGTGATTATAAAAACATTTTCAAATATCAAATTGCAAATGATTTTGACTACCCGTATGGATGCTAGTCGGTTTTATTGTAACCAAAGTTTATGTCACATTTTTTGTGGGATATTTCACGTGAATGCAACTTCCATAAAAGCATTGCCAAATATCAAATTTGACAGTATATGGAAAGACATGTTTCCAGGAGCGTTTAGCTCATAGACGGCTTGACACACCGACGAAATATTTTGCAGATCATCATTAAACAATCTAGTCTTCATTTATACCGCAGCAATTGATTTTCGTGACCCATCTTAATGTATATAAGCCATCGCGGATAATAGTAAAACCTTCATCTATATTAAGTCTTGATGATATTCACAGGCTTTGTTGGTGGGATTGTCCCCAATATTAATATAAATGAGGTACCACCGGAGTCAGCAATTCTTGTGGCGTGAATTCGTGAGTCATACATTCTTCGTTGGGCCATCAATTTGGAAAACTTTGTAAAAGATAACATTCCACAAGAGCATACTTTATGAAATTCTACTAGTGAAGAATATGACATCCGAGGGCGAACTGGACGAAAGAAGTACCTCCCAAAGTATATGGATCTATAAAGTATATGGGTAAAACATTTACATATATATATATATATATAATCGGTCCGGACGGAAAAATCACTCACAAGGACTGCAAATATCCCACAAAACAGTATTTAAATCAATATCTTGAACCTTTCTGCATTATATTAACTATACACTATATATAGAATCGTACTCTACCATTGTTGGACAGCCCTAGAAGTGGCGGTGTTAAAATTATCTAAATTTTCTGCCAGGACTGTAAAGCTAACGAGCTTGCCAGATTAACAATACGACAATGCAACGTCCACGGGAACTTGCTTCTATAGGTACTGTTCTGTTGTGTAGGCTATGTGGACGAGGAGAAGCCTGGAAGAGTCGATTACCTTCTTAGTGACGTTGGGTTCAGCTTTCTTTCAACGTTTGGGTAACTTGGCAAGGGTCGCAAGGATTGTTTCCGATGAGGGGTGTAAAACCTACATACTTCCTACTACTCTTTCCCTTTACTTTGAGCTACTCAAAATATTTTGCAATATGTGTATTCTAGATCCTTACTAAGTGAAATCACCGTTGTATGGGGGCTGTATCAGAGCATGGGATGAAACTATTCACTTTCATTGTATATTCCTAAAAAATCAAATTTTATTTGATATATCCCCCTTAACGTAGAAAACACGAGGAGTTTACATTTGAACTATTAAAAATTTCAAAAAGTCCTGAAATGAAATGGAAAATTGGCTTGGACAGAACGTCCTTTTCTCTCAATCAAAATGAAAATGCTTCTATGAATGGATAAAGTTTACCAGGAGCAAAAACAAACATATTCCATAACAAAACATTCCAGAGCATAAATTATACACAATAATATAATGAAATAAAGGTTTATTTTCTCTTTTGCGCATTTGGGTAGTACGCACGTTCATCGACGACTATTACTTTTGAGAGATGACAGATAAGTACGTTACACATTTGGATTAAGTTGGGCACTGAAACTAATGTTTATTTGTTCAAGTTCAAAAAAACACCTTACCTTAGCAAGATACACTGCTATAACTCCTTTGCTCCGATATTAATTAAAATAGAAACTGAAAAAAGAATTATAATATTAAGGAATGACTAGTGTCGAACGAGGCCGTCTGTATGATACCCTCCGCTCTCTATTACTATGCCCACCATTCCATGGTAGGGGAACAAGTATCAATTTACAAAGTGTAGCTACACGCATGCGTACGTAGCCACATGTAAATAAAACGTCTCTTCAATGTGCGTAAAGCGCTTGACGTTTGCTTCTGACTCTCGTGTGTTGTAGCCCTAATCTCTCTTCATTACTAAGCTAGGTATGGGCGTGTGTGCAAGTTATCTTTACGGTAAAGATCTCTTCTCACCCAAAGATGGGAAATCTTAATGGCTGTGACATAATAGGTGACATAACATAATCTTAAATTGAATTATCTCTAGATTGGAAATGGAAGAGCAAAACCAGAAAAAATTAACAAACCACAGAATATCTGTGTAGTAGGGTTTCTTTTTTCCCGAACTTTTCGAATTCCCGGGAAACCGGGAAATATTTTATCATTTCCGGTGAAAATGAAAATATAATATTAACTGGAATTGTAGAAATTATTTATATCAGATTTTAGAAAATTGGCGAATGATTCCGTGACAAAAAAGTAATAAACTCTAAATCTATATAATAAAAATGAAATGATGTTCGTTGGTAATCGCATCACTTGATAACGGCTGAACAGATTTGGCTGATCTTTGTCACAAACTATTCGTTGTAGTCCGAACTGGGTTTTAAGATGAAAAAACTTTTGGATAGTTGACCGCAAAATAGGAAAATGTTTATAAAACTGAAAGTTCCTTTTTCTATAGAAAAAGGCTATAAGTCTCAATTCAAGCATAGATATGCGAAATCCTTTTATGTTATTTTCGTTATGATTGTGTGAAATTTTTTTGAACACAAAAATAAAATTAAAGAAAAGTCAACAAATTCGGACAAAATGCAAAAAATCTTTATATTTTATGCACTTTTTGTCAGAACTGACGATAGAATCGACATATTTTGTTGATTCATTTTTGTTTGGTTCATAATTCCAATATGTAATCAGTCGTCAAAATACGTATTTAATGTATTTTTACCGATTCATGACAAAGATGACATTTCTGAACATTCACAATGAGGCATTGAGGCCCAACTGGGAATGATAGCGCCACACTATCCGAGTTGGAATGCAATAATAATGTTAATACGATGTATTGCGAGAGTAAGATGCTTAGGGAACACACGGCTTATGAACGATTGAACTATAGCGATTTTCTTCTTGGGCGCTCTTGGTGAAACCGGAAAATATTTTTTGATCGTATCAATTTTGACAAAAATTCGGAAATCAGGAATTTAAGCTTCTTTCTTTGAAAATTGTCGAAATGTACATAGGTTGCGATGAGAATCGAAATTAACGAAACTCCATGGTGCAGTGCAAAATTTTGAAGTGCTGAAATGACCAAGGTTTTGATCGGTCCGGAGGGGTCTACTATGGCGCAGTGTTGGTTCAATGATTCTGTTGGAAGGTGATTGTCGATTTAAATTACTGGCGATTTCACGGCAATCTCCAGCTGACACACACAGAATCATGTGTTGTGGAACGGCCAATCTGGAGTATTTTCAAAACAATTGCTGGGCATTCGCTAAATGAAAATTGCCGTTGATATTGCAAATGTTGATATTAACATTTGTTCAGTTCGTGTTCCCATATAGTGTGTCGTTGAACGAACATGCTATATTGGCTTCGAAAATAAAAAATGAATTGGAGGATTCCGTTTCTAGCGACAATTATGTTGACAACCGAATTTTTAAATTCATCGTACTTGCTCAGATTATTTTTTTGCTATGATGGTTATAATTGAATGATGACTTCTCATGATTAATATTAAAAGAATCGATATAACCAATAATATGTTAGCATATGTTGGTTGCATAGATTAAAAATGCAAAGATTACAAATAGAATTAGCATAAAAGTCCGGTTTCTATTAATGAAAAATGGTCAGGTGGTGCAATAATTCTGTTGGTGATTTTTACCAAACAGTACCAGTGATTCCACGGTCTTCTCCACCCAATAAACAAAATGAATGCTTGTGGAAAACATCACGACATTTAAATTAAGTACTGTCAAGCGTTTCGAGTTGCAGAACGACGAATTTGCACAATTATTTCAATTTTCGACCTTCTGCATTATAAAATATAGCACCTGGAGCTAAATGATAATTTGTGATCAGCCAGAATTAGTTGGAAATCTTAAATCGGCCATAACTTCTTAAATATAGCCCCTGGAGCTAAAATAATGATAATTTGTGAACAGCCAGAATTAGTTGGAAATCTTTAATGACCATAACTTCTTAAACATAGCCCCTGGAACTAAAAGAAGGCCATAGCTTCTTAAATATAGCCCCAGTAGCTAAAAGAAGGCCATAACTTCTTATATATAGCCCTTTGATCTAAAAAAAGGATAATATGTGATCAGCCAGAATTAGTTGGAAATCTTAAAACAGCCATATCTTCCTAAATATAGCCCCTAGAGCTAAAAGAAGGCCGTAACTTCTTAAATATAGTCCCAGGAGCTAAAAGAAAGCTATTTTGTGATCATCCAGAATTATTTGGAAAGGTGTTCGTAAACATTGTTCAAAATCCTCTTAAGCGAACATGCATACACTTCCATAGACGTAATCTGAATTAGATATCCATGACCGTATCATTAAATTGAATATACATATATGACAGCAAACGTTAATCGATACATTAATCACTGAGAACAAATTCAGAACATTCACACGACGATCACAAACAAAATAATTGAAATATGGACAGGAAAATTGTTGTCGGGTCAGCTAGTTTAATATATATTACAAGATTGCATACCCTCCATTAGGAGGGTATTTGTGCACTTGTTTATAACACCCACAGATCGGCTTAGAATCACTTTCTGAGTCGATTTAACAATGTTCGTCTGTATGTCCATTTATTGTTATAATCAAAATAAAGGCCGCAATTATTGTCCGATCCTAACAAAAATTGGCACAAGTAAATTTTGCGGCCCAACGACGAACGAACACTATTTAATTTGAAGCAAATCGGTTCAGATTTAGCTCCCATATATGTAAATGTCGCTCCCGATTTGACTTTTTCCGCTCTAGATACCACATATTTTACCCGATCTTGTACAAATTTAACGCAACACCTTATATTTCAACTAGAAACATATATTTTGAAAGTGAGTCAGATCGGTTCAGATTTATATATATCTCGAATACAAATTTCACTCCCGATTTGACTTTTTCCGACAGATAATTTAACCGATTTTCTACAAATTTCTCCACTATAGAGCACAGAGGTAGTACCCATAGAAAAGTCGCTTTTTCCTCCGAATTCAATTGCAATGGGGAAGAAAGTGGAGGGTATCATACAGCAAGACTTTAGCTTTTCCTTATTAGATAATGAATCAAATTATGCCATTTGCCAGATTATGTTCTGGTGTAATTTGGTAATTTATATGTGTCTAATAAATTTTAATTTAAATCTTAAACATCATATTTATGAAATATGTTTTAAAAAAGGTCTTCCAAAGTATCACTGTCGTACCGTTACCGAAGTCAATTCCCGGGAATGAAAAATGGCCGAGATTATCGGGAAATCGTTCCCTGTCCAGGCTTCCTGTTTTTGTCTTCGGGAGACCTCGTTAAGGAAAACATTTTTTGGTGGGCTTAAAGATACTCTCCTCAAGAGACTTCGTCGAGTAAAAGTAGGCGGCCTTCGGCAGTATTAACACATTTTAATATGAGGCTTCACTAAGATAGGCTTTCAGTAAGTATGGGTATTTTCATATGTTGAGCTTTACTGGGTCTTATTTCAGATAAACATGCTCTTTTCAATTTGATTTGCACGAAGATCTTTTTGCATCTATATTTTATAGAATGCAATTTTTTTAAAAAAGGCATGTTGGTATTTATTACTTGGTTGCTGGCGGTAGTCTTCAGAAGGATTCGCAGCAATTTTTAACATAATATCCGAACTCTTTAAGTAAAATATGTGGTTAAGTTTCTAATTGATTTACAGGTTTTGCTTTAATATTTATTACTTTGCTCCTCACTACCTTAATCAGAAGCTTTACTGGCTTTAATTTAGAAAATAAATTATAATGAGGATAGGAAAATTAAAATAGAGCATTGGAAAGAAGTTGTAATAAAGTATTTAATATTATCGGTAGGTGTTAGTATTATAAATTAAGAACCAGTTTATTGGTTGGTTGAAGACAATTAATGCGGCTACAAATTCGTTAAAAATATCGCTTTAATCGAACAAAATATCTCCCGACACATCACGAAATACACATGATATTGCTATTTTACATGAAATATTTGTTGTTCTTAGGTAGGTATTAGGCATTTTTCTATTTCTAATGATTGGAAAATATTGGATATAAAAATTACAGTATTCATAGTCGAACACACTCACTACAAGCGTACTTAAACTGAGTAAAGTTTTTAGACTCAATTTTAAATGCTCCATTATGTATAACAAATGATGTGTGCACCCGATTAAGTTGCTGTTTCATTATTACTCAATCCATTTGAAATTATCGATCGAATTGTACTGTAATTCAAAATAGGATGACGATATTATTCCAGGATTGTTGACGAATCAATAAATCGTTCATAATTTCTTTTTGTTTAGGTCGAATTCTTTGAAAAAAAAAACTTTTTATAGTTTTTGTTGTAACTCTTACTCTTAATCTAACTTTTTATATTTGGGGACCATTGAATATTTTTCATTGTTAATTTGGGGATAAGGAAAAAAATCATCTGGCAAGTATGAAATCAAATATCGTCCCTCCTTGACAAGCTAAACTCAATTGTGCCAATTCTTGTTGGGATCGAACAATAATTGAACGGGCGGACATGCCTAAATCGATTCAGAAAGTGATTCTATGATCAGTATAATAAACAATCCTTTTATATGTTACAAACAAATGTACAAAGATACAATACCCTGGTGGAGGGTATGTATAATGGTCTAATGAAAGTTTCCAACCCTGTTGAAACGCCTCCGTAGTCCCATGGCTGAGAAGATCTTTGATTGTTTATTACGAAAGTGACATGATTTTGTTAATATCACAATCATTAATGGGTATTATGGGTATTTTATTAATCTTTTCTTGTAATCTTCACAAGTGTGCATAATCAAGATGACTATAATTGTGGTTGTGGATATTATGTATATTGCCATTGCACAATGGGATCCGGAAGAGTTTTTACAAAACGGCGTATTGTGATATTTATCAGTTTTAAGTTAAAACTTTTAACATGCTCCACCAAGTGAGTGACACTGCATCACTTTGTTGCAACGTCAACATCACCTTCGCGATAATATGGTTTTGTTTTTTATGGACGGTTTTTAAATTTCTGATTCAAATTATGATAAATTTTGGTTCTACCAGGAAGTTAACTTTATTGCATGGAGGCAATAGGGCTAAAATTGAAAAGCGGTCAACATTGGTCCCAATAACAATCAAATTGACTTGAAATTTAGGCATTACTTTTATAGCACGAATGCGACCAAGAATATATTTGATTCTAAATTCGTACTTTTTGGGGGTGAAATCGGGTAAAAAGGGATAAAAATGGTACCAATCAAACGGATGGAGCTGGAGTCAAAAAATTCGGAGTGTATATTCCTCCAAATACTTAGAAACGCAAAATGAATGGGCTTTTCGAAATTCATACTTTTAAAGGGCAAAAGGGAATAAAAAGGTACCAACAAAGCGGATGACTCTGCAATAATGAAATTCGGTGAGTATTTTTTGAAATTTGTACTTTGAAGGGATAAATGGGATAAAAATTGTACCACAGCCCGGACCAAACGGTTGTGCCTAAAATCTTGTAATTCGGACGGGCATTACTTTTATAGCATGAATGCGACCAAGAAAATATTTTGTAAAATTCGTACTTTTTGTGGGTGAAATTGGGTAAAAAGGGATAAAAATGGTATCAATTAAACAGACGGAGCTGGAATCATTCGTCGTGTACATCCCCGAAACTGCTTAGAAACGCAGAATGAAGGAATTTTTCGATATTCGTACTTTCAAAGGGTAGACGAGAATATGGGGATAAAAAAGGTACCAAAAACACGGCAATCATGAAATTCGGTGTGTATATTCGCCTTACAGTGTAGATGAATGATAACATGGAATTTTTCGAAATTCTTACTTTTAACGAATTAAATGGGTTGAAGGAGGAAGCGGATCAAAAGTGATAAAAATCGTACAAACCAAATTGGGCTATTAGAAATTCGGTGTACACAATTCTCGGAGTACGTAGACGCGCAACATAAATAATTTTTTAGAAATTTGGACAAAAAGGATAAAAATAGTGCCTACCAAAATATTGCACTAGAATGGTGAAGTTTTGTGCGAAAACTATATTCGGTGGGCCCGGCGAAATAAAAATTAAAAAAAATATAAAAAAATTCTATTTATAAGTTAAGATTTCAAGTCATGCGCCGGTATAAAAGTTATATGTAAAGGAATTAATTTTAGATTGGGACAACAAAGGGCGTGGCAAAAGCATATGAGTCATTCCATGTCAAGCGGTACGGTTTTTGAACTCGATAGTTGTGATTGTTTTCAAAGTTTTCAAAATTGCAAAAATCGATCCCTGCTATAACACACCACTTCAATACTTAAAATGTAATTTAAATTACCTTCAAAACAAGGTATAACACATTAAAATCGGTAAAGTATTTCAGGAGTTACCTTTTTAAAAATTTATTATTTTTTTTTCACTGTTACATTGGTCATAACTCGTGAACATTTTTTTCAAAAATACGTATACAATATATTTATGAGAAGAATACATACACAAACTTTCAAAACAATCGCAGCTATCTGATCAAAACACGTACCGCTTGACATGGAATGACTGATATATATTTTGAATTTTTAAAAACATTTTTAAATCTAAAATTTCAACAGATTTCGACTATCCGTATGGAAGTTTTATCAGTTTTATTCTGACCCAAGCTTACGTCAATTTATGTGGGAAGTGTCGCAGTATTGCTATCATCCGTATAGAAGTTATAAAAAGTTTAATTTTACGTAAGTAATGGTGATTTGTGTGGGACGTACAAGGAGGGTCGTGACAAATTACTCCATATTTCGTACGCTAAAAAAAAACTTTATCAAATATCAAAATACAACGGGTTCGGAATATTTTACTAGGAATATGGACTATATGTGTGGGGTACCATACGGGTTATATCAATTTCATCGGGCGACGCCGACTATGATATCTTGCCCTTTCTACTCTATTACAAGAAATTTACTACCAATTCTAGATGTTTTAAAATACCTGTGAAAGTTCAATGCCGGACAAATTCGAAATGTTGTTCTTTATCAGCAAATGTCACACCAAATCTGGTGCGACATTTGTATGTGGCCTATATCAAACAGATGCGACCGAATTTAAATACAGTTGTTTCTTGGTGCAGTATAACGTGATGTGCCAGATGTGAACAACATTTTGTTCTATAGAGGATAAATCAAATCGGAAGCGACATTTGTAAATCTGAACCGATATATAACATGTTATGCCAAATTTGAACAATATCGGTTAAAATATGTGGTATCTAGAGCGAAAAAAGTCAAATCAGGATTGACATTTATAAGGAAGTTATATCTAAATCTGAACCGATTTGCTTCAAATTTAATAGCGTCCGTCATTGGTGCGCGAAAATCAATTGTACCAAGTTCTGTTGGGATTGGATAATAATTGCGACTTGTTCTTCGATAAAAAGAATAGATGGATAAATAGGTGGATTTACTAGTTATTTCATTTATTTTCCAGGATTTTTTTTACTAAACTGCACTCAAATTGTGGTTTCTTTTACTGATTATGGTATAAATATTGAAAACATATAAACATTACCTGACCAGAAGGCTTCCCCGAATTAATCTCCATTTTTGGCGATTTCAACCCTATGAGCGAAACAAAAACTGGAAGTGAGAAAACTCGATAAAAAATGAAGTCAAATAAAGAATTAATTCAAAGCTAAAGAATATAAATGCGGACGATTTGAATGTTAAGATACCTTTAAATACAACAACAAATGACGCACTAGGAAGTAACCCAACAAGACGGCAAGAAGAATGGATAAATGATGAAATCCGAGAAGTTCGAAATGAGCGGAGAAAACTCAAAAACGAGAACTATGAAAATATTGGGAACTCATTGTTTATTTTTCTCCGATATAAAAACTATAATCGCGAGGCCAACAATGCACAGTGTAACTTTTTATACCTTTAGGATGAAGTTTGGCAAGTGGGTGTAGTTCGTCCACTTTCACAATAATCTCTTAATTAATTACATCTTTAGTGCCACTCATTTTTGTGCAAATACGGGCATCAATACTGTCCAATTGTTGGCATACAACGGAATATATATATATATCTTCCGTTGTTTGGCAATAGGTATTTGTGAGGTGCCACGCCCACCTTTCAAATCCCGCCCATTTTTATCTCCTCTTTATAGGTTAAACTTAATGAGCTTATATAAAATGCCAGGACTCTCGGTGACATATAAGCGAACACATTTGAGTATAGGTTTTTATTTTGTTAGGAAATGCCATGCTCACTTTCCCAATATCGCCTATAATGTTGCATGTACTCACACAAAATGTCATTACTCTCGGTATCATAGTTATGCTATATTAACTTTGAACTGAGAAACGAGATTTTACACTTCAAACAAATGTTACAGGTTTGACACTTATTATCAAAAAAAAAAACTATTGTTTTTTGATTTGTTTAACCCGAATAGTGCTGTAATTATTTTTTTCGAATTTTGAGATAAAACATTCACGTTATCAGTGGTCCAGAAGCGTTGGTGAACGTATTTTGTATGTGACGCTAGTCACGCTAGCACCATTCGGGTTAAATTATAGTTTCACAATAGCTGTACCCTTGATTATCATATATCAACAAATTATGGCGATAGGATATTTTTTTACTTTTGGCACCGTAAAAGTGGCAAAAGTCACACTATGCGATGTCTTGACATTTATAAATATTGATTCAATGCGATATTAGTTAATCATTGTAAAATGAAAGCTGCACACATACGTTTAATTACTGAAATGGTAAAGCATACTTTAGGGATGTAAAATTCTATGACATGCGAGTTAAAATTGGGGTTAAAATGTATTTCTAAACGTGTACTTTAAAAGTTCTAAAGATTGGCTGTTATTTGGAATGATTTTTTTAATTAACAGAAAACTTCAATCATTGTCATTGTCATATTTGTTATATTTTATGAGATTTTTCGAAACTAAAACCAAAATTTGTTGTATTTATTCAAGGGTGAAAATGACAATGAAAAGTAAACAACTCGGCTCCGCCCGAAAAATCTCATAAAATATAACAAATATGACAATGACAATGATTGAAGTTTTCTGTTAATTAAAAAAATCATCCCAAATAACAGCCAATCTTTAGAACTTTTAAAGTACACGTTTAGAAATACATTTTAACCTCAATTTTAACTCGCATGTCATAGAATTTATATATGATACCTCTCACTTTCTTTCCCATTACAATTGAATTCGGGGGAAAAGTGATATCGGGGACGATTTTTGTATGGGTACTATTATGTGGTCTATAGAGCGGAAAAAGTCAAATTGAGAGCGAAATTAGTATGGAGCTATATCTAAATCTGAACCGATCTTGCCCACTTTCACCACAGAAGTTTCTAGTTGAAATGTAAGGTGTTGCACCAAACTTGAACAAGATCGGTTAAAATATGTGGCCTCAGAGCGAAAAAGTCAAATCGATAGGGAAATTTGTATGGGAGCTATATATAAATTTGAACAGATCTGGCCCATTTTTAATTCTAGTTCAATAATATGGTACTGTGCCAAATTTCTTTGATTACAAGAATAGATGGACAGACAGGCGGACATCGCTATATCGACACAAAAAGTGATTCTAAGTCGATCGGTATTTTTTGTGCATAAAATGAAATAATTCAAATCGAAATCATGATATCTGTATAATAAAAATGAAATGATGTTCGTTGGTAGTCGCATCACTTGAGAACGGCTGAACAGATTTGGCTGTTACAAACTGTTCGTGGTAGTCCGAACTAGGTTTTAAGATGAACAAATTTTTGGATAGTTGATCGCAAAATAGGAATAATTTTGAAAAACTGAAAGTGACTTTTTCTATAGAATTTTTGAACGAACTCATGGCTATAAGCTTCAATTCAAGCAATGGATATGCGAAATTATGTTCGTTATGATTCTGGAAAAGTTTTCGGATCACAAAAATTCAGAAAATTCGGACAAAATGCTAAAAATCTTTATATTTTATGCACACTTATGGACGAAACTACAGTGATTTTCGTCTTGGACGCTCTTGGTGGTACCGGAAAATATTTTTTGATCATACCAATTTTGGCAAAAATTCACTCGCAAAATTAAATCGATGCTTGTTTCATCAGGAATTTTAGCTGCATTCTTGGAAGACTGCCAAAATGCACTCAGGTTGCAATGAATATGGAAATTAACGAAACTCCATCGTGCAACCTTTCAAAGATCTGCGGTGGCCAACGTTATGATCGGTCCGTAGGAGTGTATTACGGCGCACTGTTGGTTCAATGATTCTGTTGTTGATTTACATTACGGGCGATTCCACGGCAATCTCCAGCTGACGAACAGAATCATGCGTTGTGGAACGGCCAATCTGGAGTATTTTCCCATACGTTACTCCACATGAACATGGAATATATGGCTGCGAAAACATTGAATTGGAGCATTCTGTTCGTAGAGAAAATTATATCGCCTCAGAATCTTCAGTTAATACTAGATTTTTTTTTGCAACAACACTGGGAAGTGGGGAAATTAACGATTGATTGTAGTGATCATCCTGGACGATCACTTTGGAACCATCCGACTATTTTGATCGTGTACATTTTGGCTACGATTCTCTCGATTTACCACCTTCATCTGAAATTGCAGCTAAGTTGTTGAAAAACGGTCGAACAGCTCATTCAGCAATAAAATTGCAGTTGAATACGCATATTAATGAACATCCAACGTGCAAACTGTCGAAGATCTGTGCCGGTGATCACGTGATTCCACGGTCTTCTCCACCCAATAAACAAAATGAATGCTTGTGCAAAACATCACGACATTTAAATTAAGTACTATCAAGCGTTTCGAGTTGCAGAACGACGAATCTGCACAATTATATTCATAACACTTGCTAGAAAGTGTCAATGGCAAAATCGCCGTTGAAATGTTCTGCATTATATTCCCCGTCGATTCCAGTTCACCGTATGAAAATTCAAACTCATGCGAACGGTGCTCCTAAACATTGTCCAAAAACCACTTAAGCGAACGTGCAGACACTTCCATTGGCGTAATCTGAATAAGATCGTTTCATTAAATTGAATATGTATTCCAGCAAACGTTCTCATTCCAGGTTTGCTTAAACAACCTGGAATTCACACGACTATCACAAACAAACTAATTGAAATATCGACAGGAAAATTGTTGTCGGGTCAGCTAGTTTATAACAAATGTCAACATGCCATGCGTAGATAAATTTGCTTTCTATAAAATTTAGATGCAAAATGGTCTTGAGCCAGTACAATATCCCATTTCAAATGAAATACGAATTATTACAACCTTTGTATGATAAATGAATATATTACATAAACAAGAGCTCAGTATTTTAAAATAACTACAATCGTTTAATGCAAAAATATTTTATTAAATAAATAAATAAGAATTAAATATTAATTCTCTTACTTCTCTTATTAAATTAATTATCGATATTTAAGATTGACAAATTTAAAAATCGATCTTAGTTCATGGTAGATCTTAGCCAAGTTTTAATTCGCATTAGTTTTAAGACGCGTCGCCGAAAAACGTTTTCCATTGGAAGACCTATTGCAACTTTGCAATAGTTTATAAACTGTTGGATATTTGGTCATTCAAATACTTCATACGATTTTATTTGAGAATGCATGTAGTCAAGGCTGAGACTGATTATAGCGGCTGAACGTGTGGATGATTTATTGTACAGCTTGAAAGTAGATAATGCCGAAAAGTACCAATACCTAATATTGGCATTGATAAATTTTAAAAAATTCTAACTGAAATTCCTGGGGGACTAGAAGATTTCTGGGGTGTATTAGACCACACTAGCCATCCTTTACTTATTTATTTAGTTATAAAATCTGCTTTCCATCGGTTAAGAGATACAAGGGTTTTTATCCAGAAAATTAAAAACTGTGTTATGTTTGATTTTTTTTATCTGGAAGTTCTAATCAACATTACATCTGTTGATTACATCTTCCGTAGATGTTATCTAGAGAATGGAATGAGCATTTGTATATTCTTAGGGTAAGGAATTGGAAGTAAAGGTGGTGTGAATAATTTTGTGCAACAATATTTTCACCTTTCGCAATATAAACGCAAATATGAGCATTATTATATCTCAACGACTTCCGCGCCAGTCCATTGACCTTACCTGTGAATAATTTTTGCTCATCTCAATAAATTGACAATTTTTTTTAATATTTCTATTATTGTTCTTGCTATCATTACTTTCCATGGTTACCAAGATCTCATATTAAACCAGTTTTAAATATTGTAAAAACTATAATTTTACCTTGCTGTAATAGGCAATCATTTTGAAAACCAACTATAATTTCTGAACCAATTGTCATTCAATTCTGAAATTTTTGTATCTTGTAGAGAATTGAATAAGATATGTAACAAATTAAAAAACAAACTCAAGCAAGCAAACTCAAAAACAAACTCGATATGTTAAAAAACATTATTTGAAGGGTGTATCTGATTTCTATAATGTAGTTGAAAGTATACTATAAAACATAATTAAATACTTTTTACACTTAACATACATCACATTAGAAGAAATATTCGTATATTTATAGTATATACAGTGGCGGCCATACAATTAGAAACGATGCTCTAAAAATATAAATTTTTTAATAACTTTCTATTAAAGCGTGTCGCTTTTGGATAAGTCCCGTTATATATTCTCTGTAGGTCAACAACTAGTTACGTGTGTAAATGGAAGTAAACACTTTTGGATATTAGACAGAATTGCGAAATCGATCGATACACGTGTTTCTAAGGTCGGACATATAATTAGAAACGTATTCTTAAATAGTGGAAATTATATTTTTTCAGCAGAAGCTGACAAATTTTAATAAAATTCGGTTCAAATATGGCAGGAAAAACAAAACATTCTGGAAAATACAAGAAAACTATTTTCGTTCCTAAATATGTATATTTTTTAACAGGATAAAGCATGCATACCGAAGCATACTTCACGCCTTGTGAAGCAATGGGTTATGGATGCGAGTACCGATGTTTTAGCCTGGCCAGTCCAAGTCCGGACTCAACTACCATCGAAAACTTGTGGGCAGATGTAGAAAGTGGTTTTAGAACGAAAACGCAAAGAAACAATGACGAACACTTTTTGAATATTAAGGAAGTTTTAGAGTCGGTACCATCTTAACGATGTCTAACCTCGGTAGAATGCTTGCCAAGGAGATTATCCAATATAATAAAATATAAAGGATATCCCACGAAGTATTGAGCCTTTTTACATTTTGTTTTACAATGTTTCAGTAAAGTTGGTTTCGACCTTTCAGGAATATAGCTACATCTTCAAATATCTGTTGAAAATGTAGTAAGAAGGGCTTACAATATTGGGTATAAATGTTTGTTTTTGTTATTTCATGTAAGTACTGCTGATATAAAATGAAAATCATAGTGATTCGATTCTAATTGTATGACCACCACTGTATATTAGATAGAAAGAAAAAAGTTTAAATTTTATGACTACCCACAAAATAATAATTTTATATGCGCGTGGCTACAATGATTTTATATAACCTCTAAAAATCATATTTTTCTCAAAAATGGGGGCTGTGTTTCAGATATATACACACAGAAAAAATAATTTTAAAATCAATATAGAACATTATTGAATCTATAATGAAACAGTATTAAAAAACGACTATTTTTTGGTTGATATAAGAATGATCAATGTTGCAAACATTTTGTTACCCATATAGGAACAATGCTACATTTATAACGTACGTTGCGAAATCAAAAATAAAACGTTTTTAATTTAATCACGGGACATTAAATCTACAATGGAACGTTGTTAATTTAATATTTCGCCATGATGAATGCTCACATATCTACCTTGTACTATTCCGTTAAATTGTAAATGATACAAATTTTCAAATGTTTTTATTTATTTATTTTATTTTTAAAGACTGTCAGCAGGAATAAAAATATATTTTTTATTTATTTATATATTTTTAGGCGGATTCAAAAAATTGCAGTGAGCAAAAAGTTTGCTATCCTTAAAAGGATAAGCCGGTTTTTATTTATTTCTGTTTATTAAATGTTATTTATTATTTTTCGAAGATTTCTCCAATTTCTCCAAAATAATAAAAAAAGAATTTTGTAAGAAAGAATACATTTTAATTGCAATCAATATGCCACAAATATCGGCGTATCCATTTCGTAAAACCCAAACGACTTTTTGCTCCTTTTTAAACTTTTTGTCGATGCATTATCGAGAGATAAATCTGATCTTGGAGAGGGCAAATGTGAAGTTAATGACAGCGATGAACAATTAAAGATCTGTTTTATCCAATCTTGAACATTTGCCGGCACCAATATCTTTAAAATATTTTCTTAAAGTTTTTTGTATGAAAAATTTTCAATGAAATTGTCTATATATCGTCGCTC
The DNA here is from genome assembly GCA_947397865.1 of Polietes domitor. Lineage (NCBI taxonomy): Eukaryota > Metazoa > Arthropoda > Insecta > Diptera > Muscidae > Polietes > Polietes domitor. The sequence goes on along the minus strand of OX377619.1, from coordinate 119,917,526 downwards.
CGATGTTATCATCACAAAATCGAAAAAATAATGACTAGCTTTTAAATAGACAATATATTAAAACTATTTTTTATGTAGATGCAGAATTAAATATAAAAAGATGCTGAATTGTATTATTTTCTATATTCGTTTTCACTTGCAGACCTTTCATATTGTAGAGCAAATAAATTGTAGTTATTATATTTTATTGCTTTAATTTTACTGAATTGAATATTTTGAAAATTGTGTTGATTTGGTGAAGACGATTAAACTGTGAAAACTGCCTGAAGCATTTCCATAATTTTAACGGTATTTTTTAATATTGTGGGCTGCGAATTAATTTTAGAAATTGGTCTATTTTATTCAGAATGAAATAGTTAAATCTGTGCAAGAAAATCTTGTGCAGCCTCGCAACGATTGAGATTGATTTTGGATGACTCTCATTTGCTCTTTTTTGTGGAAAGTGCCTTCATTAATTGGGGATATATTTTTCTATCCAACCCACCTTAATCTTCTAGGTTTCGAAGATAGTCTTTATTCCTTCATAATAGATTGATTGTTGCAGTTTGTGTTCCACCATAAGCCTGCCTTAAGTTTAGGATGTCAGATAGTTGGAAGCTTCGTACCGAGACACTCTCGCCCAATGTGTCGCAACAGCACTCCTAAACTGGTCTGTTTTGTCGCTGTCTCCAATAAGTTGTATGAGAAAGTCGCCTTTCGCAGTTAACAGCCTCACCAAGTTCGCCTAATTTTGGGCCTGTCTTAATCATTTTCAGGATTTCGGCATATGACATTTCATTTCTGCTACTGGTGTATCCACGCCGTTGTCCTGCTTACGTTTCTTCTCCGTGGCTTTGACCCATGGTGACTTTTGGAAGGTTTTGTCTACTTTAGGCTTTTACAAAGCGTCTCCTCTTGGTGAATTGTTTACTCCCGTCCGCATGCAAATCAAATTGTCATCGAAATCAGTTCCTTCGATGTTTGGAGGAGACCGTAGGGTCTTGACACTCCTGCGAAAAGGAGTTTTCACACCTTCTACACTCATTAAAAAATGAGTTAAAATTAACTAAAATTTAGGAAACCAAGTACATTTTTACTAAATATAAATAGAATTTTTTCTGAAATTTTCCTAAATCAAAGTAAATTTTTCCTAAAACCTAGTAACTTTTTACTAAATTTAAGCAAAACTTTCCTAAAACTAAGTAAATTTTTACTAAATCTTAGTAAAATTTTGCTGAAAATTTTCTAAAACTAAATAAATGTTTACTCAAATCAAGTATATATTTTCTCAAACTGAGGACAATTTTGCTGATTTTTTCCTCAAAACGAGTAAATTTTTACTTAAACTGAAGAAATTTTTATTTGATACAAGGAAAAAAGGTGCAATTAAAATAAGTTCAATTTAACTAAAAAAATCAAACAAATAGTTTTGCTTCAGAGAATGCAAAACTGATACAAACTATGACAACATGAAATATTTCTCAAAAGCTTCATGATACATCTGCCATAAGGAGTTGAGCTATTACTCCATGATTGTTGCGAAGGCAAGATAGGCGCCTTCGCAGTGGTTGTTCAGAATAATTCATAAAGTATTTAAGAAATAAGTCTCTGCAAACAATCGAGAATTGCTTCTTTGATTAATATTCCCTATTTTTTTAAACAATTTCAAATGTTTTTTATAAGTTCATTAATACTTAAATGTATGAAGAACTCGGCATAAATTTCAGTAAACATTTTAACTTCATTTTAGAAAAAAACTCATTTTTAAGTTAAAATTTCCTAAATGGAATTTTTTCCATACAAAAAAAATCAGATTTTTTCTCACTTAAAACTTAAAACATAAGTTTGAATTTACTCAATTGTAAGAATTTTTTATCAGATCCAAAGAAATGTGTTTAAGTAAATCTACTACCCTTTTTCTAGTAAATAAACTATTTACTATGACTTTGAAAGAAGAAAACTTTACTCATACTTAGTTAATTTTCCAACTTTTTAGGAAGTTTTTACTGGAGCGTTTGGAAACCACTCATATTTTATTGCCAGGATCTTCGAGAAATATTTTGATACATTCGTCCGACAGACATTGTCGGCAAAATTGCATTTCAGTAATCCATCTATCAGTATACTCAAAGGAATATGTCAGTAAAAGAAAGCAGAAAGTCTACTGAAAGATCAGATTTTCTGCTGTTAAAAAAGAGACAGCAGATTTATATCTGCTGAGATGGTATACAGCTGTTTGCTGTTTTTACCAATTATATGATTTGTCCCAAGCTAATATAAAAGAAACTCGCTTATGAACGCTTATCTATTTTTATAATTTAATTAACAACGGCCAATTTTAGAAGACTGCAAACTCTTTAGCAGTGTGAATGGTGATGTAAGATTGCAGAAAACTGCTGTTATGCCAAAAAAGCAGCTGTAATAGCAGAAAAGTGTCTGCTGATAGGCAGCAGACAATCACTGCTTTTATTAACAGACTTGGTCTCTAAGTGTAGAACTTTTTTTGAATAGTTGCTTGAAATTACATACATACATATCGAGGTCTTATATTCATAAACTCAACTTTTCAGGAGAGCGAAAAAACTAATTTTCTCCTTAATTTGAAGAGAAATTATTAATCGTTCTTCTGCAGTTTAATCTAAAAAGGATTACTAATTGCTACGATTAAAAAGATTTCGAAATTTCCTATTATTCGCGGTTTCATGGTTCATAGCCACTTTTGTATGTTTAAAATTGAGCACTATGAATGTTGAAATAAGAATAAGATTTATTGTAAACTCCATAACTTTTTTCATGAAATCTTGGCAATGTTGTATAGAAAACGCATTTTCTGTGATGTAAACAGCGAATTTAAAGATTCCAGCTTCATCCGTCAGATTGGTGGCTTGTAACATATATGTAGCCAGTCGCGAAAATCGCTGCAATTGATGAAAAATCCAAAATTTGCCGTTGCAATTCCTTATATTTTAACTTTCTTCATTCATACACAAATATTCTCCATGAAGTCAGCAATCACATGCCAAAGAAATATTTGGTTTCTCAATATAATAAAAAGTTACGCCGGTTTTTGTTTTCTAAATATACTTTTCACAATTTTTGACTTTACAGCCACCATTTTTCCTAGTACGATAGTACGATATGCCCTAAATCTAGAAAAATGTTTTAAACAAAATCGTTGTATCGAATTATAACCTTCGGTTTATGCTGTTCCATTGTTGAACTATTTTATTTCTATTATTTTTATGTTCATAGCCACTTATGCAGTCGCAAACTTACGTGCGAGGGGATAGCCAAATCATAAAATTAAAAAAATGACTTTAGAAAAAAATCTTTTCCAAATTTATATGACAGATGACATCCAAATCTGAGAATAGTTTGGCATAAAAAATTCATTTTCGAGAAAATGGTTCATAGCCACTTTTGAATATAAGCCCTCGATATATATTTTGAAGAAATATTACACAAAAAACGATGAAATTCCTCGGCGATAAACTCTTCAGTCCCGCATTTTTTCTATGATTGGATAAGCTTTTTGACAAAGTGTGGGTCTAAATAGGATGTCTAAAGAGTTTTGGGGTTTTTAATTTATATAGGACATAGGTAAAAGAATGTTTATTCAAAATCTTTATACGCATATTCCGATTAAATAAAAAAATATTTAGAAATGTTTCTTCATTTTTATAATCCTAAATATATATAAATTCGAATAACAAATACATTTTTTTGTATTCGATGAAATGCAAGAAGAAACAACTAGAAAACCAAATAATTGGTATTTTTGAGTTTCGTTTTCCTACGTAGATCCAAGTTACTAAATTTCTTATTTCTCTTTTGAACAATACTTGTTAAGTGATAAATATAACAAAAATATTAGTAAGTTAAAACTCATTTCTTATTGTTTCGCAACTTTAGAGTAGATTTTAAAATAGAGACCTACACGCAGAGAAAAAATGCATTTCGTAGAAACGAAATTTTAGACATGTGATCATCGTTTTTTTTTTTGGGAAAAATTAGTTTGTTTGCGGTAAACATGTCATCAGTTGTTGTAAATGAACAAAGAGAAATAAGTTTATGTATACCAAACAGTGTTCTTCGTTTGTCGAAATGGATTTGTATTATAATTGCAAACTCCTAAAACATTGGAAGTAACAGAAACCGTCGTTGTTGCATCTGTGATGAAAATAGGACACATCGGTTCAGATTTAGATACAGCTCCATAAAAATGTCCAATCGCAAATGTTACATCTTAGCGCTCATGCAAATTATTTGCTTCACGGTTTTCTTATTAAATTTCCAAACTTTTATTGCAGTAGAGAATTAAAAGTTCATAATATATAGCTCTAGTCGAATGTCTAGATGTGGTATCGATTAATAAACTGAAAATTTACCGAACAATTTGGTGTCCATTAGCGAAATTAGCATTACACAATCTTGAAATTGGCACAATTCGTTTAGTTTATGTGTATTTTTCATAACCTTTGTCCGAAATTCATGAAAGTGTCCAAGATTTTTTATGTAATTTTCATGTTTTTATGATTTTACTGCAAAATTACCATTTCAGACGAGTTATTTTAAAAAGACCTTAAAAATTCTATATTTTATTGCTTTAGAAAGTCTAGAAGGTATTAAAAAGTATATGTTCGAAACCTCTCTGGGGGGGGTTTGAACCCCCAAACCCCCCCCCCCCTGCGCACGGCCCTGCATTCAATAGACAGACAAACGGACGGACATGGCGAGATCGTACCACGACCACGACCCCGAATCTATATACTTTATAGATAATATTTAAAAATTAAAAATATAATCCATCCTAAAGTGGAGGGTATAGTAACAACTATACATACCTACAGTGGTGGCCACAGCTAATAATTTGTTTTTATAATCAACTCTGAGCCAAACATTTGTTTTTAAGTGTTTCTTATTGTGAGATCAATATGCCCGGTAAGTTCTTTTCATATTCTTTTGTGCCTTTTTCTCGCACTCTCAATTCTCATATTGGAACTTTTGGGAGCTTCAAAAATGTTGCACAATGTCATACGCCGAGAAAAACAACCCATAAATAGAATTCCATCCATTTAAAAGCTCAATTGTGATTCAGAGAGATCTTTCGGCAAAATTTGACATTAGCGTCAATGAAAATATTTACTTGGATGCATTGCTCAACATAAGCCACACGTATCAAAAAAATGGCTTACAGTGTCGAATTTCATTTGCTCAGGAGCGTTTAGAAAAACCCACGATTTTTGAGAAAATGTCGTCTGGATTGGAGAATCGAACTTTTGTCCGTTCGGATCTGATGGGAAACAATACGAATTGCCCCCTCCACACATACAGCACAACCCAAAGTACAAATCTGAGACGGTCAAGCTCATTGGTGAAAATGTGATGGTGTGTACTGCGTTTTCTGGACACGCACAAAATCGATACACCAATGGATCAGAATGTTTACAAAAATCTACGTGTTGATACTATGGTACCATATGCAGTGGCATTTTATACTCGACAACAAAATTGTCAGAATTGTTGAATAAAACTCAAAATTCTTGATATGCTGTTCCAATGGAGCGTTTTATGTCCCTAGTGGAGAGTATGCCCAGAAGATGTACATCTATTACTCAAAATAGTGGATATCCAATCAAATATTATATTTATAATAAAATGTATTGCTTAGTTCAGTTTTTTATCGGTTTGAATAAAGTTTTTTTTTTTAATTTGAACTGGGATATTGTCCTGGCTCAAGACTATTTTGCATCTATATTTAATAGAATGCAAATTTATTTACAAATGGCATGGTGACATTTATTACTTGGCTGCAGACTACCACTATCATGATATCTACCCTGTCAAAGGTTTCCTCAGGTGGCCTCGCAGCGACTTTTCAACATACCCGGCCTATTTTTTTAATTTGTGTCAAATTACTATCCAATCACTTTTCGTATTATATGTACTTTACTTTAAAACATAAATAGAAGTTGAAATATTTGCTTTATAAAGTTACATGTGCTAAATTCGTGTCCACCACTGTATATATTTGAATTTTAAGTCTGATTAACTGTAACATGGTGCATGTATGGTGATATACTTCGGGGGAAAAATTGAGTGCAGGGTTTTTCACTTTATTTCCACGTATGTGACATGAACAAAAAATATTTCCCAAAAGGTGGCGTATACAACAAAATGTGGAAATTAGTTTGGCGATAAAAATGGCTATAACTCTGAAAATTTCGTCTATGACCTTGTATGTTTCTACACTAATCGATGTAGAATTGTACTGCCTTTTTCACGCCACTTTTATAGATTGTGGAAAGTTAAAAGTCGATTTCCCCAAAAAAATGTTTTTGGAGATAACTTCGGAACGAGGTGAAAGCAGCAGAGCAAAAACAAATTCGAAAACAACAAAATACGGCAGTTTTTTGAATGGTGAGATGAGAATGGTTTCATTTACAAAATTCAGCCAGGATTAAAATTTGACAGGACCTCTTTCGAATTTTGTGTTCCACAATAACTGTTACCTGTTGCTTTCTTTACTTTAGCACTTATCTCAACCGATTTGTCTGATTTAGCTCGACATATGATCTATATTCGAAAAAGAGAAGCATCGAAGACAGGACAGAACCGTCCCTACAACAGTCGCAAACATACGTACCTTATGTGGCAGTGTGCTCGGGCCAAAAATAGTACAAATATCCGGACACTTATTTTCTATTAAAGTACAATATTTTTTATTAAAACTTACTGAAATGTAACAAATTATTCGATTTAACAATTTTAAGTACAATATACGGTGGATTGCATGGACATCGCCGACACGCACACTTATTTATCCAATCGTACAATGGTGCTCTCGGTGGGTCCGATCTGGAAGTCACTAAAGTATATCTTATCACTATTCTCACCGTGCAGCATAACTATGCCGCTGTAAAACTTGGACGTCATGTCCAATGTCACGCGTATGTGACCGAAATTCGAAACGGCGACGAAGGAATTGCGACGCGGATACAACCGTTCGATTATCAGTATGTCGTCGTTGCTCCGCCTGATGCCAGTGTTGGGAAGAACCTTGTCCCCCTTACAGATGGAATTTTTGTATATGGAAGGCGACCGATCGCGCAGCAAAATCATCCTCGATATCGTCGTGAACCCATCAAAGTTGGGCGCTGCAGATTCCGGTAGCCACGGCAGAGTCTCGGGGTTGGTAAACTGTTGAGTGGAAGTCTGTGGCCATTGCATGGTGGACAAGTGGTGCAAGTGCTTGGTCTCGTTGTGCTCATTCAAATGATCGTTGACAGCCTGCAGGGCAATTTCATCGCCATAAAAGAGACTTGGAGTACCAGGCAACATGAGTTGCATTAGAGTTGCCGTCAGAGTATAATTGGAAGTGACGCCATCGTGTGTTAGTCGTGCTTTATCCACACCTCCGAGAGACCAGTGAATCCAAACGCCCAGCTCCGAGGGACCTATGTCCGATGAGAGAACTGAATTTATACGTTCGTCCAGAAAACGAGTTCCATTGAAGACATTCAAATGAACGTCCACAAGATCCACGTGGCTGAGTACGCGTTTTCTTTGCGCTCCCTGTAGTTTCAGCAAGATTTCTTCGCTGATAATCAGAACTCGGTTATCACCCAAGATATCCTTCCACTCTGCCAAATGATAGGCTATGTCGTCCAAATCAGGGAAATGCTCCAGTCCCTTCACGTAGAACCCATCAACGCCCAGTTTAACCCAGTGTTGCAGAGCTTTGGTGATTAAATTCACCGTTATCACGGGTCTGGCCGTAGTGGTGGCCTCATCAGTTTCGGAGGTATTGAGCGCGGTGCTAGCCATGGCATTTACTAAATTGGCTCCGTCGGACTTTCCCAACTCTCTGATGTAGGGATATAAGGGTATGTCCAAGATAAGAGAAAGATTGCGAAAATGCAGAGATTGGCTGAGTTGCTGCACATCGTCCAAATTGCCCAAAACCTTGGAGACCTCCATGAGGCTGGTTATATTCTCATAGTCGTCGGGGTAATGAGGCGAGGGGAAGATGGAATTCAGCCGGATTGCTGATACACCCAACGACTTCAGATAATCGCAGCGCTTAACAATGCCGCGTAGATCACCGATGCCATCATTGTCCGAATCTTGGAAACTGGCCGGAAAGATCTCATAGAAAACACTACCGCGATACCAAACAGTCCTAGAAAGAAATTATTTTTTAAACGACTGCACTGCCGTGAACTACCGTCTCTACTTACTTCGGATTGCAGGTTTTCGGCAGGGTAACAATCATGGCCACCACCACGGCGCACATGGCCAGTAGACTGGACATGAAAACAAAAAAGGTGCATTTGCGTATAAGGGGCCAATTCCACGAGACAAATGAAGGCGTCTCTTTGCTCATCGGTAGATTTCCGTTGGGTCCATGGCCATTTGATTCCTGTAATAAGTCGTAAACGAGAAATGATTATTCCGCGATGAGATATATTCACATTAAAATGTGGTAAATTGTGTTGCCTCCGACCATAGTCTGAGTTCGCCAAATATCTTCAAGCTCCCAATTACTGACTGAAACTGTCAGCGTCTGTACGCAAATGGGCTTGAGCTCCGTTAACTGCTGGTGTTAATTAAAGATTTGTAAAACATATACACTATACCACAAAAGTCTACACATGTTATTTTTCATTTTCTGCATATAACCACATACAAAGAATCGTGTCGTGTTTGAACAACACAACAACAATTCTTATCTTATTCAGAATTTACTATCGTTTGTAGACTTTTGCGCCATAGTGTACATACACGCCGACATATGGACAGGCATCGCATGTCGGTCTGTACACATTCAGATTATTTTCACACCTATGACAAGCTTTCAGAGAATTTCGTTTGTCTACTGCGACGAATTTCTCCGCTGGGTCGGTGAGCTTCAATGGCAAAATTAATATATACCCTACTCTCGGTAAGCCTCATTACATAATCTAAGTTAAAAAAAAACAATATTCGAATAGTTGGTGAGTATTTTTACAGCCTCCGTCGAATGTGGATTGATTCAGTTCCGATTCATCATAAAAATATCCCTACTGATAATTGGTGTGATATGAGTCATTCCACGTCAAGCGGTACGATTTTTGACCTCGATAGCTGCAATTGCTTTGGTATGTAGTTTGTGTATGTATTCTTCTCATAACAATTGTGTGTACGTATTTTTGGAAAAAAAAAAGATTTTTTCACGAGTTATGGCCAATTTAACAGTGACAAGGTGTGTTCATTCAATCGCCTGTAACTCCAGAAATGCTTGACCGATTTTAATGTAATGTACTTTGTTTTAAAGGGAATTTCAATTACTTTTAATTTGAAGTGGGATGGTAAACCATATTTTTTAAAATTGTATTTCTTTTATTTTGTTTTTCCAAATGATTAGCTTGATTGATCATGATTTCCACCCTGTCAAAGGTTTTGTCAAGTGGCTTCGCAGCGACTTTTCAACAGCAAACCCGACTTCTTTAAGGAAATGATTCTCACATTTTCTATTTGATTCCGTTTCTTTTTGTTCTTCTGAACTACTCTCTAATTTAACTTCATAATAATGATTGTTAAACTCTACTGAAATGACTAGGATCGAACCAGAAGAATACCGGAGCTATACAACAAGCATGTCCCAATTAAGACAAAAATGGTTAAGCGACGACTCTAATCCAACGATGGGACAAAACATTATAAAATGGAAAAGGCACAGAACTGATGCCTTTCAAAAGAATTATAAAAATGCAAGGAAGAGTGGCGTCCGTCCAATAAAGCATGACAAGTATCTGCACCATCGATTCAAATTTAATTGTGCAATGAATGGCAAACAACCATGGAAGGGCAACCGTCAAATGGTATTTACGAATGAAGATGTTAGTGGACTCTTCTGAAGTGCAAACTGACTTTAATTTGAAATGTTGAAAACTAATTTAGTTTTCAATTCTATTTTCAAACGGCTATGAAGTCAAGACACCATCACTCCGATCACTCTGATCCGATATTCTTCCAAATCAATAGCGTCCGTCCTTTACCTGCACCTGTACTTTGATTACAAGTGGACGTGGATTACATTTTGCCACTATTTACCCAATCAAAAAATATATCGCATTTAAGAAAACCGATCGGTTTAAAAACACCTATTCCTGCCGATCGGCACTCCGTCTGGTGCTACTCTACATATTGATATCAAATTACAGGTCGCAATTGTTTTGAAAGAAGCCTGGGGCGGATGCTATGAAGAAAATTAGTGCAGATTTATTTTAAGGAATTATTATACAAAATATCCTTCCTATTAGACTATTTACTGCTCTAGAAGTAGGGTCCGGGAATATCCGGTCCTAATTTCAAATTTCCCGGAAAAATGGTAGAAATAATAATGAAATTACTTTTATTTATTAAAAAACTAGTTTAAACTCACAGAGTTGCCAATATTGCGAGACCTTCATGGTAATTTCAATCTATAATAGAATAGATTTTCTTTATTTGCTTTTTTTCACAGACGCATTTATAAACTAGAGAATTATGATTAATAATATAGTGGAATAAAAACTTTTTTCGGGATATTTGCAGGATCTCATGCAGAACTATCATACTGACAACGCTATGGCTGACACAGTGCCAATACTTAATCCCTCAAGCTATCTGATCTAAGTCATAGTATTGTCAGAGTGATATTTTTGTTAGTACATCAATAAAACTATATTTGGAAAAAACACTGTTTTGTTAGACAGTAAGATTTACTGTTAATTTATCTAAAAATAAGGAAAACATTAAAAATGTTCAGCTGAAAACTTTAAAAAGAAATCAAATACTAATAGAAATATATCTGTCTACTGAGTGGACTCTTTCAAAGCTCTTATTTAAGGGTTATTTGTTAACAACATGTACGTAATAATTCTATTGATAAATATACATTCCCCCCGTTTGTGTAAAAACGAATCTTGTAAATTAATGACGTCATAACATTAGATATATGAGTTCCTTGTTTCCTTAAACAGTTTTTAATCTTGTGTGGGTGTCTGTGACTTAAAAGTCAAATTTATGACGAAGAGATGAAATATTTTACAAAACCACCCTCCACTAGGGTATTATGTCTTTGTGCATTTGTTTGTAAGATCCAAAAGGAAGCGTGATAGACCCATTGTAAGGTATACCGATCGACTTAGAATCACTGTTTGAATCGATTTAGCCATGTCCGTCCATCTATTCTTGTAATCAAAGTACAGGTCGCAATTATTATCTGATCCTAAAAAGAACTGGCACAAGTGAGTTTTGCGGCCCAAGGACGAACCTTATTTAATTTGAAACAAATCGGTTCAGATTTAGATATAGCCCCCATACAAATGTCACTCCCGATTTGACATTTTTCGCCTTAGAAACCGCATATTTTACCCGATTTGCTTAAAATTTAACAAAATACCTTATAATTCAACTAGAAACATGTATGGTAAAATTGGGCCAGATCGGTTCAGATTTAGATATAGCTCCCATACAAATTTCGTTCTCCATTTTACTTTTTGCGCTCTAGAGATCAAACAATTTATCAGATTTGCTTCAAATTGGGTACAAAACCTTATATTTGAACGAAAAACTTCTGTGGATAGTGGTTCAAATCGGTTCAGATTTATATATAGCTCCCACACAAATTTCGTTCTCCCTTTAACTTGTTTCGCTGTAGAGATCATACATTTTAACAGATTTGCTTCCAATTTGGCACAAAATATTATATTTGAAGTAGAAACTTCTGTGGCGAAACTGGTCCAGATCGGTTCAGATTTAGATATAGCTCCCATACAAATATCGTTCCTGATTTTACTTTTTCCACTCTAAAGACCACAGATTATCTTTAAATTTGACACAAGACTTTATATTTCAACCACAGACATCTGTGGTGAAAGTGATTCAGATCGGTTCAAATTTAGATATAGCTCCCATACAAATATCGCTCTCCATTTAACTTTTTCTGCCCTAAAAACCACAATTTTAAACCGATTTTCTTCAAATTTTCCATAGCAACAAAGTGGGTCAGATCGGTTCATATTTAGATATGTTGCTCCCGATTTTATTTTTTCCGCTCAAGAAACCTCATATTTTAACCGATGTTTTTCAAATTTGACAAAACACACTACATTTCAACTAGAAAAACCTATAGTACCCGGACAAAAATTGTGCCCAATTTCACTCATAAAAATGTCTCTTCCGAGTTGACTTCTTCCCAATATTCATCGCATCCGATTTCAAAATCATGTGAGCGTATGATACAGAGCTTGAAACTGGGTATATGTAATGGCACTGAAGCATTATTGAAAAAGTATTTTCAACACCAAATGGTACTACGTTTGTGTTTGTCGTGTCGCGTCTGTCTGAATGGACCTTTAATAAAGTTTGGGACTGTCTCCACATAAATGTGATTTCCAGCCGTAGTCTTTATAATATTTTGTACAGAAAATATGAGTGCAATATATTACTGGCTTTGTTCCCACTGTGCAGTCGGAACATTCAGGGAGTAATAGGTCTTGGTAACTAAGCTTCGATAACAATAACGTAATCAATACATTATTTTTTCACTGAACGGATAAAGCAATTATTCACATTGGCGCCAAAAACAATATAAATGTAATAAGTAAGCTTGAGTAGACTAAACCGACTTATATATACCCTCACTCTCAGAAAACATATATACGGAAGTTATAAGGAATTCAATTTTACTTGGGGCAGGATAATTTGTGTGAAAGGGACATGGTGCCATCTTCCACATTTGTAAAACAATTATAGAAACATGATCAAATATCAAGTCACCGTGGATTCCAGGCACAATAATGAAATTTATGCAGGATTTAATTTTACCTAGGATAGATACAATTGTGTGGACGTACAAGAAGGGGCTGGACTAAAGCGTATTTTTTCAGAATTTCGAATACCCGTATGGGCGTTACATTTTAACCAAGGCTTCTGCCACTTTGTGTGGGTGGTACCGGAAGGGGTGTGGCAATATCGCCCATATTCCATGTGACTACAACTTCAATAAAAGCATTGTCAAATATTAAATTTGGCAGTATTCCGATCATCCGCATAGAAGTTATAACAGCTTTAATTGTACGTAGGTTAGGGTGATTTGTGTCGTAGGTGCTGGAAGGGGCGTGGTAAAACTCGCCATATTTTGTACCCTTAAGGCAATTATAAAAACTTGATTAAATACCAAAATATAGCTGATTCCGAATATTCGTGTGGAAGTTATATTGGTTTTAATTTTTGGAATATGGGCTATTTGTTTGGGAGGAACCAGAAGGGGCGTGGCAATTTTGCCCACCTTCGAACTTAAACTAAGTTTGGAAAAAATATTACCATATGCAAAGTTTGAATTGATTCCTTAACTCCTTTCGAGAGTTATCGTGTACACCAGCCAGCCAGAAGAACGGACGGACGGTCATGGCTCAAACAACTTAAAAGGTCATGAAACGAATTTGGTCCAAACATACTTAGGGTCTTAAGTCACTCCTTCAATGTGTTACACTTTTTGTCAGTCACAAATGATATATACCCTTCTACTCTGTAGCGTGAGGGTATACAAATAATTTTATATTACAAATTTTCGACGTTTAAGTAAGTATTTCCCCAGTTTAAGTACAATTTATGGCTTTCCAAGCTAATTTCAAAAATGTCAACATAAAATTATTTTGTTTTGCGAATTTGTTTGTTTTTATGTAAGTGTCTACATTGTAGTTGGCGAAAATGTCAAATATAATTTATTTTGAGTAAAAAATTAACTCTTTACTAACTCTTTTGTTATCACAGCTTGTAATCCCGGCTTATCCTAATATAAATTATTGCAGAATCAAGAGAGAGCTTGTGAAATCCATGTCTCTGTCTCATTAATTATGATGAAAGTGGGCCCAGAGGAGCATATTTTTTGTAAAGTTCTACTTTATATGTACTTGAACTTTGTTGCCCACATTCCTCTTGTAGCTTGAAAGCACCAAAAAGTAAATAAAAGTTTTAACGGGCGAAATGAGACAAAAAGGGATGGTACCAATTATACGACAACAGCTAGAATCATGAAATTCGGTGTGTACATCCCTCCAATTGTGTTGACACGTAAAATAGAATGATTTTTCGAAATTCGTACTTTTATGGGATATAATTGAAAAAAGAGGGATACAAATGGTACCAACCAAACCGCTGAAGTTGAAATCATGAAATTCGGTGTATGCAATTATCTGACTGCGTAGACGCGAAACATAAAAAATTTTTTCAAAATTTCTACTTTTAGGCGGAAAATGGTGCGAATGGGGATAAAAATTGTACCAACCAAACGGCTACAACTAAATTAGTGAAATTCGCTGTGTACATTGCTCTGACACAAAGACGAGAGAAATAAAGAGATCTTTCGATATTCGTACCTTCAGGATCTAAATGGGATTAAATTTGCCACCAATCAAGCGGCTGTAGCTATAATCATGAAATTCGTCTGACTGCGTAGACGCGGAAAGTAACACGACTTTTTCGAGATCCGTACTTTTAGCTTCAAAATAAAAAAGTATAAAATTGGTATCAAGCAAAAAAGTTGTAACTAAAATCATGAAACATGTTGGATCTTCAATATTAGTACTTTTTGGGCTGGAGCTGGAATCAAGTAATTGCAAATTGAAAAATCGGCCCTGAGGGAAATTGTTTCCACCTAATAACGATTGATGATATCAGGCGCATTACCTGATAATTAGAGCATACTTTTGAAGATTGCTGCCTCATGTTCACTATTTGATTACCCTTGACGTTTTATATTTATATAGTGGATTAATAGTCCTCCACTATATAAATTATTATTATATAAAATATCACAATTTTCTTTATATGATAGTGCAATTATATGTAAAGTTGGCAGCCTCTAATTTGCCGGTAATAATGTGGAGTGTAGTCCTTGGGGGAGGGTATATACGATTCGGCCCGACCGAACTTAACACCTTCTAACTCGTTTCAATTTGCATGTGTCGAAAAGTACTGAGTATGTCGTGGGGGTTCTGCGATACTTTTGGTGATGAAAAAGTACTGATCTTTAGACATAAAAATATATATTTTTTAAATTACTTTTCCATTTTATAGCATTTTCACGCTTACAATGGAATCAACCATGTAACGATTTCGCCGCCAGTCTAAATAGCCGCGATTCTTTTTAGAAATATTTTGTGATTTGTGGGAAAAGCTAAACAGTCTGGCAACACTGACACCGCGTACATAGGATAAATGACTTTGCCTTCACACATCTAGCTTGATTGTCTACAGATGTGAGATGGACTATCACAATAATCTTATCTATTATCCTGTCTAAATTGAATGTGAACACCTGATTTGACGAAACTTCGGTTAAGTAACTTTAGACTTAATAAACAGTTGTTGAGCTGTCGCTTAGACCTAAAGATTGTTGATCGATTTGATTCGATCTCTCAATGATCTTCTCAGTTACCCATGCATTAGATTTCTTTCTTTCGAAGCCTCGAAACCTCGTTCTCAACTAAACTAAATTCGACAGAGGCAGACACAGAAGTTAGAAGAAGAAGATAGTTACGCCGGTGGAATTTATATTTACCTGCACCGATGTATTGTTATTTTGCAGATGTTTGTAGGAGTGTTTGTTGAAGAGCGTCGTGGAAGTTGCGTCCGGCACACTGATTCCAATGCCGGAGCTACTGCCGGATGATGAACTTGTTTCGACCTTGCCATCCTCGTTACACAAATTCGCCGAAGTGTTGCTGTCGTTGTCGTTGTCAATGCACGGCGTTAGTGGATGTGAAAAAGTCATGGGTGTCGTGGTGCCGTTCGTGTTCGAGGACAACAGTGGACAGATGGAAGCCTCCTCCTCGGGCAGAAATGTCGACACCGATGGCGACTCAATCAGAGTGCGCGGCAATTCAACGTCGAGTAATGCGGGATCTGTTGAGATGCCCATCGTGTTCATGGCACTGTGGAGATGACTGTTCGGATGAATTCGCGTGTCTGGCCGTTGTTAATTCAAATGCTTTCCGCTGGATTATTTTGTAATTGCAACGAAAGGTGGCACAACATAACCACAAAATCCAAACAAAAAATAAAATATATTTTCAGTTTCGACGCCAGCAAGTGTCGAGGCCGCTGTTTCACTGCGAGTACAGATAAACTGATGAGTTTTGCAAACGAATTTCGGATGAACTCTTCGTCGTCGTGTGGTGATGATGCGGTGGTGTGGTGCTGATGTAGTGATGGCGCTGCTGGTGGCGGTTGTCGGCTGACGGTGGTGGTTGTGCGGGAGCGGGTGCGGGTGGTGCTTGCTATTCGTATGTGTTTATTTTTATCGACGGAAAACAAATAAATAAATTTTTAAGAAAAATGCTTATTATGCGTTTTATCCGCTGCTCTTGCTGTTGCCGTCCAATCGAATCACTTCACTTCGAAAGGGACCACCAAATAACGAAAAGAAGTCACTTCAGAGCTGTAGATGTTTGGAATGGCAGACAGTAACCAACACTCGTCGTTTTACGTTTCAATTGATTTTAATTAAATCGTATTTCATAAATTGATTTTCAGTTCAGTTCAGTTCAGCTCAACTCGGACGTATTCATTCACCACCGTTCTTTTCACTACTCGCGAACACTTTTGTCAACGCAGCACTCGTTACACGAGTGGAGAATTCGGCGCAAGAAGTCGGTGAGGGGTTCTGAACTGCCAGTGTTCAGTACGTGTGTGTGCTGGTGGCTCGGATGAACAGAGAGTGCTGACACAGTGTATGCGCATTGAACCCCTGTCCACATGCAATCCACACCCTATGATTGCGATGAACTCTGGAATACGTATCGCCATATGGATATTTCAAACCAAGGAAAAAAACGAAGAGTATTGAAATTCAGTACAACGGAATGCAACGGTGTTGAAATCTGTCACGTATGGCTATGCGGCTATGTGCCACTGATTCTCGAATATCTCCATATACAGTGGGTCAAAGAGAACAGCGAATGAGTGCTGAAGGGTTCAATGTCGGAAGTTTCCTTAGAACATAAACTATCATGTCCAACCAGTGTTACCGTTGTGCGACTGAAGTTGCAATTTGCAACCTTTTTGATGGTACAATTTTGCCACTTTTTCTAATTTTGTGCGACTTATTCCCCTTTTTCAAAACTGCTCATTGTTTTAAATGAAATTTGGTAGAAGTCTCGGGACCTGGAAATCATAATTGAGGCGGTGTGCACTTACTTCTTACACATTCTAAGAGATTTTTGTTCTATTAGAAATTGTGGTTTCTTAGCTTTATTATTATTTCTTATTATCGCTAAAAGTTAAAATCGAGGCAAACATTTCTGCAAAATAACCACTAAAATCGTAAATAATTTTGATTCTCTCCGCCATAAGTCCATTTACAGTATTTATCGCTTATATGCATTACCAAAAATGTTCGACTTTAAGTGCATATAAGCGGGAAATGCATATATAAAAACTCGGTTAGATGCACAACGAATATATATACTTATGTACAAATTTCATTTCAAACAAGAATTGTCTAAATTCAATTTTAGTTTTATGGTTGGTTTTTACTAAGCTATAATGACCTAAAATATTTTTGTAAATAAAAATCCGTTTTTTTACAATTTTGCTCCCGACGTTTCGTCAATATTTGTTGACTTCTTCAGGGGCTGTAGTCTATTTGAATACAAAATTTTATTGTTACTTTATATGTTTCTTACATTGAAATTTGTGAGTGATACTTACAAATTGATGGACTTCAATTTACATTTAAATATTACAGATGTTATTTTGTATAAATAAACAAACAAATAACTTCAATTTTATTGAAGGAAATTCATAAGAATATGTTCATCTTTAATTCATCTGGTTTTTAATAAATTTTAAATTTTTCAAAATAATGAAAGAAATTGGAGCTGCATATATCCGATTTTCTTTTCATGTGAAATGTGAAAAGAATTCACGATGAAGAATATTAAAAACTTGCAATATGACCCTGTATAAAGGACAGATTTATATTATTTTAGTGCAATTTTTGATGCGTTTTTTTATAAAAACCGCTATAACTTCCACATTTTTAGTTCGATTTATGTTTTTAGGGGCTCGTTGGAGACGTATTGATAACCAATTGCAATTTTTAGAATTTCTAACCCATTAATTTTTTTCATACTGTTATTACTCAGTGGGTTAAATGTGAAGTAAAAACTGAAAAACTCTTCAACGATCCAATAAAAACACAAATCGTACTGATAATATGGAAGTTATTGCCTTTTTTATAAAAAATGCAACAAAAATTGCACAAAAATGTTAAAATTCTACCTCGTATTCTGGGTTAAAATGCAAGTTTATGATGTGGTTTGATAAGGCTCGGACCAGATTTTAAATTCTAGGTGGATTTTTCAAAATACCATTCTCATCGTGAATTTTATTTAAGAAAACCTGATTTATAGAGGTTATTTTGAACGCGTCCAGCTCACGAACGGTCAATGATAAATATTTTGGGAGAACACATAAAACAAACCAGTCTTTCATTTTAGTCGGGAACATCCACAACTTTTATTTTGAAGCCACTCTAATGATCATAACACAGTCCTAAAAACATTTAAAAGTGACAGAAAAAGTGAAAGTAGGTAAAATATTTTCAGATTTAGATATAGCTCTATAGAAATGTTACCTCTGATTTTAATTTTTCCGCCCTAGAAACCTCAAATTCCGTTCAAATTTCCAATATCCCGGGACGTAGTACATCCCAGTTTGGTCAGATTTCTTATTTTAAAGATTTAAAAAAATTATTTTAAATTCAAAATCGTGAATGTTATGTCATTTTTATAAATGTCAATACATTTTTTAAAGATCTCATATTTTTGGTTGTAGTTAATATAATCAGAAATTTCCTTTGCCATAGTATTCAAAACTGAAAAGGTTTCCTATTTTTTTTTTAATTTGAAAACAAAAAATATTTTTTAATTTTTAAGAAAAATATATCTCCGACTTTTTTTAAATATTTTTTGTTATGATAGGTTATTTTGTTCTCTACACTATAAGTTTCAGGATGGCCACGAATCAACTTTCTGAGCAACAAATCTTATAACGGGTGATTTTTTAAGAGCTTGATAACTTTTTTTTTAAAAAATCGCATAAAATTTGCAAAATCTCATCGGTTCTTTATTTGAAACGTTAGATTGGTCCATGACATTTACTTTTTGAAGATAATTTCATTTAAATGTTGACCGCGGCTGCGTCTTAGGTGGTCCATCCGCTTAGTCCAATTTTGGCATTTCCACGTTTTTGAGTAACAGAGACCCAATTGGTGCGAACGGCGACGAATCGAAAATTGGTGGTCATCATTAACACTGGCCGATACAGCTGCGATATTTTCTTCAGTTCGCACTCTACGTAAGCGTGTTGGTGGTTTAATGTCCAACAATGTAAATTTGGTGCGAAATTTAGTCACAATAGCCCGAATAGCCGCTTCAGTGGGTCGATTAAACTGACCATAAAATGGAAGCGCGCAATGAACTTTCTTAACAGAGCACGCATTTTGATAATAAAATTCAATAATTTGCAAGCGTTGTTCGTTTGTAAGACGATTCATGATGAAATGTCAAAGCATACTGAGCATCTTTCTCTTTGACACCATGTCTGAAATCCCACGTGATCTGTCAAATACTAATGCATGAAAATCCTAACCTCAAAAAAATCACTCTTTAGTACACATCTCTCTACCACAAAAATACCAAATTAAAAGATGAAAAAGGTAAAAATTTGTGAAACGTGTCTTTTTAATCTATATATATATATATATACTGACTGGCTGACTGACTGACTTATCATTGACCAGCCCCCAGACCAAACGGCTGAAGCTAGGGTCATGAAATTTTCAGGGTAGTTCCCAAATATGACGTAGACGTCGACTATGAAAGGGTTTTACGAAATTCGTACTTTAAGGGGGTAAAATGGCCCAAAAAGGGATAAACATCGAACCTTCGTCCTGACTAAACGGCAGTAGTTAGAAACATGAAATTCGGTGAGTTCCTTACACTGTCCATGCAGAAGAGCTACAAATAGGGATTTTTCGAAATTTGTACTTTTAAGGGGCGAGCGGGACAAAAAGGGATGAAAATGGTACCAATTTTACAATTGCAGCTAGAATCGTGAAAATCAGTATTTATATTTCTCTGACAACGTAGACTTGCAATATAAATTGATTTTTCGAAATTCGGACAAAAAGGGATAAAAATGGTACCAACTAAAGTATTACACCTAGAATCGTGAAATTTGGTATGTAAATTCCTCTGACTATATAAAAGCGAAGTAAAATTGGATTTTTCGAAAATTGTACTTTTAAAGAGCGTGCGGGGCAGAAAGGGACAAAAATGGTACCAACTAAAGTATTACACCTTGAATCGTGAAATTTGGTATGTAAATTCCTCTGTCTATATAAAAGCCAAGTAAAATTGTATTTTTCGAAATTTGTACTTTTAGGGAACGAGCGGGACAAAAAGGGATAAAATGGTACCAACTAAAGTATTACACATAGAATAGTGAAATTTGGTATGTAAATTCCTCTGACCATATAAAAGTGTAGTAAAAGTGGATTTTTCGAAATTTGTACCTTTAAGGGCGAGCGGGACAGAAAGGGATAAAAATGGTACCAACTAAAGTATTACACCTAGAATCTTGAAATTTTGAATGTAAATTCCTCTGACCATATAAAAGCGAAGTAAAATTGTATTTTACGAAAATTGTACTTTTATGGGGCGTGCGTGGCAAAAAGGGATACAAGTTGTACCAATTTAAGTATTGCAGCTATAGTCGTAAAATTTGGTATGTAAATTCCACTGACAACGTAGTAGCGCAAATCTAAATGGATTTTTCGAAATTTGTACTTATTAGGGGTGATTGGGACAAAAAGGGATCAAAATTGTACCAACCAAAGTATTGTAGCTACAATCGTGAAATTTGGAATGTAAATTCCTCTGGCAACAGATAAAAGTAGTACCAACTAAAGTATTGACAATTTAGAAGTGCTAATCTAAAAGAATTTTTCGAAATATGTACTTATAAACGGAGAGCGAGATAAAAATAGTACCAAATAAAATAGTGCAGTTAGAGTTGCGAAATTTGGAGTGTAAATTCCCTGACAACGTAGAAGCGCAATCTAAATGGATTTTTTTTGAAATTTTTACTTATAGGAGGTGAGCGGGACAAAAAGGGATAAAAATAGTACCAACTAAAGTATTGCAGCTATAGTCGAGAAATTTGGAGTGTAAATTCCTCTGACACCGTAGACTTGCAACATAAATGGATTTCTGGATTTAGTATGTAAATTCCTCTGACCACGTAGAAGCGCAGTAAAATTGGACTTTCGAAATTTGTACTTTTAAGGGATGCGCGGGACGAAAAGTCATAAATTACTTAAACGCGGAACATAAATGGATATTTCAAAATTTGTACAACACATGTTACAAAATGTGTACTTTTTGGGAAAGAGGTGCAAAAGTTATAAAGTAACTGGCTGCATCTAGATACATGAGATCGAGGATATAAATGGTGGAAAATGATAAAAATTATATTTACATACGAAGGAGTTCAGCTAAAATAGTGCATATCGACAAGCACATTACTTTGACTGTGTGTGAGTGCTATATAAAAGGATGTTTCCAAATTACTATTTTAGATTTATCTATATCCATCAAAAGAAAATTAAATAAATAAGTAACAGAGACGGATAAAATTTACAAATAACTGGCTTTTTCGCGTGCGAAGCAGCGAGTACTGCTAGTAGTGGATATTTCTGTAGAGCGCGGTAAACAAAAATATAAATTGTATACTTTTGCAAAATTTTCATTTTCGCGGGAGATATGGCTAACATGATTTTTGGGAATGACTTTTATGTTTTGTAATTTTCTCGCCATCTATCAAACGGATCGGTCTGATTTTTTTAATGTGTATTAAGAACCATTGTTGCTTGTAACATGTATGTTGTCAGTCGCGAAAATCAGGGCAATTGTTGCAAAAAATCAAAATTCACGGTTTTGGACTTTATAAGCAATCCTATTCCATTTGTATTTTAGTCAATAACTTGGTATCCAAATTGCAATGAATGGTGAAATGATGGTGAAATTAATGACGTGCTATCAACACGATTCTTTTTTGTTTATTTTGTGTTTCAAAAAATTATTTAATCAGTAATATTTTTAATGGTGTCATTCTATAAAATATTTTTCAGTCAATTTGACAATTTCTATATTCATTCCTTAATTCCGTTCCTCAATTTTCTGTAATCAATAACACTGTGCAACATTTTTGAAGTCATTTCAAAATAACCATATACGGACACCGCTACATGATAAAAGACCAAAAAAAAAAAAAGACCCGTGTTTTTTTTTCCCCCCAAAGTCATGCACTTTTTTTTTATGGGCCCCCAGAGATTTGAGGCCTCGGTGTAATTTTTGGAAAAAAGTGATCATATTCTCAGGCTCATATCTTGCAAACCGTTCGGAATTTTGATTTACTCTCTGAGGCAAAGTTCTAGCTCTTAAAAAAATTCGATTTTTTTTAACCTTTTTTCCCCTGTTCAGGTCCATAGGTAGCAAACCGCTGAAAATTCAGGGAAACAATCAACTACAAAAATGTACCTAAGATCTCAATAAACAACTTTCTAGAACATATGAACTTCCTAGGAATTATTCTTAACACCGTTTAGGTAGCGCTTAGGTAGCCGCAACATATGTGTTGTTAATGTTGTTGGTACAAATGGATTGCGACTACTTCGCTGCTTTGAATTGTCATGTGTTTTGTTAGTGCAAATTTTTGGACCGACGACTTTGTTGTTGTTTGTTGAATGGCATCGATGATGTCGTGTGGGTAAGAAATACTGGAATAAACAATTTTTCACTTTTGCGGCTACCTAAGCGCTACCTAAACGGTGTTAAGAATAATTCCTAGGAAGTTCATATGTTCTAGAAAGTTGTTTATTGAAATCTTAAGCACATTTTTGTTGTTGATTGTTTCCTTGAATTTTTAACGGTTTGCTACCTATGGACCTGAACAGGGCAGGCCCGTGCGCAGGATTTTCCCCTGGAGGGGTTTTCATCTACACTCATAAAAAAGTTAACCCTATAATGAGTTTCATCTACACTCATAAAAAAGTTAACTATAATGAGTTAAAATTAACTAAAATTTAGGAAACCAAGTACATTTTTACTAAATATAAGTAGAATCTTGCTGAAATTTTCCTAAAACTAAGTAAATGTTTACTCAAATCAAGTAAATATTTACTCAAACTGAGGACAATTTTGCAGATTTTTTCCTCAAAACGAGTAAATTTTTACTTAAACTGAGGAAAATTTTATTTTATGTTTTATACAAGGATAAAGTTTCAATTTAACTAAAAAATCAATCAAATAGTTTTCTTCAGAGTATACAAAACTGATACAAAAAATTACAACATGAAATATTTCTCAAAAGTTTAATGATACCTCTGCCATAAGGAGTTGAGCTATTACTCCATAATTGTTGCGAAGGCAAGATAGGCGCCTTCGCAGTGGTTGTTTAGAATAATTCATAAAGTATTTAAGAAATAAGTCACTCCAAACGAACGAGAATTGCTGCTTAGATTAATATTCAAGAATTTTTTATCAATTTTATAAGTTCATTACTTAAATGTATGAAGAACTCGGCATAAATTTCAGTAAACATTTTAACTTCATTTTAGGAAAAAACACATTTTTAAGGTAAAATTTCCTAAATGGAATTTTTCCATACAAAAAATTTTTTTCTCACTTAAAACCTTGAAAATATTCTTCCACATAAGTTTGGATTTACTCAATTGTAAGAATTTTTTATTAGATCCAAAGAAATGTATTTAAGTAAGTCTACTACCCTTTTTCTAGTAAATGAACTATTTACTATGGCTTTGAAAGAAGGAAACTTTACTCATACTTAGTTAATTTTCCAACTTGCTGTTTTTAGCAATATATGTGATACGCATATTGTCCCAAGATAATATACAAGAAAGTTCGAGCTAAAATCGCCTATTAACGCTTATCTATTTCTATATTTTAATTAACAACAGCCAATTTTAGAAGACTGCAAACTCTTTAGCAGTGTGAATGGTGATGTAAGATTGCAGAAAACTGCTGTTATGCCAAAAAAACGGAAATAGCACAAAAGTTGGTATTCTCAATATACTAAAAAGTTACGACGGTTTTTCTAAATATACTTTTCACAATTTTTTTCACACCATTTTTCCTAGTTTAGCCTGATAACTGGGGAATCAAAATGCTATTAACGCGAAATGATGGAATTTGATAGTACGATATGCTCTAAATCCAGAAAAATGTTTTAAACAAAATCGTTGTAGCGAATTACAACCTTCGGTTATATGCTGCTCCATTTTTGAACTATATTATTTATATTATTTGTATGTTCATAACCACTTATGCAGCCACAAACTATAGTGTGAGTGGATCAGAAACATTTGGAAAAATGGCTTTAGAAATAAAATTATTTTCCAAATTTATATGACAGATGACATACAAATCTGAGAATATTTTGGCATCAAAAACTCATTTTCGAGAAAATGGTTCATAGCCTCTTTTGAATATAAGCCCTCGATATATATTTTGAAGAAATATTACACAAAAAACGATCAAATTCCTCGGCGATAAACCCTTCAGTCCCGCATTTTTTCTATGATAAATTCAGAAAATTGGATATGCTTTTGACAAATCCTATTTAGGATGTCTAAAGAGTTTTGGGATTTTTAATTTATATAGGACATGAGTAACAGGATGTTTACTCAAAATCTTTATACGTATATTCCGATTAAATAAAAAATATTCGGAAATGTTTCTTCATTTTTATAATCTTAAATATGTATAAATTCGAATAACAAATACAGTTTTTTTGTTTTCGATGAAATGCAAGAAGAAACAACTTCACAATTTTCAAATGTAATTCAAAAGACACCATTTGCAATTCGAAAATTCCATTTGAAATTCAAAAAATATCATTTGAATAAAACTCTTCATTTGTAATTCAAAACTCGCCATTTGAAATTCTTCTTTTGTGGAAAAAATAGTTTGTTTGCGGTAAACATGTCATCAGTTTTTGTAAATGAACAAAGAGAAATAAGTTTATGTATATCAAATAGTGTTCTTCGTTTGTCGAAATGGATTTGTATTATAATTGCAAACTCCCAAAACATTGGAAGTAACAGAAACAGTCGTTGTTTCAGCTGTGATGAAAATAGGACACATCGGTTCAGATTTAGATACAGCTCCATAAGAATGTCCAATCGCAAATGTTACATCTTAGCGCTCTACAAGCATCAAGCAAATTATTTGCTTTTATTAAGAATATTTTAGATTTCATTATGATATCATAGTGATTCTTATCTACACTTTTTTAAAATTACTAAACGATTTTGTTATTAAATTTCCAAACTTTTATTGCAGTACACAATTAAAAGTTCATAAGAGATAGCTCTAGTCGAATGTCAAGAAGTGGTATCGGTTAATAAAAATGAAAATTTTCCGAACAATTTGGTGTCCATTAGCGAAATTAGGACTACACAATCTTGAAATTGGCACAATTAGTTTAGTTTGTTTGTATTTTTCATAAACTTTGTCCGAAATTCAAGAAAGTGTCCAAGATTTTTTATGTAATTTTCATGATTTTACTGCAAAATTGCCATTTCAGACGAGTTATTTTAAAAAGACCTTAAAAACTCTATATTTTATTGCTTCAGAAAGTCTAGAAGGTATTAAAAAGTATATGATCGAAACCTCTCTGGGGGGGGGGTTTGAACCCCCAAACCCCCCCCCCCCCCCTGCGCACGGCCCTGGAACAGGGCAAAAAAGGAAAAAAATCTAATTTTTGGGAAATTTTTCACTTTTGCGGCTACCTAAGCGCTACCTAAACGGTGTTAAGAATAATTCCTAGGAAGTTCATATGTTCTAGAAAGTTGTTTATTGAGATCTTAGGTATGATTTAGGCGATTTTGACCTTGAAGATGAAGTTTTTTTGATTTTATATGTTCACAATTTTTGTTCTTTATGACAAGAGCTAGAACGTTGCCTCAGAGAGTAAATCAAAATTCCGAACGGTTTGCAAGATATGAGCCTGAGAATATGATCACTTTTTTCCAAAAATTACACCGAGGCCTCAAATCTCTGGGGGCCCATAAAAAAAAGTGCATGACTTTGGGAAAAAAAAACACGGGTCTTTTTTTTTTTTGGTCTTTTATCATGTAGCGGTGTCCGTATATGGTTATTTTTTTTCGTGTTGCACTGTGTAATCTACGCTACGCATTTCGTTTTTGAATAAATTCCATTTTTATACCCAATTGTATATATAAAATATGCATATTGGTATGCAGGATATACTGACATAAAATTGGTTATATCGGTTTATTAAATTGTTTTATTAGTAAAATCATTTGTGTGAAGACGGCATTCAATTATAACCATCAGTTCAAAATTCGATTTTGCATAAAAATCCGCTGTCTACTTATAAATAAGGTGATCATCCATCTCGCTTTTCGCGGGACTATACCGCTTTTTCAAGCTCAGTCCCGCTTACATTTTCCATCCCACATAATCCCGCTTTTTTACAAAAAAAGGCTGGAAAAGCGGGATTTCGCTTTTTCATTATTTTTGGTACGTTAACGCTTATAAATTGTCACTTAAAATGTGTTTTGATAACCGATACATTTTTTAAAATATACAATTGATTGCCCTTATTTGAAATTTTGGAACATTTAAGATTATTAACAGCAATTTAATCAATACTTTGATAATGCTCCGCTTATCAATTGATTAAGTTAAAACATATATTAATATGACATGACATAGCTAGCTGGTATAAAAATGCACTTTCAATAATAAAGTCGTTTGTTTGACAAGCACCTATAGAGCAATTTTCTACCACTAACAAAATATTGAGCCATGAAATTCTGGCCTAATAGTATGCACTTTAAACAACAGTATTAAATGCAAATTATGGTAGATTTCTTTCTAGGCTGCCGACTTTTCGTAGAAGCCAGTAAAATATTATGAAAATCGTGATATTTTTATGCAATATTTCGATATTTGTTATCTACTTTTATATACTACACGCCGACCTATATTACATACTGTTTTAAATGAATTGTGATGTGTCAAAAGGTGGATTTAAGACAGCAATCTTCATAAAATGTAAAAAATCCTGTTTTGCACACAAACATTTCATTTTATAATTATTATTTTTTTTCATTTTTTTATGTTTACGTTTTTTGATTATATTTTCACGATCCCCCTATTTTTTTACAAAATCCCGCCAAATCCCGCTTTTTGCCCTATAAGAGATGGTCACGTTACTTATAATTAACTATATACTTATTATATTATTTATTAAATTCAATATGCCATTTAAGAAAGTGTGTTGTAATCCATTACAAAAGAAGAAACACAAAAACTATAAAAAATCTTCGAAGCGTATCCTTGACCATTCAAAAAATGTGTCAGAATCTTTCAGAAGAACAGTATAGCAGTACTCGATGAAGATCTCACATATCTGGACAAGAATTGATACATTCTGCACCTGAAGAAAATAACCTTGAAACCCAACCGAACGGAGAAATACAAATGGAAGACACTGACTCATATGATGAAGGCGCCTCATCCGCCGATGAAACTAATGAAGTTGTTGAAGCAGACAGAAACTTAGTATTGTTTCATCCAAATAAGTGCTTAGAAATCGTAAAAGTAAATCCAATAATCTTGGAACAAAAAATAAAAAAGTGAATTGTTAAAAAAATAATAATTAAATTTGAAACTAATTTTTTTGTTTAAAACCATCAGTTAATGAAGACAATGAAATTTTGGAAAATTTGAAAGAGAACTTCAAAGCCGCAAAGGAAAGTAAAGATCGCCAACTACAAATTCTAACGGTCTTACCAAGAACGTGGGGTATTAGAAAAATTTAATATGAATTCGAATCCTCGTATCACATGGCTCACAAAGCAAAGCGTTTAATTGATAGTAATTGCTTCTTAACTCCTCCTAAAAAGAAAGTTTGCAAAAGAATTCCAACAGATATGGTAGATGCGGTCCAAAAATTCTATAAAGAAGATTATAATAGCCGTGTAGATTGTAAAACAATTATTAATGATGGAGAAAAAATAAAAGAGCAGAAACGGTTGATTCTTTGCAATCTTAACGAACTTTTTAAGCTATTTAATGAAGCGTATCCATATATGAAAATAGTATTTTCCAAATTAGCTGAATTGCGCCCACAGGAGTGCATATTAATTGGAGGCAGTGGAACACACACTATGTGTGTGCTCTTCATCAATATATAATACAAAACTTATGTTCATGGGAGAATTCATGGAAAATTCAAAGTATATCCAATACACAAAATCTAAATGTTCCTACCTACCAACATTGGATTTCCCAAGCTATATGGAAACAACCACACGTTAAATGCTACCTCGGAAAGTGTTCATTCTGTTCGGGCGATGCAATTCTTAAACACAATTTACATACTGTATATTTACAGAAGGATGTGGGGTCAAATACTTTCAAGCAGTGGGTGCAAGTTGATCGCTCGAATCTAGTGACACAGATATCGCTCGTAGATGAATTTGTAGCCGTCTTGTCAATGAAATGAAAAAAAATAATAACGCATAGTTTTATAGCAAAAGAACAAAATAAGTTCCTGGAGAAAGTTAAAGCCAATTTATACTGTAGCAGTACATCTACTTCAAAAAAATTATAGACTTCTTAAGAAAAATTTCCGAACAATCTGTCGTCAGAATTATATATTTTTCTGATGGTTGTGCTGCACAGTATAAAAATCGAAAAATTGTGTAAACCTGGTCCACCATGAAGAAGATTTCGGCTGCAAACCAGAATGACATTTTTTTGCTACATCTCACGGCAAAGGTCCATGCGATGGAGTTGGAGGTGCATTAAAAAGAGCAGCAGCAAAAGCAAGTTCACAGCGTCCTTTACAAAATCAAATTACAAACGCTACAGATTTGTTTAGTTACGCAAAATTACTACCAAAAATCAATGTCTATATTTATATTTTAGAGGGCAGATTTAATCAGTCAATTGTTATTCCCGGAACAAAATCATTGCATGCATTTCTTCCATTTTCCAAAACAGAAGTTATTACCAAAGTGTTTTCAAATTCTGCCAAAAGCTCCAAACCATTAAAAATAATTCGATAAAATATTTTGTTTAAATTATCTTTCAATAAATAAAAATGTAAAAAAATGCAAACGAAAAAACTAAAACAAATGAGCGTTGGCACGGCAGAAGTATTGCTGGGTAACTATACCTGCATATACACATACTTACATATGCAACTCAATGAGATGCTTGTAAGATGGCATGTGTGCTTTATTACTTGGTGCGATTTTTTAAACGCAAATTCGGCAAGTGAGTTGTGATTCTCGTTCGTTTGTGAGAATCATCTCCTTATAGAGGCCGGGTTTGATGTTGAAAAGTCGCTGCGAAGCCACTTAAAAGACTTTTGACATGGTCGAAATCATGATCGTGGTAGTCTGCAGCCAAGTAATAAATGTCACCATGCCATTTGTAAATAAATTTGCATTCTATTAAATATAGAAGCAAAATGGTCTTGAGCCAGGACAATATCCCAGTTCAAATCAAATATTGATTACAGACCAAAAAAATGCAAACGAAAAAACTAAAAAAAATGTAAAATTTCAATAAATAAAAATGTATATTCTGAATTCTCACTATTTACTTTTAAACAGTTTTACCTAGATTCAGGGTATATCGTGCTATCAACACCATCATTTCACCGTTCATTGCAATTTGAATCCCAAGTTAAATGGCTAAAATACAAGTGGAATAGGATAGGTGTTGCCTATAAAGTCCAAAACTGTGAATTTTGATTTTTTGCAACAATTGCCCTGATTTTCGCGACTGACAACATACATGTTACAAGCAACAATGGTTCTTAATACATCTTAAAAAAATCAGCCCGATCCGTTTGATAGATGGCAAGAAAATTACAAAACATAAAAGTCATTCCCAAAAATCATGTTAGCCATATCTCCCGCGAAAATGAAAATTTTGCAAAATTATACAATTATATATCCACTATTAAAAACACATGGACACGTTTCACAAATTTTTACCCTTCTCATATTTTATTTAATTTGGTATTTTTGTGGTAGGGAGATGTGTAATATTTGATTTGTACACTCAAAAGAATTTGTTTGCTGAAACAGCAGGTGTATGTTTGCTGTTTTTAGCAGACTATTTTCCTGCTGTTACAGCAGACAATTGTAGCTGTTTCAGCAGTATGATTCTGCTATTGAATAGAATCAATTTTTTTCCAAAACCGTTTTCCTCCGCTAAATACAAAAAGTCACGTCAAGTTAGCAATAAACTTACAGTTGAATAGAACTAACTTCAGTTTGTTGTTAACGGCACTTATAAAAAATAAAGATTGGATAAACACTGTCTGCTCTCTCGTCAAGTAGTGCCATAAGGCACCGTTTTGAAAAAGGTTTATCCAGATTCATCAAACACCACAATTTTTACTTGTTTTTATTATCCGCTATATGTATAACTTTTTGTATCTGCACTTACTTCGTATACGTCTCCGCTAGAAGGTTGATAAACAACGCCTGCTTGTACAGATTGTTTTGAAAAATGTGGACTGCTTGCTAAAGGCTCTGTAGTATGCTGCGTTGACGGAATATCCTTATAACCTTATTCATTCCGACCCACTAATATTTTTAGTTCCCGCAATTTTGTTATATATTTTAGTTCCAGCTGTGAAACTGTCTGCAATAAATGGAAACATTTGATTAGATACATGTAATTTCTTCAATGAAATGTTTTGCTTCACAATAGGTAAAATTGTTTGCTTTAGTAAAATAAATATTTACAACAAATTCAATGAACAAATTATCTACAATGTCTGTTAATAGCAGACTTTTTATTCTAAGTGTAGCGCAGAAAGTTGATTCGTGGCCTTCCTGAAACTTATAGTCTATATAGAGAACAAAGTAACCTATCATAAAAAAATATTTAAAAAAAAGCGGAGATATATTTTTCTTAAAAATTAAAAAATATTTTTTGTTTTGAAATAATAAAAAAATAAATTAAAAAAAAATAGGAAGCCTTTTCAGTTTTGAATACTATGAAATTTCCGTTTATCTTAACTACAACCAAAGATATGAGATCTTTATAAAAAATTCATTGACATTTTTAAAAATGACATAACTTTCACGAATTTGAGTTTAAAACAATTTTTTTTAATATTGCTTATAACCTCAAACTGAACCTGCATATCGCAATCGCAGACCTAACATGAAATTATTGGTCGGTTTCCCATGGAAGTACTCATATACAACTAACAAATGGATGATGTGGTTCATGTATTTTTATGGAAATTAAAGTGGGATCACTCGAATTTGGAATTACGTCTAATAAATCGTTCGGCCTTTCTGTCATACTTTGGGACCCATTTTCATAATGATTAAATAAATGAATATGCCCCAATTTGAAGGTTGAATTTTCGAGTGAGTTCGATTTCGGTGGTTAAACGCTGAGAATTTTTTCCCAATAGTAGTTTGACTATTTAGGGCCTTCTTTAAATAAGGACACTTTGCATTGAGGGAAACAACAGAAATGACGTCTTGAATTACAGAGAGTATATTTAAAACATAAAACAAAAATTCCTTAATTCAAATCAGCCCAAATTCTTAACTGTCGATATGGCCATTTGTTGTTGTTGCTCAACCTAAATCAAATTTCTTACGCTAACGTGTCTTGATGGTGTTGCGTTGTTATTGAGGTACGCTCAATACATATTATAATATATTAACGACATGGCCAATACAGGGATGATAAAATTGATATTTTAGTACTTTTTCAACCTCAAAAGTACTCTGGCACCCCCATGACCAATTTGGTACTTTTTTCGATTTTTCGTTATTTTGCCTTTAAAATTTCAATAATCTGACAAAACTTACTTTACATTAAATTACTCGTCCGCTTGAACTTTCTCGCTTTTGATCTTTATATTCGTTAGGGTTTTTAACGTCAGTGTTGTGCTAGATTTTTGCACTTGAAAAGATTTACAGATTGATGAAGATTCAAAAGCAAAAGGATTTTTCGAGGACTCTCTTAATGAATTAAAAGTTAACAACATTCCTCTAAATAGTATGGTTGGTGTAAGTGCATGTATCTATATAAATTTATATCAAATGTAATTTTAAGGTGTTACACCACCCTAAGAGCCAAAAAAAAAAACAAATTTTTTAATGTACAACAAAAACTATTATAAAGAGTGATTTTTTTGAGGTTAGGATTTTCATGCATTAGTATTTGACAGATCACGTGGGATTTCAGACATGGTGTCAAAGAGAAAGATGCTCAGTATGCTTTGACATTTCATCATGAATCGTCTTACAAACGAACAACGCTTGCAAATTATTGAATTTTATTATCAAAATGCGTGCTCTGTTAAGAAAGTTCATTGCGCGCTTCCATTTTGTGGTCAGTTTAATCGACCCACTGAAGCGGCTATTCGGGCTATTGTGACTACGCACCAAATTTACATTGTTGGACATTAAACCACCAACACGCTTACGTAGAGTGCGAACTGAAGAAAATATCGCAGCTGTATCAGTGTTAATGATGACCACCAATTTTCGATTCGTCGCCGTTCGCACCAATTGGGTCTCTGTTACTCAAAAACGTGGAAATGCCAAAATTGGACTAAGCGGATGGACCACCTAAGACGCAGCCGCGGTCAACATTTAAATGAAATTATCTTCAAAAAGTAAATGTCATGGACCAATCTAACGTTTCAAATAAAGAACCGATGAGATTTTGCAAATTTTATGCGTTTTTTTTAAAAGTTATCAAGCTCTTAAAAAATCACCCTTTATTAAAATAAGAAATGGGTCGTCGTGTGTGACCATATTTTGAAAACCCTTGCTGGTGGTGTGCATCCTCCACTCCAGGATGGGGGTATACTAACTTTGGCATTCCGTTTGTAACACCTTGAAAAATCGACCAGCGACCCTATGAAGTATATATCGCTGGCTTAACATGTAAAGGCTCTAGGTCCATATTTTACAATATTACAGGAGAGACAAAAAACAATCAAACTTTTTTTGAATAAAAATATTTGAAATCTGTAAATGCAATTTGTTTTTGTTTTTTTTTCTTTGTTTTTTTATTCGCGTAAAAGCAAAATGAAAAAATAAGTATTTGCCGAGTGAACAGATTTCCATCAGGATGATGGCACTGTTGGTCAAATAATTTAAACAACACAAATTTGGTTTTTAATATTTTATTTTGAGCAAGTGTGTTGCTGCGTTCGGTGTACACAAAAAAAAACTGATTTGACAGTCATAAAATAACCGCTAACGCCATCTGTTTTGGATGTTACAGCATTGACATACGCACATCAGGTGATGTCGATCATATGGTCGATTTCCAACCTGCCAGCATCAGCTGATGTCGATCATATGGTCGATCTTCAACACCGAGATAAAAGCTTTTTTGGACTTAGAGCTCTGTTGCTTAGTTTGTATGTTTTCATGGACTTAGATCTTTTTCTTAAAACTTGTCTCTCATTATATTTCCTACTTACCACAATGAAGGTGTACTTTTGTTGCTTTTATATTGTTGTTATTTAAAAAGCTAATAATATGTAAAAAGGTAAAGTTTGTTTTGATTATTGTAAAAAAAGAAACAGAATTTATTCAAAAATATGAATAACATTATTATTGTAAAATCAATTTCGATATTTGTATATACTTGTACATAATGAAAATAAAAATTATTCAGTCTTATTTCATTGTTGTTATAAAAAAAGTAAAATTAATTTAAATTTTTAATGGATTTAAAAGTAAGATAACTGGCGACGACTATTTTTATTCGTATGGCAAATCGTCATAAAATTTATGGTGTTTTGTAGGCAAAGTGGATTTTAGATATTGTAAGTCTTGATGAAGTTGGTGTAAATCCGACAACTCCAGTGCGACTACATTTTCATTTATTTTTTGGGGGAGATTTTTCCATTCATCAGGAAATCTATGTTTAAAATTAATTTCACCATTTGGTGTGTATTGTATTCCTCGAATATCCGTCACTTTGGAATCGCATTTTCCACGACCAGGCCGAATATTTTTACAAAATTATACATTGTTAATTTTTTTAAAATATGAATGATCCAAATAAGTAACATCATAAGGTTTTTTCCTTGCTGCTTTACATATCGCACTGTATTCAGCAGGTACATCAACATTTCTATTTTTCATGACTGGTTCTATCGTTAAGTGTACACTATCCGCTTCCATTTGTGTATGACCAATTTCCAATATTTTTTGCTCAATTGTTACTTTACATTTGACTGTTTGACAAGGCATTGCTCATCACACAATTGCGGTTCTGGTATGTGCAACCGTAACTATAAAATATTATTTTCACGGGATTGTTATATTCTCTAAGAATTTTTTTCCACAAACGAACCAGACCTATGACGTCGTCGTCTGACTTATGCCCATAATCGCCACCACTTTCAATGGGTTGAGTTCCAAAGTCGAACTCAGCAAATGTAGGCGTCTAATAAAATAATAATTTAACAATATTTTTTAAAAATTTAAATGTATTGTAATATTGTTACCTTAAGCACCATAAATTGCACTGACACGTTGAGATTTAAAAAATTAGCGTACATTAATTATTATAAAACATTTAGTCAATTTTTTTAACACATGTGATTAAACTATTAATGATCGTGATTAAACTGATCGATTTCCATACGTGCGGAGATAAGCTAAGATAAACAATGAGAGATAAGCAGTCGACGATTAATGTCATGACTGTCAATGGTGTTGATACTCAAAACAACGAGAGTGTAGCCAATGAGAAATAATATTATGTCAATTGGTTTGACTCTCAGACTATTCCGCGCGAAACAGTTGCTATGTCAACATTGGAAGAAGTGAGACATGACACAAAGATTTGATAAATTGGACTTAGCGCCTTAACTCATCACTACGCAAGGATCTAGGACGTCCAAATTTTCCATATAGTCGTAGATCGATTGGGATTGGAACTGGCCGAAATCGGCCAAAAGGGAAAATTTTTTCAAAATTACAAACAATATGTTACTAACAAATAAAACACATTCAGCCGTATTACGAATGTCCTTGTCGTGTCGAAAACGACTATTTTTGTGAAAACGCTATCATCGCTATTATCGTATGTTTTAATTTTTGTTGTTGCAAATACACGAAAGACTTTCAGTTGCGAAATAATACGGTTGCCGTATTTCGAGTCGTGGTCGTTCTCTTTATATTTCGGTAATTTTTCGACAACGATATTTTTGTAATGTAATTTCAATTTTAATAAATTTTTGTAGAAACTGTTAACAGACAACTGAAGAGAAATACAAATAATTTTATTTTGAAAGTTTAAAATAAAATGCATTGTTGTGATTTTTTTCTTTATCAACCATCTTATTAAATTTATTTTAACTTAGAAATAAATTGGAAATGCATTAAAAATGTAATACGCGCTATGATAATTAAATTGTATGTAACATATTCTTAGTGTTTAATAAGGGCAAGGGTTTGGGGTCCGGGAATTTCCAATTTTTTCCGGGAACTAAAATTTCTCGGGAAAAGGGAAATTTTTAAAAATAATTTATTGATTATTTTGAGAACTAAATTAGTTTTACTTTATAAATTAAAAAATTTAGATCTATTTAGAATTCATATATTTACATTTCCGATAATAATAATGAACATTTGTCAAAACTTTCGTATTGATTTTTTATTACAATCAAAACTAGTTTAAATTCTTTGAGTCGTCAATTTTGAGAAACCCACCTAGGGTAGGGTATCACTCATTAAAGTCAAATATTTTTTTGTCATTCCGTTTGTAAAACCTTGAAATATTCATCGGAGACTCCATAAAGTATACGTATATATTATGGGTCGTGGTAAAATTCTAAGACGATTTAGCCATGTCTGTCTGTTGAAAGCGGCCAAACAAAATGAGCTAGGAGGTTCAAGTGTTCCCTAAATGTGTATAATGGTTGCAGATCGGTTTGGATTGAAAGTGGGCAAAATCGACTTAGAGGGGAAAAATGTCCCTAACAAGAACTGAAAATACCCCCTAATATTTGGATTTGTAAGCATTTTTTTTTAGTTTCTGCTTTATATGCACTAGAAATTTCTAACGTACATTCCTCTTGTAGTGTAAAAGCACCAAAAAGAAGTAAAAGCTTTAGCGGGCGAAATGGGGAAAAAGATAAAAATGGTACCAATGATAGGACAACAGCTAGAAACATGAAATTTGGAATGTACATCCCTCTAATTGCCTAGACATGTAAAATATGGAGATTTATAGTACCAACAAACGACTGTAGCTATAGTAATGAAATTCGATGTGTACATTTCTTTGACTGCGTATACGCAAAAAATAAAAAGATC
This sequence comes from Polietes domitor, assembly GCA_947397865.1. NCBI lineage: Eukaryota > Metazoa > Arthropoda > Insecta > Diptera > Muscidae > Polietes > Polietes domitor. Next base: position 119,881,057 of record OX377619.1, on the reverse strand, counting down.
TTTCGATATTCGTACCTTCAGGATCTAAATGGATCAAAATATAAGAGAAATAATAAGAGAATTTCCCAAATTCGTAGTTTTACGGCCAAAATGGAAAATGGAGTAAAACTGATACCTAGCAAACGGCTGTAGTTATAATCATGAAATAAGTTGTGTACATTCCCCTCTGAAACATATTGGCTCTTCAATAGTAGTACTTTTCCTATCAACATGATACCGACATTTGGGCTGTAGGGAAACTGTTTTTACCTAATAACGACTGACAATACACCTCATGTTCGCTTTTTGATTACACTTGACGTTTTATATTTATATATAGTAGATGATTATTAATATTATAATAATGAAGCATCACAACATGGTAGTTCACTTCTATGTAAAGTGGCTGCTGCCTCTTATCTGCCGGTAATACTGTGGAGTACACGCCGTGGTGAAGGGTATATAAGATTCGGCCCGGCCGAACATAGTGCCTTTATACTTGTTCCTTTTCATCTCGTTGAAGATTGTGGCACAATTCATAATAGACTCATTTATAAAGTCGAGATTTGTATTTAACGATGTAGTGGTTTGTTTGCATGATATTTATTGTGACAGACAATACCATGGCTGACATAGCGTCAATACGTACCGCTCGTAATATCTGGTTTAACTTTAACCTTTTTCTCACTCCTTGAAAAATAAATGTGCCATCAGCCGAAATCTTGCTCCCCTTCACTACAATATTTTCCGAACTTAACTACTTACGTGGGATGGTATTATCATATTTGGCCAAAGTCGTTTCTACATATACTCGTATAGTGTTGTCGGCGATAAATAAAATAAAATATATTGAGTCATATTTTAACTTTTTATTTAGGTTTTATTATCGCAGCTTAGTTATCCAGTCTTACAGAAAATATTAGTTATCGTTGTATAAACACAAATATAAGTGAACACACAATTGTTTTAAAATTATTTTTATTTTTTGCAGGAATGAAATGTTTGTTTGTTTTTTAATAAATAATTAAAAACAACAATAATAATAATGCTGTGCAAGACTAAAGAAAACTTATGTACACAAAATGGTACCTTTTGGACTAAGAAAATACCTTTGATAATCCATATCGTCACTCTCATTTATCATCCCTGAGCCGAAAAACAAAAAGGCACACATTCATGTATACATTGCTTGGGATGCGTTTGTATGTATGGGCAAATGTATAACAAACAATACACTCGAACGCGTTGAAACATCCAATGATTTGTACTCGCACTAAGTGCTTGGGTTCAGTGCTTCTCTTAATTTAAATTCAAACACATGCGCACAAATTGTGAATGTGGGCCGAAAACAGTTTTTTTGATTTGAAGTGGATTTCCGTATTTTAAATTTGATTCGTTTCAATTTTCCATATTTGGGTATATGTGGGCAGCCCCACAATAAATCGATTGCCTCGGGTTTTAGTAAGGCTGCGTGTGGGACGAATATATCGTAGTCCTCAATCCTTCCTACCACAACCATATATAATATGGCAACATTAAAGAACTGCTGTTAGACAGTATGGCAACATTAATCAAATTGTTTGTTAACAAATTTGAAGTTAGAATTGCGCCTCCAACTATTTGTTTTTATACCTACGTGAATTTCTTTAAAACTCAACATTTTCTTAAGATATCAAATATGTATGTTTGTATTTTCTAACAGAATAAACATTTCAATGTAGTTTTTGGAAACCTTCATTCAAATGCGTTAGGAAAACGACTGGGATTGTCCTGGGATAACATGCTACATTCTTCGTTGTCATCTTCCCGAACTCAAGATGGATGGATAACGATGGAATAATCCATTAAGAAATGTTTTCGCAGATAGATTTTCCGAGGCCGAAGATTTTCAAAAAAAAAAACAGTGAGGCGCATGGTACGTCAGTAACATCACAATATTACGCTAACTTGGTAACTGGCCTGGAGTGGTGGACATCCTGGGAATGCGTTCGCCGATTATGTGAATGACTTTTAGCAACTAGAAGGCATTATTTTTTAGGTCTTCTGGAAGGGCTTTGATTGAAGGCCTTTGGTAGGAGGCCTTCAAGATGACCAACGACAGCAGGCCTACAAGAAGGGTTTTGTTAGGATGCCATTTTGATGGCCTTTCGTCAGCGCCTTTCTATAATGTCTGCTAAGAGAAGCAGTATTGCCACACATGTTTAACCATAAATGATTAACCAATGATTTCACTTTCGAGCGAAATCGCGTTCTGTGACAGGGCTGTATATGTAGATAATTATTAATAGTCTAAGACATTTTCGATATTTTACTAATATTTATTCAGCAAATAATATGATTTTCATTTTAAAAGTAATATTTTTATAATTGTATAATTATGTAACCTTCGAAAATTCTAAGAACATTTATCCAAGAAACCATGCTATAACATGATTTCCTCGGAAATCAAAATCGAATTCTAAGACGATCTATCCATTTTCGTCAGTCGTAAATTCGAAGTCTATTTCCACGGGCTAGGAATTTATATTAGACTCATGGTTTCTTGGAGAAATGTTCTTAGTCCGTATCTCTTTTTACCTTTTTTCAGAACACGTTATATTTTACCTGGTAACATACATTGTGAAAGTGGATCTCATCGGTCCATGATATAGAACACATGCCAAAATACTCACCGAAATGAATTGTGATGGCGTAGAAAGTGGAGGGTATCATATAGTAGGCCCCGTCCGACTTTAGCATTTCCTTACCTGTTTTATATAGTCCCCATACAAATGTCCTTGCCGATTACTCTAGAACTGTATGTATTTTATCTGGTTATTTCGAAAATCATACTTCACCTTTTCCAAGTATAGTCTACAACATCTCTGAGATTCGACGTTATATCTCGACCTAGCAATAGAGTATCTCACATAATCGGAATTCAATCCAGATTTCTTAAACTTTTTAAAAAGTCTACTTCTCGAATTCTTCATTTTGGACAATTCTCGAAGAAGACCAAGGTAGTCTTTCAGATTGCCCAACTCGAACTTACAGATTGTGACAGGAAGTCCCTAAGAATTTGATAAAATTTATCCACAACAGCATCAATATCTGTATAGTGGCTACAACTACAGACAGAATTCCAATCAACTTCTCGGAAAAGGGAGTTAAGCAGTATAAAACGTGTCCTTCTGTAACAGAAATCGGTGAGATCATCATGAGAGGTAGAAGAATGAGATTCATTAAAGTACAACATCGATAAAACTAAAGTAGGATGATAATTGTCCTCTGGGAGAGATATGGGGAGAACCCTACTGATCTCAAAGTAATGAAGATCATTAGCAAATGATAGGTCAAGTTGTCTTGCACTTATATTCTTCATGTAATTAATCTGGAATAAATTAAGGTCGGCAATCATCCGTGCCAAACGATGAAGGCAGTGCGGTTAAAGTAAAGTCCGGCAAGGCATGCCAAGATACGGAAGGTAAATTAAAATCCCCTAAGATTAAGGTACGGTCTAAGTCGCTTGACATTGAAACAATCTTACTAATCGCGGCCAAATGACGTTCATAGATACATAATTCAGACGATGGAGGAATATAAGATCAAGTAATCAAAAATTCATAAGAACTGCAATAAATTCGATGTCATTAAGCCCATGGAGGATAATACGTTCTGATGGGAAAGAATTAGTAACAGCAATAAGTCCACCGCCTCCAATCCTTCCTAAACGATCCTTCCTGAATCTAAAACTGACTCTTTTAACCAAGCTTCAGTATATGCAAGAGCAGAGAAATCAAAATCAAAGCTGTCAACATATAATTGATTCAACTTCGTATTCAAACCTCTTACATTCTGATACCCGATATAAAAATAATCAATTAGTTTTTTGGGACAGCAGCTGACCTCAAAGGCAGACGAGCCAAATCCCTATCCACAAATTCCCTAACAAATGCCCTAGGTGGCCAGAAGTCAGGGATCATTAATCTGTCAAAGATTTCCCTCGTCGTAATAATCTTAAACGAAGCTCGTCTTTGAGAAAATTACGACTTCAATTTAAACGATTTAAGGTAAAAATTACCCTCAATCTTGGATCTTATGAAGCTACTCAAGTGATCAGCTGTGGTATCTGGTGCGAAGCTCGAGACGAAGACCATTTTCATCTCTGGGGCCATGGCCAATCCACCAGAAGTACCACTAGACAGATGTTAGGATCCCCAGAATTTTATGTTCATTTAATACAATTAGAAGTTTACAGTTTCTGGATATGATAAGTCGAAGAAATTAGGAACAACTTTAGAAAAACATGATCGCAAATTTCACAGCAACAGGAAAAACTAATCAAACAAAGTCGTTAGCATTTACGAAGGATTATTGACGTAGTTTTTACTTGGTGCGTAAAGGAAATCCTTGCTTCCTCGCCCAAAAAATATCCTTGCGACGAGTTCGGCCGGGCCGAACTTTATATACCATCCACCATGGACTGCATTCCACAGAGGTTGTCGGTTTTCGTAGAAGTGCAGTAATATTACAGGGAAATATAAATATTTTGATATAGCCAAACCAAAACAAATACAAATATTGAAAAAATAATTTTATAAATAAATATAATGTTTTAATTATTTCAAACCATTATTTATTTCAAATCAAAAAATAAATATTCTTATATTTATATTTTCAAAAAGCTTAAATACCATAAATATTGGTAGATAGTGGGTGCTATGTTGGTTGTATTTCCATTCTATTTTAATTCCAAAAGTACAAATTTTCATCCATTATCAGACGTACATAGTGCAAAATAACCTAAATAAAAGGAAAATTACGAATTTGGAAAAAAATATTTTGCGTGTCTACGCAGTCAGAGGAATGTATACACCGAATTCCATGATTCCAGCTGCGCCCATTTGGTTGGTACCATTTTTACCCCCTTGACGTTTCTACGCAATTATAGTTTCATCATTCTAGCTGTAGTCGTTTAGTAGGTACTATTTGTATCCCTCTGTACCGTTGTATCCCTTGAAAGTACGAATTTCGAAAAATCCGTTTATTTCCCGTGTCTACGCAGTCAGAGGAACGTATACTCCGAATTTCATGACTCTAGCTGTGGTCATTTGATTGGTACTATTTTTATCCCCTTTTTTCATTTTAACCCCAAAAAGTACGAATTTCGAAAAATCTGTTTATTTTAAGATCAGAGGAATGTATACACCGAATTTCATTATTCCAGGTATAGCCGTTTGGTTGGTACCATTTTTATCCCTCCGTACCCATTGTATCCATTGAAAGTACGAATTTGGAAAAAACCTTTTATTTTTCATGTCTAAGGAATGTATACTCCGAATTTCATGACTCTAGCTGCGTTCATTTGGTTGGTACTATTTGTATCCCCTTTTTCTATTTTGACCCCAAAAAGTAAGAATTTCGAAAAATCAGTTTATTTTCCGTATCTACACAGTCAGAGGAATGCATACTCCGAATTTCATGACTCTAGCTGCGGTCATTGGCTTGGTACTATTTTTATCCCCTTTTTCATTTTAACCCCAAAAAGTACGAATTTTGAAAAATCCGTGTATTTTACTTGTCTATGCAATCAGAGGAATGTATACACCGAATTTCATTATTCTAGGCACAACCGTTTGGTTGGTACCATTTTCTATTCCCATTTTACCCCTTAAAAGTACGAATTTGGAAAAAATTCTTTTGTATTGTATCTACTCAATTAGAGAAATGTACACACCGAATTTCGTGTTTGTAGCTGTTGTCGTTTAATATGTACCATTTTTATCCCTTTTTTGCCCATTTCACCCCCTACAAATAAGAATCACTTTATGGTGCATACCAAATATCAAGCAAATATAAACAGACATATTCAAAAAACATGCTTAAATGCGCTAAAATATTAGGGATTATTATGGGTCTTTTTAGTCCTTGTGAGGGAAAAATTTTTCCCTTTGGGACGATTTCGCCCCGTTTCAATCCCAACCGATCTACGACTATAAGAAGCATTTATGAAAAAGTTTAACGTTCTAGCTCCTTTCGTTTAGATGTTAGCGTGCTTTCAACAGACGGACGGACATGGCTAGATCGTCTTAGAATTGTATGACGATCAAGAATATATATACTTTATAGGGTCTCAGGTCGATATTTCAAGGTGTTACAAACGGAATGACAGAGTTAGTATACTCGCATCCTGGAGGTGGAGGTAGTCAAATATGAATTACTTTGTTGCTTAGTTAATTGAAAGCTACTTTAAATATTTCCAACTGCAAATATCCCCTACAATTATTCCTTATACTTGGTTTTCAGAGATGTGTCCCAAGTTGACATGTCCGTTGATGCAGCAAAAAAGAACCAAAAACTGTTTAAAATAAACCCGTCGATGGTCGATGTTACATAAAAACCGATAATAATTTTGAATGCGGCGCATCACAGTGTTGCCAGTTTAGGGGGGTTTCTCCCTAGATCTAGGGTTTTTTCTGGTCAAGGGATTTTTTACGAGGGGCGGGGGTAGATTGCCTCTTCGAGATTTTTTAATCAATTGGTCGACAAAGATATGCAATCATTTGGAAAGTGTGTTCATAAACAATAACCATTTCAAGTATAATAAATAACTTGAGTATATCTGAAGGCACATCAAATAGGATTTTTAATTTGAAGATGTGTCGAAGTTTCCCTGTCGCAGTGAAAATATCACTGCGAAGTTGTAAGTCGATAATTGAGAACAATGAATGAATGAAGAAATTCACATACAGATTAAGAAATTGTAAGTCGTTTAAAAATTTTTGGCAAAAGCCAAACCGGGGATGTTATAAAAGGGTTTTCATAAATTTAGCGAATTTTTCTTAATATGTATAAAAAATTCATAAATAAAATGAAATGTTTCATACAAATTTTTCATAAACATTTCATATTTCATAAAACAAAATTGTTAAATTAGTGAAACTTAGTTTCATAAGATCAAAGAAAGATTTCTTAAAGATTATGAAATGTCTTCATAAATATAATGATGGATTTCATATTTTTTATGAAATGTGTCATAACTTACAACTACATTTTTAGTGTGTCGCTTTATTCGTTTGAATGCTAGCAATTCTCGTTCGTACTCTGTTAACTCTGACATAAGTATTTACTAGGGTTTGCATTTTCCCGTACTTTTTATTTCCTGGGAAACGGGAATTATTTTTTCAATTTCCCGGGATCTCGGGGCAGTAGGTCATCGTCAACATACTGTTCACCATGAGTTAAGCTTATTTTTTCTAACGAAACATTGAAATTTTATTAAAGTAAAATAAATATATATTTCACAACGAACCTGTTACAGAATTCATATGATAAAGCGCAATGTGAGATAAATTCAAACATCTTTTCAAGTTTCAAAATTAATTAAAGATCAGATATTTCCTATTTTATTGGAAAATGTGGACGCGACGGAGAAAGATTGTTCACATTAATAGTGAGTAGAGCATTAAATGAAATGTTTGTTCTTTGTCCTGTCGCTTCGAAAACTTTAAATTCTTTATTTTGGCGTTCGGATACATGCCCAAGACATATTTTCCCCGGATTTTATTTTTTCAAATGGAGCTTGACAGGAAAAATCTGAAAAGTGGATTTTGAATCTAAATCCGAACGCAGTTTAAAAATATTTTGTCATCCAACTGCAATATTTGTCATACCTGATTAAAAGCTATGTGATCAAAATTTTTATACAAAATTTTTAATTTTATTGTGGAAATGATGGAAAAAATATGCGAAGAAATATGTAAAATTTTCTACTGAAATCCCGCGGGATTCACTTACGAATTTCCCGGAATACGGGAAATGAAAAATGTGCGAATTCCAGGGAATTTTCCCGCGCGAAATCCTGGGATGCAAACCCTAGTATTTACCCTGATTTGGGTCAAAGACATGACTCTCACAATGATGGTGTGTGTGTGTTAATTGGTTGGTTTTTATATTGGAATCATCTGTATAAACTATAAATATTTATGAAACTTTTTCATAAAATTAATGAAGTTTCTTTATAAAATCTATGAACATTTTCATAAATCATATTATGAAAAATAATGAACTTGGATGATAAAAGTTCATCGAATGAAGAACTGTATTTCATAGTTTCTAAGAAATGTTTCATATATTCTATGACACTTTTCATTGCTTTGTGCTTTTTGAAACATGTTTCATATATTTTATGACTTTTTAATGAACATTTTCACTGAGATTAAGACAAAATCATAAATATTATAATTGTTTCAGTGTAGGATAATTAAATTAAAAGCGATGACCCGCATGTCGTTCCGATTTTGTCAATTCCATAAAGCGCCAGGAAATAATTCCCAAACAAATGTGTAATTAGAAAATGTTGTGTTTTTGACTAAATTTTTAGTCAAATGCTATAATTGAGATCTATTTTAGGAGTTTCTAATTTTGACTAGACTTTTCAACAATTCAAATAAATGTTATTTCGAATATTTTTGTTTTACTGTAACAACTTTTTTCATTTAAGTTATCAGGTGCACAATAGACTCGGGGAATCTGCTGGAGTATATAAAAGAACGTCTGCAGCAATAATAGGGCTGTTTTTCTTTAATATTTATATTTATAAAGATTTAACTTTTTACTCAAAATAAAATCGAACATTTTTAATTTTATTTCAAATTTTGTTTTCATTCACAGACATTGATTTTGCTGTGCGACAATTTTAAAAAAGATATTTTTTATTTTGAGTGAAATTTTAACTTCTTATCGCAGCTTAGTTATCCAGTCTCAAAGGAAAACAGCCCTACGTAGTAATGAGTCCGTATTAGAGACGACGGATGAAAAAGGTTATATAAAACTAAGTACTTTAACGTTCTGTAAGAATTAATATTTTTCGGTACCCGAACCAAAAAACACCATGGACTGTGACTGCAGACGGGGAAATATTATACTGAAAAAGAAATAATAATTTATTGCGTCAGATAAGGAATTGAATTATTGTAAATTTCTTTATCAAAATGATCCTATTTCGATGTCCAATGCCCAATATCACGCTCTGAAATCGAAAAAAATATATATTTTTTTACATTTATACAGATTGTTGTATTAACGTATATATTTAGAAATGTCTCCTTTCATGCATTAGATTTATTTTCTTTTCTGATTTACCTATTATGTTCCCAATAGCTTTATTGTAAATTGTTTTAATGATTTTTAATTCGCGTTTTTAATCTTCAATCATATGATCAAAACATTTGGGGAAAAATAGGTATAACAGAAAAATTTTTGGGACGATTTTTCACCGATTGTTGTTTAATGATTGTTCTTTTCTGCTTCTATTATTTGTAATAGTTTTGTCTTTATGACTTCACTGCGCGAATGTTTACAGAGAACTGGCGTCAGTTGCTGTCGGTTCCTGTGCTCAAGATTAAACAGAATTGTCGCAATTTTCAACATGATCGCCTTTATTCTATTTGGCGTAGTCAACAGAAGACGACGTCGTTTTTTGTATTTTGTTTCAATTTCGTATTCCCGTTGGCAATATTGCCGTATTTCGATGACTGTTAAATTAAGTTTGGTATTCTGTAAGAAAAATTGGCGACGCCGTTGTTTTCAATTGGTTTTGATTTTGGCGTCGGCCATTTTAGTGTTGCCTTCAATGTATTGTTTACGTTAATTTTGATTTCATTAGAAAATTAAATGGAAAAAATTAAAATAACAAATAAGCGCCAGTTCGAGAAGCTAGTGGAAGAGCTTGAAAAGAATCCATCACTAGCCAGAGGATTTCACAAGGGCACTGTTCCTAATAATTTTAATGAACAGTGGGAGAGTATTGCCACTGTGGTAAATTCTCATGGACCCCAATTAGATCTGGTGCTGGATGGCAAAAGGTAAGGTAAATAGTTTGGTTAAAAACTATGCTGTTTGATGGAATTCTTTCTACAGATTTGGAGGGACCGAAAATTCAAAGTTAAAAGAAAAATGGCCATAAATAAAGCAGAAAGCATAGCTACTGGAGGTGGTGTATTTAAGCAGCAAATGCTGAGCCCCTTGGAGGAAGCTGTGGCAAATTTGCTGCAGTTCGAAAAACAAATAAGTCCAGAGGGTATGGTTCAAGGAGTTCCAAACACTGAAGACAGTGTTGATGTGTGCTTATCGGAATTACTTGAATTGGTAAGACATATTTCAGCAATATGTCGACTTACTGGACAAACTTCCTTCTCCATGACGTCTACAGTCTCGGACAAAATCCTCGAAACTACTGGCTGTGACAGTCCCAGGTTGAAATCATTTCCAACGCTCAGCTGGTAAGATCCCTTGGCTAAAAAACGCAATGTTGCTGCCAATTTTATTGTGTTTGGAACAATTGTTGATCTTGTCCCTTTTTTTAAATGAGGCTCTATTATTTCCAAAACATATTTAAATGAAGGTTTATTCAGCCGAAAATAACTTTCAAATCTTAAAAAGGAATAAAAAATTGATTACTTAGGAAATTATGACTTCAAATATGTCTCTTACTTCTCATCGGGCAAATTGAAAATGGAAGATTTCTGTCTAAGCAGTCTTCTTTCCAATATTCATCCTTATTCTATTTGGCGTCGGCAATATCAATGGCAATTTCAAGGCAACAGCAACTCAAATCGAAGACAACATCAATTCTAGTTGCGCAAAAATAAGCAATTTTTCAAAATTTGTGAGCGTTTACAAGCGATTTACGCTGAAGGGGAGTCCCTACAACGCGTACGAAGTAGCGGGTATTTGCTAATTTTTATATATGGAAGCAGATGACACCACTTTATTGGTAAATAGCTTGAATGGTCTACAAAATCATATGGTCTGAAAATGAACTTAGACAAGTAAGTAAGTTTCAGTCGTTTAAACCGACTAATATATACCCTCACTCTCAGAGAACATGAATTGTACTTAGCGCCGGAATGTATGTGTGGGAGGTACTAGCAAATTGTGGAACATTTGTAAGTAATTTGAAAAGCATGATCAAATATGAAGTCATAATGGAAAGCCCATTCGAAACCACTGTGAACTGTAGTATATCCCCATTCTATTGTGTATGTATTTAAACCAAATTGCTGAAATATGAATCCATTTGCTTTGTTAGTTTGAAATATTGTGATAGACAAATTAATAACTGATATTTGATGAATTTCAATAAGTTCAGGGCGAGAATTCTGCCGAACCACATACAAAAGATTCAGGGCACATACTCTCCGATAATGCATTTTTCTCTTAGAGAGCAAAACTTTGCAATTTACATTTTCCAAATCTAAATCTTAAATAGCTGACGCTTTAGATTAGACAAACGGCATTGGCATAAAATTAAATCGTTTACATTGATTTTAGGATGTTATGATAACTGAACGAATGAGTAATATTGTTCCTAATAAAATTATCACTCATACGTCACCAATGAAATTAAATCAACTGTATAGTCTCTCGTATAGTTCTGATGTACCGTTCAGATGAGAAATTATTAAGTGTAAATAAATTGAAACCGAGCAAAGCGTTTGCTGCGTGAGTAATTGCAATTTGTGGGATAGAGAAGTGCTGTTACGTTAGGGTGGAAATCACAACATTTGTAGCTCTCATAATTACCTGTGTGGTCGTTCAACCAATACTGTAGTACGAACATTTAAGGTATGCACCGACAAATAAAATCCATCCTTAAAAATGTGTGGTATTCATTTTATGGATCAGTATAATTAAAAATTCTGTATGATAAAGAATGTATGTATATTAGGCTGGGTTGCGGTACATACAAATGGGTAAACAATTTCCGTTCCTAGATCAAATCGTCTCTGAGCTAATCGCTACTGACAACACCACTAAAAACACGTTTTCCCTTTTATTTTTTTGTTTTTAATTTTTGTCAAGTAAATATAAATTTTAATTCTTTCCTTGGGGTAACTTATTGGTCGAATTATAGTACGTTTATGATATTTTTTGAGTTTTTCCATAGCGACAACATATTCTTATTTGGTGGTAATACTTTGTAAAAAATATATAGTTGCAGTAAGTACCTTACCAATAATGCCTAAATGATGACATTCCGATTGAAATTGAAGTCACAGCCCATCTCCTGTATTAAATTATTTCACAAAAATGGAGTCGGTGACGTAATTTTTCGCCCGATATTCAACATTTTGGCATCATTCTATTGGTATTGAATCCTTCTATTTATTACACCCTCCACCTAAGGATGGGGGTATATTGTCATTCCGTTTGTAACACCTTCAAATATTCATCGGAGACTCCATAAGGTATATATATGCTGGGTCGTGGTAAAATTCTAAGACGATGTCTTCTGAACGAAATGAGCTAGGAGGTTTAAATTTTCCCTAAATGTGTCTTATGGTTGCAAATCGGTTGGAATTGAAAGCGGGCGAAAACGGTCCAGAGGGAAAAACTTTTCCCTAACAAGGACTGAAAATATCCCCTAACATTTAAGACATTTATTAATTTCTGCTTTATATGCACTTGAAATTTGTTGCGTATATTCTTGAGGCTTGAATGCATCAAACAGTAAAAAAAGTTTTAGGGGCGAAATGGGATAAAAATAGTACCAATGATACGACAACAGCTAGAATCATGAAATTCGGTGTGTACATCCCTCCAATTGTGTTGACACGTAAACTAGAATGATTTTTCGAATTTCGTTAGGGTTTGGGGTTTCCCGGCCTTTTTTCATTTTCATTCCCGTTTTCCCGGGAAAAAGTAATTTATTTTAGGTATGTCCAATATGGTTTAAAATAACAATATTTAGTAACGGATGTACTTTTTAAAAATACTGACATATTATAAATTAAAAGCGAATGTGCTTGTCAAAATATTTTACAAATTATTTTTCATTTTATAAATATTTTATTCTAGACTAATTGTCGTCATAACATTGGACATTTAAATCATAGGCACAAGTGCCTGACAACAATAACTCGTATGGCTGAGAACGTCTTTAATTTAGAAGATTCATTCGTCTAGAGACGTAAATATTTAACAGCAACGGAGGGGGGGTATATTCTAAACTGTAAAAGCAATAGAAACATTATAAAAAATAACATTAATTAAATAAAATCGTAAAAAATTAAAACATTGAAATAGTCCAGCCATTAGTTCTTACAGAAGGTAATTTAAATATACCGTAGGATACACATATTTCTATTCCTATTAAATTTCTCTCGAAAGTTTCCAGGTAAACAATTTTAATGTTTTCCCTATTTTTATACAATTTCTTACTGGCTTCATATGTAAAATAAATTCTCCATTAAGAATATTTTCACCTTTTATCTCATTAAGAAATTTAAAGTTAAACCAGATAGCAGGAGGGGTTAAGTATTGACACTATGTCAGCTATAGTATTGTCAGTATGATATTTTCGATTTATATTAAAAATCATGCAAATATCCTAATAAAAAGTGTGTATTCCTCTAGCTGTGTTTTGCAAAATATAGCGACTTAGCGAATTTAAAAAGTTTTTTTTTTTGCAGTAAAGAAATGTTCATTACTATTGTCAATATATACATACAATTAATATAAATATATACAATTTCCCAATTGTACAGTAAAACTAAATTAGTGCTCAAAATAATCAATAAAATATTTTTTAATATTTCCCGTATTCCCGTAGATTGCCGCCTCACTTTTTGATTACTCTTGAAGTTTTATATTTATATACTAGAGGGCTATTAATATTATAATAATAAATATTTGCTATTTATTTAAAACAATGCACATAAGGATGCTTCACAATTTTCCTAATATGGTTCTGCACTTCTATTCGTGCAGAAAACTGAAAATAAAATCTAAACCAAACGTTATAATGCGTTTGGTAGTTATACAAAAGTGTTACTATGTCTGTTGTTCGAAGTACCATTATAAAGGGTGATTTTTTAAGAGCTTGATAACTTTTTTTTTTAAAAAAACGCATAAAATTTGCAAAATCTCATCGGTTCTTTATTTGAAACGTTAGATTGGTCCATGACATTTACTTTTTGAAGATAATTTCATTTAAATGTTGACCGCGGCTGCGTCTTAGGTGGTCCATCCGCTTAGTCCAATTTTGGCATTTCCACGTTTTTGAGTAACAGAGACCCAATTGGTGCGAACGGCGACGAATCGAAAATTGGTGGTCATCATTAACACTGGCCGATACAGCTGCGATATTTTCTTCAGTTCGCACTCTACGTAAGCGTGTTGGTGGTTTAATGTCCAACAATGTAAATTTGGTGCGAAATTTAGTCACAATAGCCCGAATAGCCGCTTCAGTGGGTCGATTAAACTGACCATAAAATGGAAGCGCGCAATGAACTTTCTTAACAGAGCACGCATTTTGATAATAAAATTCAATAATTTGCAAGCGTTGTTCGTTTGTAAGACGATTCATGATGAAATGTCAAAGCATACTGAGCATCTTTCTCTTTGACACCATGTCTGAAATCCCACGTGATCTGTCAAATACTAATGCATGAAAATCCTAACCTCAAAAAAATCACTCTTTAGGTTTGTTTTTGTAAGAATAAGCAATTGTTGAGTAAATTCGAGATTTGCGAAGAGTGCCCGAGGCACTCTTGCGGGTTAGAGGGTTAAATTTTGGTTGGGCGATATGGCTATTTGGCAACTTATGGATATTCTCGCGACTTTCTTGGCGGATTTTAGGGAAACGAAATTGTATGAATAACAATGAATAATTATTTTATAAAGCTTCGTATATATACATAAGTGTGAGTTATGGCTAGATTTTATAAAACGTTAATGTTTCTTTATACACTCCACGAGAGTATTATGGATTTGTGCGTCTGTTTGTAACATCCAAAAGGAAAAGGAAAATTATGTTCCGATTACAGAAAAATGTTTTTTTGATGTTTTTAATTTCACGTCTATTGACGGTCAAAAAGTGATTCGCTATTAATTGCCTGTTAAATAATAAATAAAGCTCTCCAATCTCCCCTTTCCAATCTAACAATTTATTTCTTGATTTCATTGCATATTGATAATGCAAATAATAAACAACATATTAAAATAATTAATTGTGTTCTTTAATGAATTTTATCAATCTATATATATAAAAGAGTTGCGTTACTGACTGACTGACTGACTGACTTATCATTGACCAGCACCCAGACCAAACGGCTGAAGCTAGGGTCATTAAATTTTCAGGGTAGTTCCCAAATATGACGTAGACGTCGACTATGAAAGGGTTTTACGAAATTCGTACTTTTAGGGGGTAAAATGGCCCAAAAAGGGATAAACATCTAACCTTCGTCCTGACTAAACTGCAGTAGTTAGAAACATGAAATTCGGTGAGTTCCTTACACTGTCCATGCAGAAGAGCTACAAATAGGGATTTTTCGAAATTTGTACTTTTAAGGGGCGAGCGGGACAAAAAGGGATGAAAATGGTACCAATTTTAGAATTGCAGCTAGAATCGTGAAAATCAGTATTTACATTTCTCTGACAACATAGACTTGCAATATAAATTGATTTTTCGAAATTCGGACAAAAAGGGATAAAAATGGTACCAACTAAAGTATTACAGCTAGAATCGTGCAATTTGGCATGTAAATTGCTCTGACCATATAAAAGGGAAATAAAATTGGATTTTTCGAAAATTGTACTTTTAAGGGGCTTGCGGGATAAAAAGGGATAAAAATGGTACCAACTAAAGTATTACACCTAGAATCGTGAAATTTGGTATGTAAATTCCTCTGACCATATAGAAACGAAGTAAAATTGGATTTTTCGAAATTTGTACTTTAAAGTGGGCGAGCGGGACAAAAAGGAATAAAAATTGTACCAAATAAAGTATTACACCTAGAATCGTGAAATTTGGTATGTAAATTCCTCTGACCACATAAAAGCGAAGTAAAATTGGATGTTTCGAAAATTGTACTTTTAAGGGCCGTGCGGGACAGAAAGGGATAAAAATGGTACCAACTAAAGTATTACACCTAGAATAGTGAAATTTGGTATGGAATCTCCTCTAACCATATAAAAGCGAAGTAAAATTGGATTTTTCGAAATTTGTACCTTTAAGGGGCGAGCGGGATAAAAATGGTACCAACTAAAGTATTACACCTAGAATCGTGAAATTTGGTATGTAAATAACTCTGACCATATAAAAGCGAAGTAAAATTAGATTTTCGAAATTTGTACTTTTAGGGGCGCGCGAGACAAAAAGGGATAAAAATGGTACCTACTAAAGTATAACACCTAGAATCGTGAAATTTGTTATGTAAATTTCTCTGACCGAAGCGAAGTAAAATTGGATTTTTCGAAATTTGTACTTTAAAGGGCCAACGGGACAAAGAGGGATAAAAATGGTACTAACTAAAGTATTCCACTTAGAATCATGAAATTTAGTATGTAAATTCCTCTGACCATATAAAACCGAAGTAAAATTGGACTTTTCGAAAATTGTACTTTAAAGGGGCGTGCGGGACAAAAATGGCACCAACTAAAGTATTACACATAGAATAGTGAAATTTGGTATGTAAATTCCTCTGACTATATAAAAGCGAAGTAAAATTGGATTTTTCGAAATTTTTACTTTCAAGGGGTGCGCGGGGCAAAAAGGGATACAAGTTGTTCCAATTTAAGTATTGCAGCTAAAGTCGTGAAATTTGGTATGTAAATTCCACTGACAACGTAGTAGCGCAAATCTAAATGGATTTTTCGAAATTTTTACTTATTA
This sequence comes from Polietes domitor, assembly GCA_947397865.1. Classification (NCBI taxonomy): domain Eukaryota; kingdom Metazoa; phylum Arthropoda; class Insecta; order Diptera; family Muscidae; genus Polietes; species Polietes domitor. The sequence continues at coordinate 119,864,421 of OX377619.1, read as the reverse complement.
GGGGTGAGTGGGACAAAAAGGGATAATAATTGTACCAACCAATGTATTGTAGCTACAATCGTGAAATTTGGAGTGTAAATTCCTCTGGCAACGGATAAAAGTAGTACCAACTAAAGTATTGACAATTTAGAAGCGCTAATCTAAAATGAATTTTTCGAAATTTTTACTTATAAACGGTGAGCGGGATAAAAATAGTACCAAATAAAATAGTGCAGTTAGAGTTGCGAAATTTGGAGTGTAAATTCCCTGACAACGTAGAAGCGCAATCTAAATGGATTTTTTTTGAAATTTTTACTTATAGGAGGTGAGCGGGACAAAAAGGGATAAAAATGGTACCAACTAAAGTATTGCAGCTATAGTCGAGAAATTTGGAGTGTAAATTCCTCTGACACCGTAGACTTGCAACATAAATGGATTTCTTGATTTAGTATGTAAATTCCTCTGACCACGTAGAAGCGCAGTAAAATTGGACTTTCGAAATTTGTACTTTTAAGGGATGCGCGGGACGAAAAGTCATAAATTACTTAAACGCGGAACATAAATGGATATTTCAAAATTTGTACTTAATACAACGATACGTCCCGACAAGAAATAAATGTTTTACCAAATAAAGTACATATTTTTAGGGGAAGCAAAAACACATGTTACAAAATGTGTACTTTTTGGGAAAGAGTTGCAAAAGTTATAAAGTAACTGGCTGCATCTAGAAACATGAGATCGAGGATATAAATGGTGGAAAATGATAAAAATTATACATACGAAGGAGTTCAGCTAAAATAGTGCATATCGACAAACACATTACTTTGACTGTGTGTGAGTTATATAGCATGGATGTTTCCAAATTACTATTTTAGATTTATCTATATCAACCAAAAGAAAATTAAATAAATAGATAAATAAATAAATGACAGAGACGGATAAAATTTACAAATAACTGGCTTTTTCGCGTGCGAAGCAGCGGGTACTGCTAGTTTAAATATATTTATGTATGACTGAATTTGGAGTATATCGAGTAATTTCAAGTTCTGATTTTCAATTGATGAGTTCTTAATTTCTGAATTTCAACTGACTGAATTACAGTTGGAAATGGTTTAGAAACACCCATTGTGAAAATATGTCAAATCGGTTCAGATTTACATATACAAATTTCGCTCCCGGATAGACTTTTTCCGCCAAAGAGACCACGAATTTTCACCGAATTTCTTCAAAGTGTGCTTAAGATATCACATTTGAACTGGAAGAACTTTATTCCATGTTTGGATATAGCCCCGATACAAATATTATTTTCGATTTGACAATTGGACCAGGTCATATTATCCTGTGATTAGGAAACATACAAAAATCCTTTCCGTTTACACTTTTTTACCGAATCGAATTGTATTCGGATAGAAAGTAAATTGTATCATATAGTCGGCCCCGCCCGACTTTAGCCTTTCCTTACTTGTATTTATTTGTGATACATTTCCCCCTTAAATTTGTTGGAAACATCAAAATTCTCTGGTATAGGGTGGGCAATTTAACATTTTATATTTGAACTACCGATTACTTTGACTTTGAAAAGTAGAATAATATTCATTTTTATTTTCAGGTTTATGTTTGAAAATGGGACGCTATAGGCTCGAACAAAATTGGGAAGTACTAAAACTTACTTCCAAAGTAGTGAGTCTTTAACGCAAACTGTAAGAAATTTACGTGCAAATTTTCGTGTTTTCAGATGAAGCTCATTTTCATCTCGATGGCTATGTCAATAAACAAAATTGCAGCATACGTGGTTGGGGTGATCATAATGGAAAGGTACCAAGTATGAATGTAGTTATGATTGTAGCCAATCATAATATAGTTCTCATATTATGATCCCAATCATCATACAGTTATCATTATATGATCCCTACTCAATCATAATATTGTCCTTAAACTACCATAATATGATCAACTTGTAAGCAAAATATGGTCCCAGATAGTCATAGTATTTATTTATTTATTATATTATTTTATTTGTATTTATTATAATCCAAAATGAATCATAATATGATATTCACGTAATCATATTATGATCACCATATAATCGTAATATGTTTAAAAATGCTATGTTGGTAATTAATATCAAATTATTATGCTACATTCATATGATTATTTTAAAAAGTACAAATTATAATTCTATAGTATCATTATATTAAAACGGCAAGCATGAACTTTTGGTACCATTTTAAAGCGTTTTGTAGGCTCAATATACATATGGGCATCTCCCAGTGGCCCGGACGCGATATTCCACGCCTTAAACTACTCCAAAAAAAGAAAGAAACTGAAAAAAGTCGATCAGCCTTTTTAGTGTTCGCTTGAAGAGTACTACATTTTAAAAATATATTGTCAGGATTTAGTACAAATTAGTACAAAATTATAAACAATTTTACATCGAAACGGACACGACAAAAAAAAGATGTACTTTTGAAGGTCTTATAGAAATATACAAAGTTCAGCGATTTTGGTCAGAGTATATATTTTGTTTGATTTATGAAATATGAGAATTATCTACAGAAGAAGTACGGACGCGACAGATATTTCCACTCGTAGTAAAAAAATTTAGTAATCTTCGCTATAACACAATTGATAATTGTATGATAACTTGTGTAATTATCATAGTTTGACCATAACAATCATATTCTCAAATATATAACTGTATGCTATAATCACATTTTTTTATTATAATATTTCAACTATATTATGATTGTCCAAACCATATTATAGTTAAAATTATAGTAAAAACAAAAAGATATGATTGCGACAAAAAAGTGATTGTATAGAACATATAATAAAGGGTGATTTTTTAAGAGCTTGATAACTTTTTTTTTTAAAAAAAAACGCATAAAATTTGCAAAATCTCATCGGTTCTTTATTTGAAACGTTAGATTGGTCCATGACATTTACTTTTTGAAGATAATTTCATTTAAATGTTGACCGCGGCTGCGTCTTAGGTGGTCCATCCGCTTAGTCCAATTTTGGCATTTCCACGTTTTTGAGTAACAGAGACCCAATTGGTGCGAACGGCGACGAATCGAAAATTGGTGGTCATCATTAACACTGGCCGATACAGCTGCGATATTTTCTTCAGTTCGCACTCTACGTAAGCGTGTTGGTGGTTTAATGTCCAACAATGTAAATTTGGTGCGAAATTTAGTCACAATAGCCCGAATAGCCGCTTCAGTGGGTCGATTAAACTGACCATAAAATGGAAGCGCGCAATGAACTTTCTTAACAGAGCACGCATTTTGATAAAAAAATTCAATAATTTGCAAGCGTTGTTCGTTTGTAAGACGATTCATGATGAAATGTCAAAGCATAATGAGCATCTTTCTCTTTGACACCATGTCTGAAATCCCACGTGATCTGTCAAATACTAATGCATGAAAATCCTAACCTCAAAAAAATCACTCTTTAGTTGTAGTGATCATGTTCAACCACATTTTGTCTTTGTGTACAGTCGAGGTAGTCATATGAATGATTGTGTTCCATTATTAAATGACTAAGTTCAACCTTTATAGCCGATTCTAAATTAAAATTTTAAATGACCCACCCTATACATATGTATTATATTCTACAATTGCCAGCGTGCGAGAACTGTATCTGTGGTGTAGGAGGAAAAACGTCCGCTTCGTCCGTTTTTGGAAGTTATATATTGGCGGCTCTGAAACCGTTGGCAATATTTTGATGAACTTGGTGTACGTTCAGGGTTTTTATTACTTATTTACGCGACCCGTCATCTGAATTATAATCATGTCGATTATGCACGCCGACGGATGGCTGCGGATCGGATTTTTTCCGCAGTTGAGTATTTTGGTATTATATAAGCCGATGGTAATGCCGTTGCGGAAAAATTCGTATTATGTATTCCTCATACAAAAATATCCGACAGAAAATCATCGCTGATTTGATGCGGATAAAGTACTTTTTGGTTGTTTTTTTATTTGTTTTAATTTCTAATGGAAGCTAAGAGGTAAGATGAGAAAAAATTAAATGTAAATGTTAAATGATTTGTTTTTTTTTTTTGTATTGCCACTTTTTTCTTCCAAATTTATAAAAAAAAACAATTGATGAATACATTATAAAATTTTTCGATCCGCACCCGACTCACTTTGTGAGGAAAATTGTATTATGTAATCCGTCGGATGACTGCATTACCAACATAAAGTCGATATTACATTACAGCTGTCAAATTGACATTTATAAGCAAATGACAAACAAAAGTAACCAATAAAGTGCGCTGACATATTCTTAGATTTGAAATTAAATAAAATAATTGAAATTCTAACATTTTATAATGAATTCATCAATTGGTTTTTTTTATAAATTTGGAAGAAAAAAGTGGCAATAGAAGACAGGTACGGAACAGGGCCGTAAGTGTTTTCAAGTTAACCGATGTAATGTAAGTAGAAAAATTCCTTAAGTGAAAAGTGAATAAATTTTATATATTTCCACAGGTTTGTGAAGCAATTTCGGTTAAAACAAATAAAAAAACAACCAAAAAGTACTTTATCCGCATCAAATCAGCGATGATTTTCTGTCGGATATTTTTGTATGTGAAGTGAGTCGCATGAGGAATACATAATACGAATTTTTCCGCAACGGCATTACCATCGGCTTATATAATACCAAAATACTCAACTGCGGAAAAAATCCGATCCGCAGCCATCCGTCGGCGTGCATAATTGACATGAATAAAAAATTAACTGCCTGACCCACGATGTCGAAAGAAAATCTATGCGAACGAAAGACAGTCACTCACTTTCGCATCAAAAGCGACCCACTATCTTCTGACTTTTCGTTCGCATAGCCTTACGTGTTGTGAGTGAATGAAAATGTTGCCAGATCAAAAAATCATCAAATAATCGCAAATATGCCAAGAAAAAAGCGTTAAATATCCAAATTCTAACTTATAATAAAAAAGTTGACACAACTTTTTATCGGCTGAAATAACTGAAAACAAATTTCAAAAAAATAATGTAAACAATCAATATTTGGATTTTGTTTGTGTGTTGTCGAAAAATATAAATTTTTCCAACGCGCACATTTTTTGGAGGAATGCTAATGTCGAGATCTCCGTAGGCAGCTCTAATGCTGTTGAGATGACCAGATGGCGATATTATATCGCACGCCGAGGAAGAAGTATGAAGTAGAGAGGAGAGCAATAATAATGGGAAAAATACAAAATAAATTTGTTTTGTGTTTTATTTATTTATGCTTGCGACAGACAAAACAGAAGTGAGTGATTTTGACATTTTCATTCGCTTAGATGACAGAAGAAAAAGTTAGTGGGCCCCGATTTTACCCTGAAATGCTTACGTTTTCTTTCGCATAGATTTTCGTTCGCTTTGTCGTTCTGGTGTCTGTTAGTGGGTCCCAAATCAGCTGTTTGTCGCATGAGAGGCAAGCGAACGTTAACGTTCGACATCGTAGGCCAGGCAGTAAACTTTATACATTAGTTCCTAAAAAAGATGATAAAACTCGATTTTATGCATTGGAAAAAACAACTAAATTTCCTGGCGTGTTAAATTAGTTTTGGCGATTTTCGATAAGCAATATCGAAAAAGTGGCATCCCTGGTCGTCGGTCTTCTTATTTTAGACCGAAAGTTTCAACAAATGAAAAAGTTGCCCTTTTAGTACGACATGGACGCCATCTACACAAAGCTCTTTGCTTTGTTGAAAGCTCCGTCATGTGCATAATTACCTTCTGTGACGTACAACTACATACACACACACACACACACCGTGAGTCTTTCTTGTTCGTACAAAACTTGCACATCTTCAGGTCGATGAAGTATCTGTCGCTTCTACTGAATATTGATTCTGAAGCTTCTATTATGGAAGACGACAAATCAGTTCTTTGGAGATCGTTCAGCCGATCGGTCTCGTTCCGTTTCGCTACTTAAAACTTCGTTCTATTGTGAGTTTAACGAAAACTTTCATATTATTAGTATTAGAGTATCTACACACCTCATACTTACATACATACCTGTGATCCTATACATACTTCTTTGACTGTCATCCACAGAATATTGAGGAATTCCATGTCGAATCAGCGAGAAATTTTCAAAGATGTACGATTTTGCAAAATATTAAGTTGAACGAATTTATTTAAAAATGTCTGACAACTGTGGCAGCCCTGTAAATTTGAAAATTTGCATATAATAGGGCGGTTTTTAAGTCGGGACAACTGAGCTGCGATAGCAAGAACGTAACGTAAATAAAATATTAATTGTTCACATTGTCGCCAAAAAAATATAAAGGAGGTGTGTGTATAATATAATAATTTTACATTAACATTTCTCGACTTAGCCTGGATAACTAACTAACTATCCAATTTTTAATCTGCAAAAAGTAAAAATTCAACAGCATACAATTTTCACAATATCATTCACAGAATAACAGATATGACTATGATGCTATGACAAAAGTTAATAATTTCGTCCAACTTAATATTATTTTACATAACCAAACAGGCTCACCCATTTTCATCGGAATCGGTAGACCGTTGACAGTTTCTCGTCGATTTAACGTGGAACTACTCTATTGTTAGTACGTCGTACATACATACATATGTAAATACACACTCGCGTACACAAATATACTCACTTGATCAGCAGCTACAAATAACAGCACTACAGACTATGCAGTTGGTTTTGCCCATTGGCAGTGAGTTGCTAGAACGCGGCTCATGTCCAGCGGCCAGGTTAAATAGAGAAAAACCAGTTTCGTTAACAAAAGTGTTGTGTGTGTGTGTGAGTGATTATTTAAGCGGTTCTTTTTGTTGTTTTCGGATTTTTTGCAATTTTCAAGTTCAAATCCTCTTAATTAAAAGTAATGTGCCTCGAATGTTTAATTCGAAAATAAATATTAATCGTCTCCAATTTGTTTTCGACGGGCATCATCAGATCATCCGTTACCGGTAAAACGCGTTTCGTGGAGGAATATTTTTGGTAAACTTCTTTAAATTGTTATCTGTTGTACAAATGTAAACAATTGGAAATATGGCCGAAAGTTGAAAGAAGACCCTCACTAGTGTTGATATTATTAAGCAATTGCTACTGTCGGATATTGAATTGGCAGATCCGGTTTCGGCAAACAGTTGGCGAGAGACGATATGAAATTCGTTAGTGAAGAAATTGTTATCTCAGTGATCTAATCATGTCTAAATAAAAGTGTAATGTAAATGTTGTACCTACCCAGGGTTGGGGAGGCGATCGTGATCATACTTTTTGCGATCTGAATAATCGGATGCTCCAACCAACCAACCGTGTCGGCTTAGAATTGAGTGTAGTGCACTGTACAACATCAATTCCACGATCACGAACAAATCTATACATATATATATATATATGGAGCGACTCAATCTATCTGATTGAATATTCTTCTTTTAAGGTTGAATCCAAATCACATTTTCCAAAAAATATTTTGTCTTTACTTTTTTGGACTTAGCCTCGATAACCATAAATTTGACTTATACTGGATAATTATTTTTGCATTCTTCTTATTCTTCAATGATACGGCTGTTCTTTAAGACTGGATAACTAAGCTGCGGAATCTAAATAAAATATTAAAATTTCACTCAAATTTTGAAAAAAAAAATATTTTTATGTTAAAATTTTTGGACTTGGAATCTGAATAATTATCCATTGTATGCCAAATTTATGGCTATCGAGGCTAAGTCCAAAAAAGTCACCTTAAAATATTTTTTTGAAAATTTATTGTGATATAAATATTTATATTGAAGTTGGCGACTACGTGAAAAAATATTTTTTTATTTTGAGAAAAAATTTTATTAACGTTCTTGTTATAGCAGCTTGTTATCCCGGCTTAAAGAAGAACAGCCCTGATATCGTTTTTGGCGACAATTTTAAAAAGGAATTTTTTATTTTTATTGAAATTTAAAATTTGTATTTAGGTTTTCGTTATCCCAGCTTAGATATCCGGCCCTCATGACTTAATTTAATTATCACAGCTGAAACGTTCATAATTTCATAATGCTTGTCTTTAAGCCGGAATAACAAGCTGACAATCAATTGTTCGTTGAATCGAGAATCCATTGCATATAATGTAACGCAGAATATTCCGTGGCCAATACTTTTTGTCATCATATGGTTTAGATATCCTTCCCATTGACATTCAAAATAAATATCAAAATATCCATTGGACACCCTATTTTGGATGGTTTTGAAATCACAAGAAAACAAGCAAGAGGTGTGAATTATTTCACTTAAAAGGAGTGAAAAATGTCTGCCAATGTCTCTATTACTTGAAACATTTTAGCGTTACTTTGGAATATACAGCGGAGTATTCCACTGGGATACACCAACAACGTGAATTTTTGAATACACAGTCTTTAAAAGAAGCTTCGTATCAGCGTTTAAGTTAAGTTGGCAACTCAAATTCAATTTTACATCTATGTCGGAACGGAGAGCTAACAAATGCCGTTGTGATGAAAGCGAAGTACGCATGCCAGGGCCGGCTTTGGGGGTTCAAACCCCCCCAGAGAGGTTTCGAACATATAATTTTTTAAAACCTTCTAGACTTTCTAAATCCATAAAATATAGAATTTTTAAGTTCTCTTTAAAATAAAATCCTTCGTTTCTGAGAAAAAGTATTGGAGTAACCTAAGAATTTTTTATGTAGACATTTTTTACTTGTACAAAAGAAAGTACAATACTTTAATTTTTAAATAAAATACAATTTAAACGAATGATCGAAATCGAGTGGGACATTTGTATAAGGGCTATATCAAAACATTGACCCACATATTCCACATCCACAACAGGTCAAATATAATATGGTGTGGCTATTCGTATATTCCGTTTGTAATGCGTGGTTTGTAACATTTGCGATGCGACATTTTTATGGAGCTGTATCTAAATCTGAACCGATGTGACCTACTTTCATCACATATGAAACAACAAAGGTTTCTGTTACTTCTAAATGTTTGGGAGTTTGTAATGATAATACAAATCCATTTCGACAAACGAAGAAACTGTTTGATCTATCGATGGCTTATATTCATAAGTGGTTATGAATAAAAACACAACTTTTCAGGAGAGCGAAAAAACAGATTTTCTCCTTACTTCTAAGAGTAATTATGAATCATTCTTCTACAGTTTAATCTAAAGAGGATTACTAATTGCTACGATTAGAAAGGTTTCGAAATTTTCTATTATTCGCGGTTTTATGGTTTATAGCCACTTTTGCACGTTTAAAATTGAGCACTATGAATTTTGAAATAAGCACATAGCCATTAATGCTCAAATATATAAAAAAGACTTATTGTAAGCTCGATAACGTTTTTTATGAAATGTTGTATGCAATGTTGTGTAGAAAACGCATTTTCTGGGATGTATACACCGAATTTAAAGATTCCAGCTTCATCCGTCAAATTGGTACGATTTTTTCTATTTTCATTTTCGGGGCAAATATGGCTTAAAATGATTTTCCAAATGACATTTTTGTTTAATGATTTTCTCGCATCCGACTGAATTTTTGTTTGTGTATTATGAACCAATGTCGCTTGTAACATTTGTGAAGTCAATCGCGAAAATCGCTGCAATTGTTGAAAAATCCAAAATTCGCGGTTGAATTGCTTATATTTAAACTTTCTCTGTTCAGGATTCTGAAACTTTTCTGACACAAATATTCCGAATGAAGTCAGCAATCATATACCACAAAATATACATATTTTGGTATTATCAATATGATAAAAAGTTTCTAAAGAAACTTTTCAGAATTTTTCCTTTGCAGCCACTATTTATCCTATTTTAGCCTGCTAACTTGGGAACCAAAATGCTATTAACAGCGTAATGATGCGTTGTAGCGAATTACAACCTTCAGTTATATGCTGCTCCGTTTTTGAACTATATTATTTTTATGTTCATAGCCACTTTTGCCGTCAGATGACATCCAAATCTGAGAATAGTTTGGCATCAAAAACTCATTTTCTAGAAAATGGTTCATAGCCACTTATGAATATAAGCCCTCCATATGTAAATATATTTCTCTTTGTTCATTTACAACAACTGATGACATGTTTACCGCAAACAAACTAATTTTTCCCACAAAAGAAACTCAAAAACGAGTGTCTAAAATTTCGTTACTACGTAATGCATTTTTTCTCTGCGTGTAGGTCTCTATTTTAAAATCTACTTTAAAGTTGCGAAACAATAAGAAATGAGTTTTAACTTACTAGAATTTGTTTTGTCATGTTTTTCGTCTTGCATTTCATAGAGACAAAAAAGCTGTATTTGTTATTCGAATTTATACATATTAAAGATTAAAAAAATGAAAAACATTTCCAAATATTTTTATTTAAACGGAATATGAGTATAAAGATTTTTAGTAAACATCCTGTTATTTATGCAACTCCTGTATAAATTAAAAACTCATTAGACATCATATAGCAAACAGCTGTTTACCATCTCAGCAGATCAGCAAATCTGCTGTCCCTTTTTCAGCAGAAAATCTGAGCTTTCAGTAGACTTTCTGCTTTCTTTTACTGACAAATTCCTTTGAGTGTACTGATAGATGGATTACTGAAATGCAATTTTGCCGATGAATGTATCAAAATATTTCTCGAAGATCCTGATAATAAAATATGAATGGTGTCCAAACGCCCACGTAATCACACATAATGACTAGACTTCACGCGAAAAATTGAACATTGATTAAAAATTGATTTATTTTTTGTAAAACCCTCTCCCAAGGGGAAAATCCTGCGCACGGCCCTGACGCATGCAACTACGACATGGTCGTTGATATGAACGTTCTGCTTTCCCATCTCTGGCGGATTTTGATCGTTTTTTTTTTCTAGAAATTTTAATAATAAATATGTATCTACATTCAATTGTGAGTTTGTACATATGTATGTATACATGTACAATGTGCAAAATATTTTATTTTTAAAATTAATTAGCAACTCAGTTCCTTCGAATTTCACACACATATAAAGGTAAATATATCTTTAACCGTTGTGAAGCGTTTCTAGTCAAATCTACAGATTTTTTCTTTATTCCCTTATCAAATATTTGGTATACCCTACGTAAACCTATTGAGTTAATTAGAACGGTCTGCATAAAATCACTTGGCATGCATTATTATTTTTTGGATCGGAAGATGGTAGTTTCAATAGAGTTCAAGCATGCCGTATTCTGATTTGTTTTTAAATATAACGACTATTTAAATTTGTCGTGTTGTTTTTGGCTCGGTTGTTAGTGTAGATGTCTGTATGCACACCGTGTTTGCTACTTTCTTTTGTTTAATGCAAATTACGAAAAAGAAACATTGATTCAGTTTTATTTTATAAAGTTGTGCAAACATCCTATTATTATACAACCACAAATATATAAATGGCAAACTATAAGCATTGTGTACATACTCGTATGTATGTATATTAGGATGGGTCACGAAAAATGCTGCGTTCACCCACCAGAAATGAAGATTGGATTGTTGATGATGATGATCTGCAAAATATTTCGTCAGTGGATCAAGCCATCTGCGAGCTAAACGCTTCTGAAAACGCCTCTAAAAGTAATGGTTTTGTAATTTTTTTATGTTGCATTTTTGTCCAAAATTTTTTTTCTGAATCGACCCTTAGAAGCACTTTAAATAATAATTTTTATTCTTGTTGAAGAACTCGACGTGGATGTTTGAGTTTTTCGTTTTAAATACCAATCCTGTGTATTTAAAATATTACTATGTATTATTTTGTCGGAATTGTCAGAAATCGGTTGGTCGATTTCTCAACGTGGTCTTTTGCGATCCAGTTTTCTATTGCAGTGGACAAACTTAATCAAAGCAATTTAAATCCTGTGGCATCTATATCTGAAACAAGTGGTGTGGATTACTTTCGCCTCAGACGTTTCTGTCCGGAGTATTCATGTTGAGCCACATTTCCGAAAATGGATGTCGGTTCTATACTGAAGGAAAAAACTTCATAAAACTGATGAATGAATGCCTACCCTGGCCTGATGATTTTCATTCGCTTTTCAACCTACAACTCATTTCATTGTTTTGATGAAGAATGTTACATCGATTTGAAGTGAATTAGACGTTAAATCCATATGAAACTTTCTGTGAATTGAAGTGAATAATTCCTTACTTCAAGTTAATGTCATAAATCGTCATAAATTCAAATCAAAATATATTTTGAAAAATTATATTTTTTACATTCAATTAATGGTGAAAATTGGAAAATGGTGTTTGGACAGTGGTACGAGTGAGAAGAAAAACCACAAGAGCATCTCATTGAGATGCTTGTATATATATGCAGGTATGTCATTTGTCCTGAGATCTTGAGCCAGGACCATATCAAATCGAATTGAATGATTACAATGGGAAAGTTTCGTTAACATAAAAATCACCATACGAATGACGACCACCCTAATGTAGATGACTTCATTAAAAATATAAGTACTCGAATGTTTATATATTTCTCTTTGATTTTGTTGTTCCATTGTTGTGTTTCGTAGGAATTCACATAAAACGTCTGTCGACTTTATTGATACTCGACGTCAATTTGACGGCCACAAAACTGGATTGAAATTCATTGAAACTACGGCAAGAAAACATAACAACTTATGACGACATAAGCGGAAGTTGATTTTGTTCAAGATATATATGTACACATCTATACATACCTTCGTTCCTAAGTCGTCACCTGAAATGCAAAAGGACGGAACTTCACTTTTCACAATTTTACAGGAGGATACACTCCAAAACGCAGCCACTCATGTAATTACATTATAAAGTAGACGGACGGACTACATAGTAAAAGCAAGTAAGGAAAGGCTAAAGTCGAATGTAAGCGACATTTGTATGGGGGCTATATCTATATCTAAATCTGAACCGATTTGCCTCAAATTAAATAGCGTTCGTCCTTGATGCACAAAACGTACTTCTGCCAAATTTTGGTAAGATCGGACAATAAGAAAGTGATTCTAAGCCGATCTGTATAATAAACGATGGGTATAACTCGTTTCCTTTTGGGTGTTACAGGCAAATGCACAAAGACCGGATAATTTGCTTTATAATTAATACATGTACGAGTGCATTGGAAATTCAATTATTAATTCATAATTTAATGAAGAGTGAGTCGAACACTTCCTTCAAAAGAATTGGCTCCAGATTCCTGCATGACATCTCGTTGATTGCCTCTATTGATCTATGCGATCTTCTTAGCAGGGGAATTGTTGTTTTTTAACGCAAAAAATATATGTAATTAAGAAAAACATTTTTTAATAATATTTTTCTTAGAAAAAATATTAAAACAATAAAATAATAATCAGAAACAAGTAAGGAAAGGCTAAAGTCGGAAGGGGCCGACTATATGATTTTCTATCCCATTACAATTCAATTCGGTGAAAAGCTGAAATCGGAAGAGATTTTTGAATGTACATATGTTTCTTGGTGACATATAGCGTTTTCTGTAGATAAGAATTGAAACGGGAGGGATATTTGTAGGGTTGCTTTATATGTGAAATATAATATGTAGTGTCAAGTTTGACCAAAATCGGTAAAGGTTTGTGGTTTCTGGTGCAAACAAGGCAAATGGGGAAGGACATTTGAATCGGGACTATATCAAAAATGGAACGATGTGGCCAACTTGCACCATAAGTGCTTCTAGTTGAAATGTAATATGTTTTACTAAATTTGAAGAAAATGTGTGATTTTTAGAGCGGAAAAATATATATAAATCTGAACCGATCTGCAACAACTTCACCATAGATGTTTCTAGTGAAATATGGGCGCTATATGAGAATCTATTTTATTCAAATTCAATAGCGTCCGTGCGTCACCTGTAAATCTCTTTCGTGTCAAGTTTTGTTTGTTTTTGATCGGACAACAAGTACGGCCTGTACATGTGGCCAAAACATGTGCATCTATGGGTGACTTAGTCTCAATTGGTTGTAAATTTGAAATTGAATTGATATTGAAATTAAGTTTGTCAATTTGAACCACACAGAAAACAACGATGTTTAAATAAAATTAAATCTATCAGACTACACAGACTTTGTTTAAATTTCTTTGTCATCGGCATTTTTATCAATAAATATACAAATTTTGTTTTAAATAACGGCATTTTCGACATTCCTTCTGATCTGTCTGCTTATTCGTGTGGAATATTATATTTAGATTTCTGTATTTTTCGAATTTTAATGAAATAGTAACCTTTCTTTTTGAACTCCAAATTTGAAAAGTGTCTTTAAACTGAATACAGAAGAATGCAAAGTTATCTTTGCTATTTTAATTAATTTAGTTGTGATCGTTTTGTGAATCTATGAAAAACTAATTGAAAAGATTAAACAAAGTTAAATGCAAAAATGCTAGTTAAAATCATTTTGAATTAGATAGTATTTCTCAGTAATCTTTGTATCCAGTATCGATTGTTGCCACGAATAATACATTTGAATAGTGGCCAAAAATTAAACTCAGAATTTCATATCAACGAAATAATTTACTTTCTTGCACTAAATTTGAAATCTCAACGAAAGTCTAGGGAATTTGTGGTTGATGGATATTGCGACTATACCAGACTATACGACTTTCAACTGGAGATCTGGGATCAGATGTCTAGCCCGTGACGAGGTTATTAATTGTCAAAATTTGTAAATTCAATAACTCGAACGGAATAAAACGGAGTTCATATTTGAAGTCAGCGCCCCAAAAGCCATAGAAATAACCTTTAGTTGCTCTGATCCACAACCGTTATGAGTCATCTAGTGAGCGTTCTGGTTGTATTCATTGACCACACTCGCATCACGCATCGGACGGAACGCCTATATTTTTGTATTTGTGAACATATGTATGTATCGAGTTTATCGCAATAAATGCAATAGCGACAGCAACGATAGAATAGAAGGATACACTATTTCGAAAAAGGACGTCTGTTCTCATGAGAGGAAAATTGTTATTTTCAGAACAAGCCTGAGTGACGATGGCGTTTAAAGTGACAGGTTCATTGATAGTGTTTGGGTTGCTC
This sequence comes from Polietes domitor, assembly GCA_947397865.1. Lineage (NCBI taxonomy): Eukaryota > Metazoa > Arthropoda > Insecta > Diptera > Muscidae > Polietes > Polietes domitor. Next base: position 119,849,410 of record OX377619.1, on the reverse strand, counting down.
GTTGCCCACACTTGTGGACAGACGACAGTAAATTGGGAGGAACTGATCAACAGTGTGTTCACCCCTAAACCCGATGCAACGACCAAAGTTGTCCAGCCGACACCTGCACCGACACCTGCACCAACTCCTGCACCAACTCCTGCACCGACACCTGCACCAACACCTACGCAAGACACACGAGTAGATCTACCTTCTGGAGGTGGTTACAAGTCGTGCGGCCTAGACAAGGAATGCGTTCCGAGACATCTGTGTGTGGACGGTGCCATCAGTACAACCGGTGAAAATTTTATCGACATTCGTATCGATGATTCCGTCTGCTCGTACAGTGAGCTTTGCTGCGATCTACCCAATAAGGTAAGACGATAGCTGCTGCCCGTTTTCCATCCGGATCATGCCTATTAACATTGTTTCGTTGTTGTTATTGTATGTTCTTTAGCGTGAGGTTCCAGTAATTCCCCCTCTGCCGCCAGTGGAACATGGTGGGTGCGGTTGGCGCAATGTGGACGGTGTTGGCTACAGGATCACCGGCGACAACGACAATGAAGCTCAGTTCGCTGAGTTCCCCTGGATGGTGGCAATTCTGCGCACCGAAGAGGCCGCCGGTGAAATAATCCATTTGTACGACTGTGGTGGTGCTCTGATAGCAGCCAACGTAGTTTTGACCGCGTCGCACTGTGTCATCAATCGCGAAGCCAATCAGTTGGTGGTTCGTGCCGGCGAATGGGACACCCAGGATACCAATGAGATCTTGAATCATGTCGATAAACGGGTTCGTGAAATCATCAAGCATGAGAAGTACAACAAGGGAGCCCTCTACAATGATGTGGCTCTGCTCATTCTCGAAGAGCCCTTCCAGTGGCAGGAAAACATTCGACCTGTCTGTCTGCCAGAGCCGAATGCCAACTTTGATCACAGCCGTTGCTACGCTACTGGTTGGGGCAAAGACAAATTCGGTCGTGATGGCCAATACCAGGTGATTTTGAAGAAAATCGACCTGCCCGTTGTGCCACGTGGCACGTGTCAAGATAATCTGAGACAGACCCGTCTGGGTCTGTACTTCAATTTGGACGAAAGTTTCATATGCGCCGGTGGTGAAAAGGGCAAGGACACTTGCAAGGGAGACGGCGGCTCCCCATTGGTTTGTCCCATTCCCGGTGTTCGGGATCGTTTCTACCAGGCCGGTATTGTTGCCTGGGGCGTTGGCTGTGCCGAAGAGAATATTCCTGGTGTGTATGCGAATGTACCCCACCTGCGACCCTGGATCTCGGAGAAACTTAGTGCCAGAGGTATCCAGTTTGGCGATTTCACCCCTTAAGTGATGCAGCTACGCTTTAATATGTTTAATACTCGAATGTATACTAAAGTGTAAACCAATAAATTTGTTTAAAAATATATTCACATGAACGGGAACAATTGCCAGTGTTGCCAGTGTCAGTCACTTCAAACAAGAAGATGAAAGCAGTCACAAACATATTCGGATATTGGCTCATGAGTTATAGATCTGTGCAGTAACCTATATTTGTGCGTATATAGTTCTCTATATCAGCCTAAATCTCTGGACTCATCTTCTTGACATTTTCACAGGATCTTTAGTACTCTATTATAACCAACAGTTAACTGTAGCTATATGCTCAACTGCTGGTGATTATACCCTATATATTTTTTGATATTTTCATTGGCCGTGGAGAGGATTTATTCGTTTTTTATAAAGTAACGTATTCAAAGTACTGTGACGGCGAGAGTCTTGAAATTTTGTGACAGTTCACTCGGTATTAATATGCATAGTTGTGTAAGAAAGTGCGGTATTGGAAAAGCGGGCGTGACGCATACCATACGAATTTCAAACCTATTATCAACTATATTCACACCTATGCCACCAAGAGTCGCGGAGTACATCCATTTTAAAAACACGAAAACGAGAAGTATTGGAAATGGGGACGTGGCAGCTACCATTCAATAAGTTAAGTCACATAGACGAGGTAAAAGTGGGCGGCATTTTAAAGATGGCGTTGCATCTTCCGTTGTATGGCAACAATAGTATGAGTTCATTTAGTATTTATGTGCGAATTTGTAAGAAATCGGCTGCACTGGAAAATGGGTCATTACAATTTTGTTTTGCTTTTGGAATCTGCGTAGTTTTAAAAACTTGCATTGTGGGCGGGTGGGGCTCGGTAAAACCACTTTAGAGAGGTACCTTAGTGAAAACTGGTCCGACCAAGAAAAAATCAATATGAAATCAGAATGTTATATATGCAAATGAATAAAAGTTATTTATATATAAATACTTTGTTAAGAACTTTTTGGTGAACATTTTCCCCACAATTGTTTGCCCACTACAGGTTGCTGATTGGCATAATTAACGCAGTTGCTCACGCTCACGCAATTTCACTCGTAAACTTAACACATCCTTGAACAAACGTTCTAACACACATATGCACTAAACACAAATCAAGTAAAACTCAACTACCCTGTGGAATAGGACATTGCAAGTTAGTTTCCTTTCAAATGTTTGTAACACTCATAAATAATGGAACTAGACCCACATGGATCGATTTAGCGATGTAGCGCAAAATAAAGGATTTTTTTTTTTTGAAATTTGCACTTTTAGGTTAAAAACGGTGAAACGTGGAAACGTGGACGGAAATAGTACTTCAGAGGAACATAGCAGGTGCTGCACTGATTCCCGCTCGTCTTCATCTAAACAGCCTCAAATGGAAGTTTCATGAGCGCAGCCTGTCAGTGTCCTGTGAGAATTCTGAGTGTTCTTTGGTACGTGTCATATTAATGGCCGGACTGATTCCTACCTCGGCCTGGTTTCTGCCTCTGCTATTTCGTCGACGTAATTTACAATTTCCACGAACAGAATGAGAAAGTAAATTTTTATTTAAACCAAGTAAATTCTAAGTAAAATGTTGCTGAAATTTTTCTCAAACTAAGTAATTTTTTTCCTCAGATCAAGTAAGTATTTACTCAAACTGAGTAAATTTTTCCTAAAATCTAGTATATTTTTACCAAATCTGTGTAAAAATTTAGTAAATTCTTCCTAAAAACTTAAGTCAAACTGAGGAATATTTTTTAGACTTTTCCCTCAACACAAGTACGTATTTACTTAAACTGAGGAATTTTTTTCTTGATATAAGGAAAAAAGTGAACATACAATAAGTCCAATTGAACTGAAACTGAGGAAATTATTCCATAATAATTAAAGGATTAATTTGCCTCAGAGCAAAACTAATATAAAAACTGACAACATTCTCTGAAGTTTCTCGAAAGTTTCAAGATACCTCTGCCATAAAGAGTTGAGCTATTACTCCATGATCGCTGCGAAGGCAAGATAGGAACCTTCGCTGTGGTTATTTAGAATAATACTTGAAATATTTAAAAAACAAGTAAGTAAGCTTCAGTCGGCTAAACCGACTTATGGGGTATATATCTCTCAGAGAACATATATACGGAAGTTATAAGGAATACAATTTTATGTAGGGCATGATAATTTGAGTGGAAGGTGCTAGGAGGTTCGTGTCACATGATCCACAACAATACAACTCAATTCAGTAAATCATAGACTGATGTGACCTGACCCACTTTGTCAAATCGAGAAGAATACTTGTATCGGGACTATATCCAAATGTGGAACTAAGTGACCCACTTTTACCATAGGTGCTTCCAGTTAATGTATAACATGCTATAAGAAATTTGAGTGAAAAGAGTCAAATCGGGAGTGCAATTCGTATGGGGGCTATATCTAAATCTGAACCGATTTTCTTCAAATTAAATAGCATTCGTCCTTGTATCGAAAAACTTCGTTGTGCAAAGTTTCATTTGGATCCGTCTACAATTGCGACCTGTATCGTGATTACAAGAATAGATGGACATACGGACGGACGGACAATGCTAAATCGACTCAAAAAGTGATTCTAAGTCGATCGGTATAATTAACAATGGGTCTACCTCCCTTCCATTTGGGTGTTACAAACAAATGCACAAAGACATAATACTCTCGTGGAGTGTATAAAAAGCATTGCTAAATATCAAATTTCAGAGTACTCCGATCATCAGTATAGAAAATATAACAGCTTTAATTTTAAGTAAGTAATTTTGGGTGATCTGTGTGGGAAGTACTGGAAGGGCGTGGCAATTTCGCCCATATTCGAACTGATGTGCAAAGTTTAAATCGATTTTTTTGTCTCATGTGATATATACCCTTCTACTCTGTAGAGTGAGGGTATAATAAGTCTCGGCAAATGAACGAGAATTGTTTCTGAGATCACTGTTCAAGAATTTTCATAACATATTGAAGTGAAGTATTTTATAAGTTCATTGGTAGTAAAATCTTTGTAGAACTCGGCATAAATTTCAGTAAACACATTAAGTTAAATTTAAGTTTCACTTAAAATTTCCTAAATGGATTTTTTATACAAAAAATTCTTTATTTTTTCTTACTTAAAACCTTTTCTTCCACACAAATATGAATTTACTCATTTTTATAAGATTTTTTTATTTATGACTTTGAAATATGGAATCTTTACTCATACTTGGTGAATTTTCTAACTTTTAAGAAATTGTTTTACAAAACTAGAGTAAAATTATTGAAATAAATTTGAGTATGAATTTTACTCTGATGTAGGAATGCTATTTTTCTGAGTGTGTACAGCAGCGAAATGTCATGCGTCTGAATTTGGGTTAAGGACAGAAAGCTGTCCATGGTGCAACGTGATATTATGGCCCTTGAGTCTAAGGCCTTGAGAGCTACACGGCTGTCGACATAGATTTTGAATTTAGTCGGATGTAAATCCCGTTCCAAAAGCTTTGCGGCTTCATCCAGGGAAGTGAGAATTCATCAGGAGTTCTCCGTGAGTTGTCCGTCCGGTCTCAACAGGAAGTCTGGTGTGCTATGATCCTTGGATAAAATTTTGCAGAGTCTTGAGGTTTCGCTAATGTCTTCCACTTATTCGCAGAAGTTTGTCCATGACTTTTCTGGATTTTATTTTGAAATTTCTCGCAGCCGCTTGATAACCTTCCCAACTTAGTGGGGTCTTCTCTCGCTGAAAAGTCACCTACTTTCCGTCCTTGTTTAAGCTGCGGTGTCCACCATGTCTGGTTGGATTTCCGAGGTGGCGACCGTTCAAGACAGGACATGTAGAAAGTTTCAACTACACCACTTTCAAGTGTAATTCAAAAGACACCATTTGAAATTCAAAAAATATCAATTGAAATTCAAAAAATATTATTTCAAATTCAAAACTCATCATTTGAAATTCAAAACTCGTCATTTGTAATTCAAAATACACTATTTGAAATTCAAAAGTCGTCATATGAAATTCAAAACTCGTCAATTGTAATTCAAAACTCGTCATTTGAAATTCAAAACTCGTCATTTGAAATTCAAAACTCGCCATTTGCAATTCAAAACACACCATTTGAAATTCAAAAATTATTCCATTTGAAATTCAAAAGATTACATTTGAAATTCAAAAATGTAAACAAACTTATTTAAGAAAAATATACATTAGGTGGGGTAGCATTTATTTTTCTGCAAATTTGGATATTCTGCGGTTTTGGAAACAGATTAAATAAAATGATAAGCAACTAATAATTATAATGATGTAAAATGTCGTTAATTTCATATATAGTTTATAACCTTCACCAGCTCAGAGAGCATCTGCATATAATTTTTAATGACTTGCATTTTACTTAGGGTTGGTTTATTTGCGTGGGAGGTACAACAAATCATAACTATTTTACAGGTATAAAGTGATTTTAAAATCATTTCCAATAATAAATTGTTACTGATTAGTTTTATTTTAACCAAAGCTTATGCCAATTTGTGTGAGAGGTCTTGCAATATCGCTCATATTGCAGGTGTATATAGAGTCTCTGAAAACCAAATTTGAGAGTATTCCGATCGTTCCTTCTATGCGAACGAAAAATCTTTAAATTTAAATAGGTTAGGGTGATTTGCGTGAGAGATACGTAAATCTGTTATCTTAACAGCAGAATATTAAAGTTTACAGAAATAAATAAATGCTACCCAACCTAATGTATATTTTGCTTAAATAATTTTGTTTACCCTTTTTGAATTGCAAATGGAATATTTTTTGAATTTCAGAATTTCAAATGAAAACTTTCGAATTTCAAATGGCGTCTTTTGAATTACTTATGACGAGTTTGGAATTGCAAATGACGAGTTTTGAATTACAAATGAAGAGTTTTGAATTTCAATTGACATTTTAATTTAAAATTGAATTTTTGAATTTCAAGTGATATTTTTTGAATTGCAAATGGAATTTTGAATTTCAACTGGTGTCTTTTGAGTTTCAAGTGATGTCTTTTGAATTACAATATAAAAAGGTGTAGTGTGTTCGTGATGTGGCCAACTGCACTCTCCAGACCTTGTACATCTTGTATCCTCATGTCTGCCATCGGATGAGATTGCATAAATTTGGCCCAGTTGGTGTTTCTAGGGTTTCGATAGGGGTTGTGTCTATTAATATCGTGCTCGATGTCGAAATGTATCCTAAAGTGATCAGAGTGGGAGCAATCGGTCGAAACTTTACGAAGAAAATCGGGTTAAATTGCTTGAACTGAGACCGCGGACCTTGTTCCGCACCAACCAGGATTCCTGTATAAGGGCCACGTCAATCTACTCCTTCCCCATTACTCTCAGCAGCACGCCCAATGATGCCTCTCAGTGATGAAGGTTTATTTGCATCACCTTAGCAGCAAGCTCTTCTTCGGATGCGGACATCCGGTACTGATTGAATTCGAACTTGATTATGCAGTGTGCGAGTATTAGAAGGCGTAATGATTCTGCACCTACTCTGATCAAAGATATATGTGTTTCGCACGTACGATCGAACGATCTTTCAATCCCCAGTCCCTAGGCCTATGTTCTGCCTCTTTATAAGGTCCAGAACTGCCTCGTCCTCAAGGTATGGAGGTGGAATCCATGTGGTCCACTGTGGTCCAGTTGGGGATTTGGTCTGCGCCATTCTGAGGCTCATATCAGGCCAGAGTCCGTCAAGACTATTGACGCTCTGGCAAGAACTAATTCCGGATCGTTTGCTTCATTAGAACGATTATAAAAACGATTTGACCATCAATCATATCTTCTGGGGTTTCCCTGGAAATGTTCGAACTTTCGATTCTCGTTCTCTTTGCATTTCGTACTGTTTGGATAAATACACTTTCATTTGATAAATGTAACGTTTCTGTGAATTTGAATGGTCGACTAAAGAATAATTCATATAAATTAAATTTATAGAATTATATTAAAATTAAATTTTCGTAGAAGTGCAGTAATATTACAGGAATATATATATATATATATATTTATACACTCCACGAGAGTATTATGTCTTTGTGCATTTGTTTGTAACACCTAATACCGATTATTATACCGATCAACTTAGAATCACTTTATGAATCGATTTCTTCAGATTTGGCAAAACAACTTATATTTAAACTAGGAACACCTATGGTGAAAATAGGTCAGATCGGTTCAGATTTATATATAGCTCCCATTAAAATATCGCTCCCGATTTGACTTTTTCTGCTCTGGCAACCACATATTTAAACATATCCTCTTCAAATTAGGCGAAATATCTTACATTTTGTACTATTGCACATCCATTGTGCAAATGGGTCAACTCGGTTCAGATTTATATAGAGCTCCCACACAAATTTCACTCCCAATTTCACTGTTTGCACTCTATAAACCACATATTTTAATAGATCTTATTCATTACATTTTTCCGCCCCAGAAAACACGAATTTCTTCAAAGTGAGCATAAAACGTTATATTTGAACTGGAAGAACTTATTGTGAAAGTTAGTCTCTTTATTCCGTGTTTGGATATAGCCCCGATACAAATATTCTTTTCGATTTGACAGTTTTCACCACACTTTTACCACCCCAATTGGAACATTTGTCTTAATATTTTTTTTTTTAATTCTAACTAACAACAATGAATTGCTCGAAAGTAAATTGCAAAATTAATAAAGTTGACGAACCAATGGTCTCCTGCTGGCTTTGCTTCACAACGTACCATGCTAAGTGTGTCGAATTAGCCGCGCGAACTGCTGATAATTTACTTGAAGATAAAGGACTTCGCTGGTGTTGCAAAAAATGTAAAATCTTCGATGTTGAATTTTATTCCTTCTTTAAAAATACCCGTAAGGAATTTGACCAGATCAACAATGACCTTATATCCCTCACGGAAATTTTTTGCAAATATAGGGAGGTCTTTGAAAATGCCACTTGCGTTGAACAGTTTCTTCAATCTCCGCCTGATTCTCTTCCCAAAAGAAAGAAAACTTCTGACGTCACATATAAAAACAAACCGTCTGCAATTAATGTTCTGCATTCGAACACATTACCTGCATCATCAATTACTATCAACGATGTTCAAAGCATTAATCCTGTTCAACATACTGCTCCAGATATTACTGTAAGTGGAGTTCAAAGTGATGATGTCATTAGTCCGTTCCAAACTAATAAAACCATGCCATTAAATAATCCTTCTTTGGACATTACTCCTTCTGGTTCCAGTAAGTTCTATTCTCCAACAAATACTCCTAACACATCTATCCCTCCTAAACAACTAAAAGTGGTACCATCAAAAAAAAATATTTTTGCTGCTCGATTTGCTGCTGACACTTCAATAGAAGATGTAGCATCATACGTTAAATCTAAGTTGGATGCCGATGTTGAAATTACCGTTTTTAAATTTAAATATACCGAGAAACGAAGTAAAGCTTCGTTTAAAATCATTGTTCCTGAAGACGTATTTGACTCTGTTGTTAATCCAGATTTTTGGCCGCCGAAAGCTATTATTCATGAATATGTTTATAGAGATAATATTCGATCAGATATTGTTCACTTACCGTTGCAATCAAACGTTGTGTCAAAAAACTAATTTCTTTACTTTCTGATAATCATATTCATTTAGTTTATCAAAATGTTAGAGGATTAAATTCTAAATTATCTAAACTTTATACCGATAGTTATAATTTCAATTACCACTTAATTGTCTTTACTGAAACCTGGCTTCAGGATAAAATTTATAATTCAGAAATCTTATGTGAAAAATATCAGATATTCAGGTGTGATCGTTCTGATAAGATTAAAAAACAGGCGGTGGGGTTTTAATTGCAGTCTCCATCGGGTTTCCTTCTGAACAAATTATACTGCCTTCCGTCGTTGATATTGAATTTGTTGCAATTAAAGTAAGGTTTAAGAATATAAATTTATTCATTTCATGTTCCTACATTCCTCCCGGCTCTGATGTTGCACTTTACTCTAAACATGTTTCTGCAATACAGTCCGCTTTTCAAACTTCTAAATCGTGTGATATACTTGTTGTTCTTGGAGATTTTAATCTACCTTCAATAACGTGGAATCAATCCATTGATTCAAATATTCTTGTTCCAGTTCTTGCAAATAATTGCGTTAACGATTGCGTTGGATCTTTGTTAAGTTATGGTCTCTTTCAGGTGAATAATGTATATAATGTATATGACAGGCTTTTGGATTTGATTTTTGTTAATCAGCCGTTGGAGGTTTCGCTGAACTCTTCTATTCCGGTTACATATCCCGTTGACCGCTTTCATCCTACCATAGATTTAAAAATATTGCTTCCTTCTATTTCATCTTCTCAAACTTCACAAAATGTTAGATATGAAAAAGTTTACTGCTATTCTAGAACAGATTATTCAAAACTTAATTTACTTTTATCATCTATTAATTGGAATGATATTTTGTCGTCCAAAGTTTTAGATGATGTGATAAATAATTTCTACAGTGTGTTATATGATTGCATCTCAAAATCAGTTCCTAAAATTTGTAAACATGATACTATTGGCCCACCTTGGAACAATTTTCATTTAGCTAAATCGAAGAATAAGAAAAATAAATTATTTAAAAAATACAAAAAAACTGGTTCCTCTGCTGATTTTTCTAAATATTCGATTGCAAGATCTGAATACAACATTGCGAACAGAAGTGCATACAAGAATTACATAATCAACATGAAAAATCAATTGAGAAATAACCCTAAATCTTTCTATAAGTTTGTAAATTCCAAACGCCGATCACGTAGTTTCCCTAACTCTTTAAAATTTGGTTCCATTTTAGCAGATGATGATTTATCAATTAGCAACTTATTTGCAGACTTTTTCTCATCGACCTACTCAAATAAAAAATTTGATCGTTCTATTCCTTATTCTTATAATATTGTTGAAGCTTCACCTATAAATGTTTCAATTATAAGCAGATATACAGTTTTGGAAAATTTGAAGGCATTAAATATCACATTTAATCCTGGTCCAGACGGGATCCCTAATAACATACTTAAATACTGTGCTGATACTTTATCATACCCTCTTTCAATAATCTTTAATAAATCAATAAGTTTTGGATATTTACCACCTTTATGGAAGGAATCATACATAATCCCCCTTTTTAAATCTGGTAGCAAAATTGAAGTATCAAATTACAGAGGCATTGCAAAATTAAGTGTCATTCCGAAGCTATTAGAAAAAATTATGACTGATATGTTATCGCACCAAGTTTCCTCATTGTTGTCGCCCTGCCAACATGGATTCCGTAAATGTCGATCAACTATAACGAATGTTTTGGAACTCACTACAGTTATAAATGATGGTTTTAGAAACCGAATGCATACTGATTCCATTTATACAGACTTTTGCAAGGCTTTTGATAAAGTAAATCACAACCTTCTGCTAATGAAAATAGATATGATGGGCTTTAGTAAAACATTATTATCGTGGTTAAAATGTTATTTAGATGGTCGAATTCAAAGAGTAAAATTTGGAAAAGCTCTCTCCCGAAATATAGTTGTATCTTCCGGTGTACCTCAAGGAAGTCATCTTGGTCCGATTCTATTTATAATATTTATTAATGATCTTCCCTCTGTAGTTCGTCATTCTAATATTCTATTGTATGCTGATGATGTAAAAATATTTCGATCCTTTAAAGATCCCACTGAACAATGTTTTCTACAGTCTGATCTTAATAGTTTTCATGAGTGGTGTAAAATTAATTTAATGGAACTAAATATGTTGAAATGCAAACATATGTCATTTTCTAGAGCTAGAAATTTAGAAACTAATTATTTTTTTGGTGATCATAAACTCGAGTCTGTAGTTTCCTTTTTGGATCTTGGAATTCTATTGGATCAACGTTTGAACTTCAGGTCTCACATTTCTATGGTAGTAAACAAAGCTTATGGTGCTCTTGGTTTTATGAAACGTTGGAGTAAGGAGTTTTCCGATCCTTCTGTCACTAAACACTTATATACCTCTTTGGTTAGGTGGATTCTTGAATATGGTTCAGTAATATGGGACCCATCCTATACTATTCATAGTAATCTTTTGGAATCTGTCCAGAAACAATTCCTTTTATTTTGTCTGCGTGGGAGAGGATGGAACTTCCGTACACTGCCTTCATATGAACTTAGGCTTGGCCTTATCAAGTTACCTTCTTTGAAGAGTCGACGTACTATGTTGAACATTACTTTTCTTATGAATGTTATCCAGGGCAACATCCATTCCGAGCTTATTCTGAGTAGAATGATGATAAATATTCCGACAAGACCAACTAGATATTTTCAGTTGATCCACTATAATTATTTCCGTTCAAACTATGCCGATAATGATCCTTTGCGCCGCCTGTTTGTTCAATTTAATAAATTCTATCACATTATTGAATTATCAGAAAACAAAAACTCTATTAAAAGAAAAATTATCTTGTATTTAAATACTTAATTTGTAGTATCTAAGTGTATATATGTATATGTTTTTAGTCTGTAAGGATATTTGTATCTATAGACTTAATAATAAAAAAAAAAAAAAAAAAAAATGGACCAGGTCATATTAGCCTATGATTAGGGAACATACAAAAATTCTTCCCGTTTTCACTTTTTTACCGAGTTGAATTGTATCCGGATAGAAAGTGGAGTGTATCATATAGTCGGTCCCGGTCGACTTTAGCCATTCCTTACTTGTTTTTGAATATAACCAAACCAAAACAAATACAAATTTGAAAATCCAGTATCTCAAGTGCAAAATAACATACCTTCATGATTCAACAAATTTTTACCGTAAAAGTAAAAAGTATGATTTTGGAAAAATCTTTTTATTTTGCATGTCCATGCAGTCAGAGGAATGTATACACCGAATTCCATGTTCTAGCTGCGGTCATTTGGTTGGTACCATTTTTATTCCCCTTTTCGTATTTTACCCACTTACGGGTACGACTTTCTAAAATCTCTTTATTTTACGTGTCCACGCAATTAGATGGATGTACACACCGAATTTCATCATTAAATTGGTACTATTTTTATCACTCTGTACCCATTGTATCCCATGAAAGTACGAATTTGGAAAAAACTTTTATTTTTCGTGTCTACGCAGCAGAGGAATTTATACTCCGAATTTCATGACTCTAGCTGCGAACATTTGGTTGGTACTATTTTTATCACCTTTTACCCATTTAAACCCCAAAAAGTACGAATTTCGAAAAATCCTTCTATCATACGTGTCTACGCAATCAGAGGAATGCATACACCGTATGTATATTCTAGGTGCAGCCGTTTGGTTGGTACCATTTTTATCCCTCTATTCCCATTTTACTCCTTAAAAGTACGAATTTGGAAAAAAATATTTCATATTATGTACCTACTCAATTAGAGGAATGTACATAGCGAATTTCGTGTTTCTAGCTGTTGTCGTTTGATATGTTCCATTTTTATCCCTTTTTGCCCCATTTCACCCCTTACGAATAAAAATCGTTTTATGGTACATGTTTTTGTTATCGGGGTAATGCGCATACCCAATATCAAGTAAGTACAAGCAGACATATTGAAAAAATATTCTTAAATACTCTAAAATATTAGGGGTTATCATGGGTTTTTTCAGTCCTTGTGAGGAAAAAATTTTCCCTCACATCTACGATCTATAAGACGTATTACGACAATCTACGACTATAAGACTTATTTATGCAAAATATGGACCTCCTAGCTCCTTTCGTTTAGATGCCTGCGTGCTTTCAACAGACGGACGGACATGGCTAGATCGTCTTAGAATTTTATGACGATGAAGAATATATATACTTTATAGGGTCTCAGGTCGATATTTCAAGGTGTTACAAATGGAATGACAAAGTTAGTATACCCTCATCCTGGAGTAAAGTAACGTGTGTATTTTGCAAATTTTCCCCCTTTCATACATTAGATTTATTTTCTTTTCTTAGCTTTATTGAAAAATGTTTTGATCATTTTATTTTTTTTTTTGTTTTAATTTTGGGAAAAACTAAAGTCAGTTTCGTCACTTCTTCAAGGAGTAAGATGACATCATTTGATCAAAACCTTTTAAACCTAAGCTATTGGGAAAATAAGGCAAATATTAACAAAGAGATATAAGAGATCGAATTTGGAGAATTTCTTTTTTTTTGTACAAAGCGTTTTTTGTGACGATTAAAAAAGATATGGGCTGGGAGCAGTAACTTTTTAATTTCCAAACTCTTTTAAGGGTATACACTATTGCGGTATCTAAGAATATACTTACGTTTTATACACACAATAATTGGAATATATTTTAAGCACGTTTTTAAAAGTTTTGTTTTTATGACTTCACTGCGCGATTGTTTAGTGGAACTGGCGTCGGTTGCTTTACTACTTTTTGTGTTCAAGATTAAACACAATTGTCGCAATTTTCAACATGATGTGTTTAAAATTCAACACTGCTTGTGTACTATTCAACAAATGATGAAGAAATTAACAAATTGCGTTTAATTTTAATATTAAACAATAAATGTCTAAATTACTTTTTTACACCCTCAATGCGTATATATCAACAAAATTTGCACTAAAAATTACACATTTTCCATAGTAATTTTAAACTCACTTATTAGAGTGCAGAGGTTGCCAATCCAGGATTTATTTTCAGCCTTCCACACTTGATCCTTCTACTGATGTTCTGCTTTAAAGTTCTCCCAGTCCTGGGGGCTCTTGCGGACTTTCTGAAGACCACTAGGCTGACGCTGTTCGTCTCTTCGCTTGGCCTTAGGGCATGATACTTGTAGCCAGTTATTCAGAGCTTTGGCGATGAGCTCCATACATTCATCGATGTCCTCTTAGGCTGACGCTGTTCGTCTCTTCGCTTGGCCTTAGGGCATGATACTTGTAGCCAGTTATTCAGAGCTTTGGCGATGAACTCCATACATTCATCGATGTCCTCTTAGTCTTCACGCTCATGTGCGTTTATATTTTGTCCAGTCTGCCTACCTGACGTTTACATCATTTAAATATCAATAAGGTCGAGAACTTGTTGTCTGTTTCTAGTATCAAACGGGGGTTCGTTGTCTCTGTTGCATATTGATAGGTTATTACACATCATAAATTCAATGAGTGTCTCGCCCCTATCGTTGGTGTCAGGGCTTCCGCATATATGATGGTGCACATTGGCGTCACTGCACACAGTGAGGTTATTGGTCTTGACTTTTGCAACCCCCCCACTCCAACCAGTCATGTTCCATATACACAGATGTTTGACAGTATTGGATGTTATTTATTTCGTTACCGTACTCCGAGAGTAGGAACATATTAAGGTAATCTCGTATATTATACAAACTTTGTATTATATCTACATGACACTAGACCATCGGTTTAGATGAAGGACTCATCGTTCAGTGTAAATACCGGATGCCTTCGACCTCCGTCCACTTCGTCCAATCTAGCGACCTTCCAAGTTGCTGTGGGAAATTCAGGATTACACTTTTTAAATCTATTAATAATGGCCGAATGTGAGGCCGGAATCCATGCGTACGCTTTATGTGATGACGGGGTGACCTCTTTGTTGACAAACGCAGCGCCCACCATCTACAGAGCTGCTGTAAGAGTCAACAGAGTGCTTGTCTCCGAAGGACAAAAAGTACAAATTCTTGGTTACCTGGAAGTGCGCTGAGGACATCGCGTTCTCATTGATGCTGCATTTTCCCCTAAGAATACCTATCTGCTTTACTTATGATTTCAATAACCATGATGTCCTTGAAAAACTCACTAAATGTCTTTGTTCCATTTTCTCACGACACTCCGAACTTCGGGAGTGCGTTTTAAGTAGAACTACTACTAATCACTTAACGACGTTACACAGGGTGCGCTACGTGGGAACAATCTATCGCTACACCCCGCTATCTATACTAAATTCATTCGTTGGCCTTTACTTTATTTTCAGAACAAATCTGACGATGATGACATTTAAAGTGACAAGTTCGTTGATAGTGTTTGGTCTATTGATTGTCCACACTTGTGGACAGGGAATATCATTGGAGGAGCTGATCAACAATGTGTTCACCCCTAAACCCGATGAAACGACCAAAGTTGTACAGCCGATAACAACACCGACACCGACACCAACATCTGCGCCCACACCCACGCAAGACACAAGAGTGGATCCTTCTTCTGCTGGAGGTGGTTACAAGACGTGCGGCCTAGACAAGGAATGCGTTCCGAGACATCTGTGTGTGGACGGTGCCATCAGTACAACCGGTGAGAATTTTATCGACATTCGTATCGATGACTCCGTCTGCTCGTACAGTGAGCTTTGCTGCGATCTGCCCAATAAGGTAAGACGATAGCTGCTGACCTTTCACCTTTGACTCATGCTTATTTACATGATTCCTTGTTTCGTTGTTGTTATTGTATGATTTTCAGCGTGAGGTTCCAGTAATTCCCCCTCTGCCACCAGTACAACATAGCGGATGTGGTTGGCGCAATAAGGACGGTGTTGGCTACAGGATCACCGGTGACAACGACAATGAAGCACAGTTCGCTGAATTCCCGTGGATGGTGGCAATTTTGCGCACTGATGAAGCCGGTGGTGAAATAATCCATTTATACGACTGTGGAGGTTCTCTGATTGCAGCCAACGTAGTTTTGACCGCGGCGCACTGTGTCATCAATCGCGAAGCCAATCAGTTGGTCGTTCGTGCCGGCGAATGGGATACCCAGAATACCAATGAGATCTTGAATCATGTCGATAAACGGGTTCGTGAAATCATCAAGCATGAGAAGTACAACAAGGGAGCCCTCTACAATGATGTGGCTCTGCTCATTCTCGAAGAGCCCTTCCAATGGCAGGAAAACATTCGCCCTGTCTGTCTGCCAGAACCGAATTCCAACTTTGATCATAGCCGCTGCTACGCTACTGGTTGGGGTAAAGATAAGTTCAGTCGTGATGGCCAATACCAGGTGATTTTGAAGAAAATTGACTTGCCGGTTGTGCCAAATGGCATGTGTCAGGATAATCTGAGACAGACCCGTCTGGGTCTGTACTTCAATTTGGACGAAAGTTTCATATGCGCCGGTGGTGAAAAGGGCAAGGATACTTGCAAGGGAGACGGCGGCTCACCATTGGTTTGCCCCATTCCCGGTGCTCCGGATCGTTTCTACCAGGCCGGCATTGTTGCCTGGGGTGTTGGCTGTGCCGAAGAGAATATTCCTGGAGTGTATGCGAATGTACCTCACCTGCGCCCATGGATCTCGGAGAAACTTAGTGCCAGAGGTATCAAGTTTGGCGATTTCACCCCTTAAGGGGCAGAGGAAAGCATATATATAGTTAATACTCGAATGTATTCTAAATTTTAAACCAATAAAGTTGCTTAACAATATTTTCTAATTAAAGTTATTATAATTTGCCTTACGGCAGATTTACAATTGGATGTCGAATTTTGCCAATTTCGGGTAAGTTATTCGAGGACATGTGGTGTTTTAACGACAAATGATAAGATTTTTAAAAGTTTATAGATGTTTGCATTTTTATTATGATCTCGCACCAGTTGCTAGGAGGTTATATGCCATTTGATAATGTGCACACATCAAAGGAGGGACTTTGGTCCAAATGCGTTTCCTGATTTTTAAGTTGTTTTAACCATGTCCTGGCACGATAACTTTTGTTTTAACCATGTCCTGGCACGATAACTTTCGAAAATGCAATTTTTGCAATTTGGCTGTTCCACGGTTAATACAAATAAAAAACTTTTACTGAGAACAACAGACAAACATAAACTAGTTAATGTGCTGTACGAGATTTCCTGCAAGGGGAGTGTAAAATGATTTTTCGTGAGAGAGAAGGGACACGGAGCAGATATCAAGACCTGAACATACTCGACAAGGAGGAGACACGCATAAAAGAGAGACTGAACAATGCAATCAACACAAAAGAAGACAAAGACAATGCAAAGCTGCAATAATTTGAAACGATAAGTTCTATGATATTACTGTTAAGCTCTACTGTGATTTTTACATTTAGTTATTATGATTTATTTTAATTATGCGTTAATGTAAGTGATATTCAGGTTTCAGTATCAGTTATTGTAAGTATTAATACCATGTTAAAACAACAATATATTTATAATTTAAAAGGTAGTTCTTTTTGCAAGAGAAACGTTGCGCAGTGTGGCACTTTGACTTTTTTTCGTTACAAAGAGCATAACTTTTAAACTAGTGAGTACATTTATAAAAGAAAAAGTTTGTTGCAAAGAAGACATCATAAGCTTTATAATGACACTGGGCATTCGATCCTAGACATACTGGGAGATTTAAAATATGGTGTTTATTTCTTTTCAATAACATTATATTTCAAGTTAGTTTACATTTAAATTTTTTGTTATCAAACTAATTATTTTTCACATATTTTTGCTCTAACACAATATATATTCATATTTTTAGCAATATAATTATAGTCATCTAACTGAACCCCGCCTGCTTCCCAGACAAAAAACACATACCGAAAAATCAAATCAATTTATATTGTTTTTTTCTGTGCTCAGTAACTAATTAGTACTAATAAGTACTAATTTTTATAAAGGTATTCTCAAATGCAGCTTTGCCACGCCCTTCCCCAGTGCTAGTTTTTTTGTATATATAGCCTATAGATCCTGTCTGTGGGAAGTTCCGAATAGAGAGACGAAAGTGTTATAATATTAATAGGGCCCACTTTTCTTGTACCGCCCACTTTTTCCACAAATTGACACATTAATACTCAATAAACTCAAACAAAATTTCAAGATTCTTGTCGCCATATAATGGAATATATATTGATTTATATTTTTTAGAGAAAATGCCCCGCCCATTTGTATCTTGCCTACGTAAAACAAATTTAATGAACTCACACATAATGTCAGGAAACTCGGTGTCATGTAAGAGAAAATACTCTATAACTGGTTTTAATTTCTTATGGTTGTGCTACGCCTCCTTCAACAATACCGCCTACTTTCTCCCAACTACCCAGATTAATGGTGGATGGATTCACATACAATTTCAGAACTCTCAGTGTCTTAGAAATTAATATTAATTTATGTATGGGGGGTACCCCCTTTTCCAATTCCGTACATTTTTGAACAACTGTCCTAATTAATACCCAATGAACGCTCACATATAGTACTCCAAATATGTTGCTCTATAAAATGCGAAAAAAAAAATAATTTGTATTGGATTCCATTTCATTTCATTTCACAGACAGGCGGACGGATGGACATGGCTAGATTGTCTTAGACGATCAAGAATATATATACTTTATAGGGTCTCAGATCGATATTTCAAGGTGTTACAAACGGAATGACAAAGTTAGTATACACCCATCCTGGAGGTGGAGGGTATAAAAAGAAATTTTCATTCGTCAACAGCCGACTTAAGTCAAGAAAAGGGAAATTATATTCATATTGGCATATTCGGTAACATCGGTCCATGGTATGATATTTTAAAACGTCCAGAATGGTAGTAAATTACTTGTAAAAGGGTTGAAAGTGCATGGTATCATGTAGCCCGCATCGTCCGACTTTAGTCTTCCCTTACTTGTTTTTGTATAGCGATGTTTTCAAATGGAAGTGGAATCTCATTCTGCTTCTGTGAATGATTTTCATGAGAAATAGTTGTTAAGTAAATAAAAAATTAAATAAATATTAACAGTCATATTCATAATCCTTTATAACAGGTTTATAATACTAATTTTCAAAGCTAAAGCATACATTAAACCTTCGATTATGTTATATCAATATTGCAGTAAGTTCTCGTCATAATATAATTTCAATAAAATTTAATATATAAATACCCATAAAGAGTGACTGTTTTCACAATTTATTTCATAACAAGTAAAAAGGCGGTAAGTTCGGCCGGGCCGAATCTTATATGCCCTCCACCAGGAGTGTATTCCACAGATTCCACTGTCGACCTTACATAGAAGAGCAGTATTAGGAAAATTGTGATTCTTCATTATTATAATATCAATATTCCTCTACAACATATAAATATTAATATAATAATTTTCCCATTTGGAATTTCTTTATACCATCTACAGCCAAAATGTCTGTACACTTTGAAAGGAAAAGTTGTAATATTGAAGATCCAATATGTTTCAGAGAGGAATGTTAATCATTTTTGCTACAGTAGTTTTATTGGTACCAGTTTCACTCCGTTTTCCATTTTGACCCAAAAAGTACGAATTTAGAAAAATTCGAACCTCTTATTTTCCTCGTCTACGTAGACATACAAGTGCAAATACTGAGAATCGTGATTCTAGCTGCAACCGTTTGATTGTAGCCAGATCCTGATGCTACGAATATCGGACGATCTATTTATTATTCGCGTCAGATGAATGTACACACTGAATTTCATGATTTCAACTTCAGCGGTTTGGTAGGT
This sequence comes from Polietes domitor, assembly GCA_947397865.1. Taxonomy (NCBI): domain Eukaryota; kingdom Metazoa; phylum Arthropoda; class Insecta; order Diptera; family Muscidae; genus Polietes; species Polietes domitor. Next base: position 119,829,690 of record OX377619.1, on the reverse strand, counting down.
ATCATTTTTATCCCTCTTTTCCAAATGTGTCCGTTAAAAGTACGAATATTAAAAAAATCCCTCTATTTTACTTATCTACGCAATTAGAGGGATATACATTCCAAATTTCATATTTCTAGCTGTTACCGTATCATTGGCACCTTTTTATCCTTTTTTGTGTCCCATTTCGGCCGCTAAAACGTGTATTTACTTGTTGGTGGTTTCACGCTACATGAGGAATGTACGCAATAAATTTCAAGTGCATATAAAGCAGAAATTTAAAAAATGCTTAAATAGTCCAAATATTAGAAAGTATTTTCAGTCCTTGTTAGAGAACATTTTTCCCTCTGGGCCGATTTCACCCACTTATTTAGGGAAATTATGAACCACCTAGCTCATTTCGTTCGGCCGCTATCGTGCTTTCAGCAGACAGACAGACGGACATGGCTAGTCTTAGAAGTTTACCACGACCCAGAATATATATACTTTATGGAGTCTCCGATGAATATTTTAAGGTGTTACAAGCGGAATGACAAAGTGAATATACCACCATCCTTAGGTGGAGGGTATTAAAAGATGCAATTGCAGAATAGTGAAGCCAACACATTATAATTTAACCCTAGGATTCGCAATGGGGTTTGGCCAGGCCAAGTTTGACTTTGATGTACTATAACTTTTTTTGGGACAAAAAAAACTAAAATTCGGTTTCCATGAATTCTATACGCAAGGTCTTTTGATTACAAAAATATGTAATTAGTGTCGATAATAAAATAATTTATTAGTGTAAACTTTTTGTTCAAAGTTAAAAACTGCTAAATACGCGATGTGGTGTGCGGCTGGACCACTGATGTTGTGGAATCGTTTCATCCAGTTTGATGATAGTAATACCCGATCTGCGCGACAAGCATTGAGCAAATCAGCTGCCATAAATGACATCTGGTGTCTGATTGTTGCAAACTTGGAGACATCAAAGATCCCAGAGGCGTTTCACTCGATATATTCCATCGAAACCAACTAAATATGGCACGGAAGTTTGGTGTATATGTCATGCAAATACAAATTATCCCCGAAGAGGTCAAATATACACAGGAACAGCTATCGACGGTAATCGTGAAGTTTATCAAGGAGAACGTATGGACCATGGATATAGTTAGAAAGTATATTCATACGGGGCGTACCAAATATTGTGACAATTTTTTTACAACCTTGACTATCGCAGAGAATATGATCAATGAACGCATTGCTCTTGTTGGTACTGCCCTCTCAATTAGAAAATCAAAAAGCCGTGAGTTATTTGAAACATTGTTTGGACCATTTATTATTATAATAAATAACTCAAAGTAAAAAAATAGCTTTTAATTGTGTTTTCTTTTTTCTCTGTCACAATGTTTTTAAGAATATCATCCCGAATTTATATGTATTCATTTTCATTTCTACTAAATTTCATTATCTGGCCTGGCTGGACCACATTGCGTACTTAGTGGTACAAAAGTTATTGAGAATCCTAGGGTTAATCGAAAATTCACCATCCTGCGGTATGCAAAAGAATTCACATTTGAAACTCCACATACATTTTTAAAATACCACAAATTTAGACATATTTTCAACAATTAAAAAAAAATCTACAATACTTTCATTAGAACATTTTTTTGTAGAAACAATGTTTAATACTTGAACTTGAAGATTCCATAATCAAAGTGTTATTTTTTATCTATGAGAAAAAAGACATTAGCCTTTCAAACACTAAACTTCCTTGACTTTAAGGCGATGCAACTTGCTTCACTCTGCAGAGTAGGAGGGTATATATCATTTGGGACCGTGGAAAAAGTGTAACGCGTTAAAGGAGTGACTTAAGGCCCTAAGAGTCATTTTCTCATAGTCCGATTAAAGTGCCAATTAACTAACCGGGACATTAGTTATTCGAAGCGATAAAGTCCCGGTTAAACATTTTGGTTTTCCCATTCAACTGTTAAATTGTCCACAGATAAATGTGCGAGTATGGCAACACTACTGATAATTGTCAACTGAAATGAGAATCAACTCAGCTGTTCATTTCATTGTTATTTGTGTCGAAGAGAAAAAACTGAAAATACATGGAAAGTGATCCAAAAAGCAACGATGCAGGATGGGAAACATTTAATTCATAGGCCAATGAGGAGCACAAGTGTCTGTTAGGAAAGAACAAACAAAATTCTAAAAATTGTAATAAACACCGGTTCCAATAAAAATTACATTATGAGTTCATTGATGGAGACAAATTTTGTGAATTCTGTGTGCGGGAAGACTGAAATTTTCCAACACACTTTCGTGCAAATGTTTAGTACAGACACTCGCCCTATCAAATTTTTCTATTACCGACCCTGAAATCATTTTATGCAATACTTGGAAATGATAGTTTGAAAGAACTTTCAGTTATCATATATCAGAACATATCATTTATCGCAAAACCAGAGCAATATATTGGAAGACATAGTCAATTAGCATAGTTGTCTGTTTGGTACACCAAATGAGTAATTAACATATGCTACAAACGTGGTAGGTGAAATAAACACTGTGGATGAAAATCCTGTATATTCTAGATATTACCCATATCCCATGCATCTCAAAGATGAGGTCGAGATCAATGCACCTTCACGGTCCCCATATAATTCGTCTATATGGATCGTCCCCAAAAAAACTGCTCTTCAGGGACTAAGAAATTTAGATTGGTTGTCGATTACCGCAAATTAGTACAGTAACGACTTCGGATCGATATCCAATACCAGATATAAATGATGCTCTGCCGCAGTTGTCTAAAAGCAGGATATGTTCTGTAATAATTTGTTTCGTCTACATAGACGACATTATTATTTTTGGCAAGGATGACGAGTCACACTTCCCAAATTTAAGAACTGTATTTAGCACATTAGAAGGTGCAAATATTAAGGTCCAACTGGACAAATATCAATTTTTATACACTCCACGAGAGTATTATGTCTTTGTGCATTTGTTTGTAACACCCAAAAGGAAGCGAGATAGAACCATTGTTAATTATACCGATCGACTTAGAATCCCTTTTTGAATCGATTTAGCAACGTCCGTCTGTCTGTCTGTCCCTCCATCTATTCTCTTTCACTCTAAATACCACATATCTTTTCACTCTAGATACCATATATTTTAACAGATTTTCTTCAAATCTTTCAAAATATCTTATTTTTCAACTAGAACCATCCATAGTACAAATGGGTCAGATCGGTTCAGATTTACACATAGCTGCAATACAAATATCGCTCCCAGATAGACTTTTTCCGCCCCAGAAACCACGAATTTTCAGCAAATTTCTTCGAACTGAGCATAACACGTTATATTTGAACTGGAAGAACTTATTTTTGAAGTTAGTCTCTTTATTCCATGTTTGGATATAGCCCCGATACAAAAATTCTCTTCGATTTGACAAATTGGACCAGGTCATACTAGCCTATGATTAGGAAACATACAAAAATTCTATTGGATAGAAAGTATTTGGATAGAAAGTGGAGTGTATCATATAGTCGGCCCCGCCCGACTTTAGCCTTTCCTTACTTGTTTAAAACCGAGGTTGAATTTCTAGGTTTTATAGTTTCCGACTCTGGTATTAAAACTGATCGCAGGAGAGTAGACGCAGTGAAAAAATTTCCGTTACCAAAAGCATTAAAGGATCTTAGATCCTTTCCCGGACTGTGGGGCCTCTGCTCGGAATCAGTGGCAAAAATAATAATTGGTAATACTAACAACACCAATTAATGGAGAACTTATTATCGGTCAAAAATCCGAAAACCAATTCAAAATCGGACAAAAATTGTGGTTTATAGAGCCGCGCAAAGTTTCTTCAGAACTCAAGAAAAAAAACAAAAAGTGAAAAAATTTTAAGATTTATAATTGAGTTACAGACAACCCATCTACCCAATTTTTACGCCTTTGGTCTCGTTTGAAAGGTACGTTAGATGAAATGAAATAAAACAAAAATGGGTTGTTTCGAAGGCTTAGTTACCCAAAATCGCAGTATTAAAAAACACTATATTTTGATCGTTTTTCAAATTAATCAAAACTTTTTAGATCTATTCCACGATCTAAAAAGTTTTGATTAATTTTGGAAGACATTACTTTTAGTTGATTTAGTACTCATTCCTCCGCCAAATTCAATTAAAGTTGCCTATTCGCATGTTTTTATACCCTCCTCCTAATTTTGTCATTCCGTTTGTAACACCTTGAAATATCGATATGATACCGTATAAAGTATATATATTCTTGATCGTTATAAAATTCTAAGGCGATCTAGTCATGTCCGTCCGTCGTTGAAAGCACGCTAGCATCTAAACGAAAGGAGCTAGGACGTCCAAATGGGATTGAAACTGGGCGAAATCGGCCCAAAGGGAAAATTTTTTCCCTCACAAGGACTAAAAATACCCATAATAATCCCTAATATTTTAGAGTATTTAAGCATATTTTTTCAATATGTCTGCTTGTACTTACTTGATATTGGGTATGCGCATTCCCCCGATATCAAAAACGTGCACCATAAAGCGATTCTTATTTGTAGGGGGTGAAATGTGGCAAATGGGATAAAAATGGTACATATTAAACGACAACAGCTAGAAACACGAAATTCGGTGTGTACATTCCTCTAATAGAGTAGATACATAATGTAAAAGTATTTTTTTCAAATTAGTACTTTTAAGGGGTAAAATGGGAATAGAGGGATAAAAATGTTACAAACCAATCGGCTGCCCCTAGAATAATCAAATTTGGGGTATACATTCCTCTGACTGTGTAGACACGGAAAATACACGGATTTTAGTACTTTTTGGGGTTAAAATGAAAAATAGTACCAATAAATGACCGCAGCTAGAGTCATGAAATTTGGAGTATACATTCCTGTGACTGTGTAGACACGGAAAATAAACGGATTTTTCGAAATTCGTACTTTTTGGGGTCAAAATAGAAAAAGGGGATACAAATAGTACCAACCAAATAACCGCAGCTAGAGTCATGAAATTCGGAGTATACATTCCTTTAACTACGTGGACATGGAAAATAAAAGGTTTTTTTCCAAATTCGAACTTTCAAGGAATAATGAAATTTGGTGTATACATTCCTCTGATTGCGTAGACACGTAAAAAACGGATTTTTCGATATTCGGGTTAAAATGAAAAAAGGGGGTACAAATAGTACCAACCAAATGAGCACAGCTAGAGGCTTGAAATTCGGAGTACACATTCCTCTGACTGCGTAGACATGGAAAATAAACGGATTTTTCGAAATTCATACTAAAGGGCGATTTTTTAGCTATTATAATTTTGGCAACACTGGTTTAAACAGCAGACGTACGTTTCGTGTTCTGTTTCACTGTCAAACGTCTTCAGTTTGGTCTATAATTTAACCATGAATCGTCTTGCAAACGAACAACTCTTGCAAATTATTGAATGTTATTATCAAAATGCGTGCTCTGTTTAGAAAGTTCATCGCGCGCTTCCATTTTATGGTCAGTTTAATCGACCCACTGAAGCGGCTATTCGGGCTATTGTGACTAAATTTCGCACCAAATTTACAAATAACCGCAGCTAGAATCATGAAATTCGGGAGTGTACATTCCTTTGACTACGTAGACATGGAAAATAAGATGTTTTTTTCAAATTCGTACTTTCAAGGAATACAATGGGTACAGAGGGATAAAAATGGTACCAAGCAAACGACTACAGCTAGAATGATGAAATTCTAAACGGGTAGAAACGTCAAATAAAGAGATTTTAGATAGTCGTACTCTTAAGGGGGCAAAAATGGTACCAACCAAATGGCCGCAGCTAGAATCATGGAATTCGGTATATTCTCTGACTGCATAGACACGCAAAATAAAAAGATTTTTCCTATTTCGTACTTTTTACTTTTACGACAAAAATTGGTTGAATCATGAAGTTATGTTATTTTGCACTATGTACGTGAAATAAGGGGTTTCAAAATTTGTACTTTTGGAATTAAAATAGAATGGAAATACAACCAACTGTAGCACCAACTATTTACCAATATGTATGGTATTTAAACTTTTTGAAAATATAAATATAAGAATATTTAGTTTTTTAATTGACTTGAAGTATTATTTCGATATGTATGTATTCGTATTGGTAGCCATTGGTAGCGTGGTTTGAAATAATAAAAATATTATATTTATTTATAAAATTATTTTTTCAATATTTGTTTTGGTTTGGCTATATTAAAAAATATATTTCCTGTAATATTACTGCACTCCTACGAAAATCGACAGCCTCTGTGGAATGCAATCCATGGTGGAGGGTATACGCCGTTTTTACTTGTTTTGTAACTTTTCTTTACTATTGTGCTAAGAAAATCCAAAGAAAACGTGTAAATTCATAAAAAAATTCCCCGCCTTTCAAATCCCGCCCATTTGTATATTGTCTAAGCAGGTTACAACTAAATTAACTCACAAAAATTTACGAATTTCGGTGTCGAATATACTCTAAACTAGGTTTTAATTTCGTATGGGGAGGGACACACCCATCTTTTCACACTGGATATACGAACACAAAATTTCAGCACTCTAGGTGTTATAGAACTGACAATATTCGATAACAGGTTTTAACTTTGTATGTGAGGTACCTCGGCCGCTTTCCCAATACCGCCATTTTTTCCACAACTACGCAGGTTTTGCTAGATGCATCCTTCGAATGGAGGTTCAAAGCCCACTTTTCCAATACCACCAATTTTCGGCACAACTACACACATTTGTGGTAGGTGCACTTACACAAAATTTGAGCACTCTAGGTGCCATAGAACTGACAATATTCAATAATAGGGTTTAATTTCATTTTGGAGGAGCCACGCCCACTTTTCCAATACCGCCCATTTTTGGCACAACTGTGCAGACTAACAATTAGTGAACTTTCACAAAATTTCAAGAGTCTCGCTGCAACAGTACTCCGTTATGCTAATTTATAAAAAACGAATAAAACCCCAATTTTGTGTGTAGGTGCCACGCCCACTGAAAATATCAAAAATTTATATAGTCTATTTTCACCACCAGAAATGAAGACTGGATTGATTAATGATGATCTACAAAATATTTCGTCACTGGGTCAAGCCATCTGTGAGCTAAGCGCTCCTGAAAACACCTCTAAAAATCATGTTTTTCCCGTGTAATTTTTTATGTTGCATTTTTGCTCAAGTTTTTCTGAATTAATATACACTTGGAAGCACTTTAAATAAAATTTTTTATTGTTGTCTTAGAATAACCGATTGGTAGAATTATTGGGCGTTTATATTGATTTTTTGAGGGGTTTCAAGGTAACAGCTAAAAACTCATATTTCTTGCACACATTTTGTAAAAGGTGTAATGAAAAATAAATAGGAGGAATCAATACCTTTCGAATGATGCCTAACAGATGAAAACTGACATCACTGACTCCATTTTTGTGAAATAATTTAATGCAGGCGAATATTCAAACACTTTTCACAAAAATGAGCGCTGCGACGTCAATTGCATTCCGATGTCCATCATTTAGGTATCATTCGAAAGGTATTGAATGCAGATATTTATTTTTTATAAAATACTACCACCAAATAAGAAAAAGTTTTCGGTAGTCATTGTGATAATCAACAAAAATTACTATAAACGTCCAACAATTCGACCAATAAGTTACTCTAAGACAAGAATCAAAATTTATATTTTAAGTGCTTTCAAGGGTCTATTATTTCAGAAAAAATGTAACATAAAAAAAGTTACACCGGAAAAACATGATTTTTAGGACTATTTTCAGTGGCGTTTAGCTCACAGATGGCTTGACCTAGGAACGAAATATTTTGCAAATTATAATTAAACAATCCAAACTTTTTTTCGTGGTGTGACTTGAACTTGATTTTCCATTTATATGGACGGCGATCCAGCCTAATATAGATAAAGCGAAAAAAGTCAAATGGGGAGTGACATTTGTAGGGAAGATATATCTAAATCTGACCTGATTTGCTTCAAATGTAATGGTGTCCGTCATTGATGCGTAAAGTCAGTTGTTCCAAGTTCCGTTTGGATTGGATAATAATTGCGACTTGTACTTCGATAACAAGAGTATATAGATGGATGGATTACTAAATTATTTTCCAGGGAAAACCTTTAGTGGATATGTTTTTCCACAGTGTTCCTATATATTTGAGCACAACCGTCTGTAATTAAGCCTTTTTCCAGGGGAGACGTCAATTATATTTAGCATTTCCAATGTGTATCTCCTTCCCGAAAAATTAATAAATAATCTAATCAAGCGAACGACGGAAGAAAAACTTAACAAAAACGACGAAAGACCAAGCAAAATTTATAAATCCACAACATACATTCCAGGACTATCCGAAAGGCTAAAACATTCTAATATTTACGACAAGGAAAAATTTGAGTTGGTAGGACAAAATCAAAAATCAAGAAAGAGGAGAAACCAAACGTCGTGTACAAGATAAAATGCAATGGTGACAAGTCCGACATATGCCAGAAGGTATATGTCGGCACTACGAAAAATAAATTGAAGACCAGACTTTCATCACATAAAACCGAACACAAATCTCTTGACAAACCCATTGAGCAAAAAACTGGCCTTGCAGCCCACAGTAACTTGACGGGACACAAACCAAACTTTACTGACGTCGAACTATTAGCGGAAGAGAATAATTATACAAGGAGATACACATTGGAAATGCTAAATTAATTGACGTCTCCCCTGGAAAAAGGCTTAATTATAAGATAGACACAGACGGTTGTGCTCAAATATATAGGAACACGGTGGAAAAACATAGACGACAAATTAGACGGTAGTTGACAAAAGCTTGCAGAGAGTGGCAGGAGAATTTTCTATTGTGAAAAACTTTTTTAAAAATGTAAATATAAATATTGTGATATTTTTTGATTGTTAATGGTTGTAACTTGTAATTGAATAATTTTTGTTTTTTGTACTAGACCCCTGAAGATGACCAACAAGAAAATAATAAAATAGTCATTTTTGTTTTATTATTTCAAAAAACTGACCTCAAACCGAACAAAAGACAAAACGGTATTTATTATTCTTAATAAAAGTTAAACATTTTCTTATTCCGTGACCTAGTTTGAGCAATTCATAATGCAGGGGATTTCGACGCAGGGATTATTGGTTTAAAAACAATTAACATTAAAAAATATACTTTTTCTCCTTTACGAGGCAGTTTCTAATATTGAATTTATGTCCTTCTCACGTTTCCGTTGACCAATGTCTTCTAAATATTATTTCAGGTATTTTAAGTGGAACGAAAAAGAAACAAATCATTATTATTATTTCTCTATTCTAAAATGTATATTGTTTGTTTATAATCGACGGGAATACGACTATAGCAAGATAGCAAAATACAATCCTCGATCCTTTTATCTTGATTTTACTAATTGTCAATTGGTCATATCTTTTAAAAAATCTTTTTTCGTCCTCTATAAATCAAATATTTTATAGAGTGCAGTTATCCTACTAAATTGCGAAGAAATCGGAAATGGTAATTTAAAAAGTGTTCGGTTTGACATGAACACATATCTTTGACTTTCATACAAATTGTAAAATATTACTCTACAAAGTAAGGCCAATAAAAAAGCGGATGAAAGATTTGAAAATTTCTAAACTTTGCCATGAAAACAGCCATGTCGCCAAACATATTTAAAATTCGCCCAAAATCGCCATATCTGAGGACATGGCCCAAACGAGTGGGTCTTATGTCCCTCCTTTGTTGCGTACACTTTATGTCTGTAGCAAATGCATATACCCTCCTAGCACGTAGTGCGGGATCATAATAAAAATGCAAACATCGTCATATCACTCGATCGAAACCATAGTGACTATAAACTCTTAAAAGTCTTTTCATTTGCTGTTGAAACACCACATGCCCTCGACTAAGTTAAAATGGCAAAATTCGATGTCCAATTGTAAATCTGCCGTAAGACAAATTGTAATAACGTTAATTAGAAAATATTGTTAAGCAAATTTATTGGTTTAAATGCTACTATACATTCCAGTATTAACTATATATGTGGTTTCCTCTGGCACTTAAGGGGTGAAATCGCCAAACCTGATACCTCTGGCGCTAAGTTTCTCCGAGATCCATGGGCGCAGGTGAGGTACATTCGCATACACTCCAGGAATATCCTCTTCGGCACAGCCGACACCCCAGGCAACTATACCGGCCTGGTAGAAACGATCCGGAGCACCGGGAATGGGGCAAACCAATGGAGAGCCACCGTCTCCCTTGCAAGTATCCTTGCCCTTTTCACCGCCGGCGCATATGAAACTTTCGTGCAAATTGAAGTACAGACCCAGACGTGTCTGTCTCAGATTGTCTTGACACGTGCCACGTGGCACAACGGGCAGGTCGATTTTCTTTAAAATCACCTGGTATTGGCCATCACGACCGAATTTGTCTTTGCCCCAACCAGTAGCGTAGCAGCGGCTGTGATCAAAGTTGGCATTAGGCTCTGGCAGACAGACAGGTCGAATGTTTTCCTGCCACTGGAAGGGCTCTTCGAGAATGAGCAGAGCCACATCATTGTAGAGGGCTCCCTTGTTGTACTTCTCATGCTTGATGATTTCACGAACCCGTTTATCGACATGACTCAAGATCTCATTTGTGTCCTGAGTGTCCCATTCGCCGGCACGAATAAGTAGCTCATGGGCTTCGCGATTGATGACGCAGTGCGCCGCGGTCAAGACTACGTTGGCTGCTATCAGAGAACCACCACAGTCGTACATATGGATTAAATTATTTTCGGGTCCTTCAGTGCGGAGAATTGCCACCATCCAGGGGAATTCGCCGAACTGAGCTTCATTGTCGATGTCGCCGGTGATCCTGTAGCCAACACCGTCCTTATTGCGCCAACCACATCCGACATGTTGAACTGGTGGCAGAGGGGGGATTACTGGAACGTTTCGCTAAAGATCATACAATAACAACAACGAAACAAGGAAACATTGTAAATAAGCGTGGGCCAAAGGCGAAAAGGTCAGCAGCTATCGCCTTACCTTATTGGGCAGATCACAGCAGAGCTCACCATACGAGCAGACGGAATCATCATCGATACGAATGTCGAGAAAATTTTCACCGGTTGTACTGATGGCACCGTCCACACACAGATGTCTCGGAACGCACTCCTTGTCTAGGCCGCACGTCTTGTAACCACCTCCAGCAGAAGAGGGATCCACTCTTGTGCCTTGCGTGGGTGTTGTCGCTGGCGTCTGTATCGGCTGGGCAGCTATGGTCGTTGTATCTGGCTTAGGGGTGAACACATTGTTGATCAGGTCATCCAAAGATACTCCCTGTCCACAAGTGTGGACAATCAGTAGACCAAACACTATCACCGAACTTGTCACTTTGAATGTCATCATCGTCCGGCTGCTTCTGAAACTAAAGTGTGGACAACGAATCGATTTAGTATTTATACTTAGTCAATCTATGTCAACGTAGTACATACTGAGATACACATGCTGCATGTACTATTGTATGTACAGACAGACATACATACATACATATGAGCGGTTGGTTATCAGCAGTTTAAAAGCAAGCAGCTATTTAGTTTATTGGAAGACGAATAAATAACGAAAAATTCCGAATTGGTTCAAATACAGTGGAAACAAAATAAAGTTGATTAGCTTCGAACTGCGTCGTCAACGTATCGGTTTTTGCATTGTCACGCGTCCCTGTTTTTTGTCATGGACTGTACCTGTTTTAATTCTATTGATTGAGAGATGTCGGTTTTTGTTTGTGAGCCAAAGTAAAAATGAGTAAAAAACGGTAGAAACGATCAGGAGTAAAAATCAAAACCACGAAATTGTCAAAAACTCGCACTACAATCGCCTAATGCAAAGGCTGCTTTAGCTCTAAATCCAGGTTAACCAGACTTTGTGAAAATGGGGGTGAATCGCCTATAGGCAAATAAGACTCGATTTGTTCGCGATAGAACTACTTGGGTCGCAAGTGGATTGTATACTATGACTGTTTTCTTTGAGCCGGGATATCAAGCTGCGATTACAAAAACGTCAAAATAAAAAAAAATATTTTTTCAATCACATTGATGTTGCTGTTGGCGACAATTTAAAAAAAATATTTTTGTTAATTTGAGTGAAATTTTAACTTTTTATTTAGGGTTTTGTTATCGCAGCTTAGTTACCCAGAGAAAACAGCCCTCCTATTATCTCAAACGCATAGAACTATATCCGCCATACATATAACAATATATGTGATTATATTTTAGGAGCGATTAGCTCACAGACGGTTTGACCTAAGGACGAAATATTTTGCAGATCATAATTAAATAAACCAGTATTCATTTCTGGAGGTGACCGCAGCAATTTTTTCGCAATAAAGCCGTATACGTATACTAGTCCCTGTAAGTAATATGAAATTGATGAACTTTGTGAATATAAGACAAAAGTTCTTGTATTTCATTTACGCATAATCCTTGAAGTTAATATCAAAGTTTTGATATATTTTAGCTTATTTTATTCTCCACAAGATGTCAGAATCGTAGAATGGGATAATTGATACAGAAATATTAGCTGTTTTTCAAAACGATTTCCTATTTCAGCAAGACAAAATGTGTACGGTCTTCACACCTGTTCTAAACTGATATTTTGGGGATAATAGTAGTAATTAGGGTGTCCGAAACCGGTTAACCGGTCTCGTCACCTGCAACCGTCGGCCCGTTTTTGTAAAATGGCCATTTTCGGTTAACCGAGAAAAACGGGGTTTTCGTGTCGGTTAACCGGTTTCTGGTAAATAAGAGAACATTGCACATTGTGTTAGCAATTAAAGAACTGTCAAAGGACTCAGCAACACTCATAGAAGCTGATGAAATACAAAAATTTTTATTCAACAATTTAAAAAAGATAGAAGACACATACGCCCTGGATTTGTGCCAAAGGCTGATGGCGAGACTGGAAGAAAGAAGAGTAAAAAAATTGAATACACATGTGCTGTTTTCGAGTTCTGGAAAAATTTCGTTAAACGATGGCGTATTGAAATTCTCAAAGGAATTGAATACAAAGGAATTTGAAAATGAATTATAGACAGGCGACTTTATATGATTTCGCATTTTTTGACAAAACAAAGAAAAAACTAAAAAGCTAAGTTACTTATATGATGCCCTGTTAGCTCTACATCAACATTTAGCGAGCGTGTTTTTTCTACGTTAAGCTTTATCAAAAACAGACAAAAAATCGCTTACAATTGAATGTATACTGGTATTGCGATATTATTGTAAGAAGGATTCAACGTAAACTTCTTATTCAAGTTTTTGTACGTAAAAATATGAATTATTTTATAGAATTGACTTTATTTGAAAACAAGTAAGAAAAGGCTAAAGTCGTACGGAGCCGACTATATGATACACTCGGGAAGGATTTTTGTATCGCGTAAATGTATGTGTTTTACAAAAAATTTTAAATCGGAAAGTACATTTGTATGGGGGTATATTGAAACCTGGAACGATGTGACCCGCTTCCACCATGTATGTTTATTAGGGTTTGCATTTTCTCGTACTTTTTATTTCCCGGGAAACGGGAATTATTTTTTTCAATTTCCCGGGATCCCGGGACATACTGTTTACCATGAGTTAAGCTTTTTTCCAATGAAACATTCACATTTTATTAAAGTAAAGGAACCTTATACAGAATTCATAAAATGAAGTGCAATGTGAGATCAATTCAAACATCGTTTCAAGTTTCAAAATTAATTAACTATCAGATGTTTCTTATTTTATAGGAAAATGTGGATGCGACGGAGAACGATCATTCACATTAATAGTAATTAGATCATTAAATGAATTGTTTGTTCTTTGTCCTGTCGCTTCGAAAACTTTAAATTCTTTATATTTGGCGTACGGATAGACGCGCAAAGTCTATTTTTCCCGGATTTTTAGAAAAAAAAAACTAGAAATTCCTATGAGGAAATAGGATAAGATCGGTTCAGATTTAGATATAGCCCCCATACAAATCTCACTGCCGATTTGACATTTTCCGCTCTAGAAACGACATATTGTAAACGATTTTCTTTAAATTTGGCACAACATCTTATAATCCAACTAGAAACACCTGTGCAAAAAAAGTGTAAGATCGGTTCAGATTTAGATTAGCCCCCATACAAATCTCGCTCCCGATTTGAGATTTTCCGCTCTAGAAACGACATATTGTAAACGATTTTCTTTACATGTGGCACAACATCTTTTAATCGAACTAGAAACAGTTACAATAAAAGCGGGTAAGATCGGTTCAGATTTAGATATAGCCCCCATACAAATCTCGCTCCCGATTTGAGATTTTCCGCTCTAGAAACTACATATTGTAAACGATTTTCTTTACATGTGGCACAACATCTTTTAATCGAACTAGAAAAAGTTACAATAAAAGCGGGTAAGATCGGTTCAGATTTAGATATAGCCCCCATACAAATCTCGCTACCCGATTTGTAATTTTCCGCTCTAGAAACGACATATTGTAAACGATTTTCTTTACATGTGGCACAACATCTTTTAATCGAACTAGAAACACTTGTGGCTAAAGCGGGCTAGATCGGTTCCGATTTAGATATATCCCCCATACAAATGTCGCTCCGGATATTGTACCCCCATACATATTGTACCCGATTTTCTTTAAAATTGGCAACTAAAAAATCTATGGTGAAAGTGGGTAAGATCGGTTCAGATTTAGATATAGCCCAAATACAAATGTTTAGCGGGTTTTGGCCAAACTATACATATTATATTTCGCCTATTTCGTTCCGGGTTTCAATAAACCCCCATATAAATCTCCTTTCCGATTTAACTTTTTTTCAAACACATACATTTACAGGATACAAAAATCCTTCCCGTTTTCAATTTTTCACTGAATCATAGAGTCGACCCGGCCCGACTTTAGCCTTTACTTCCTTCCCTTCCATATGAAAACATATGGAGCTTGAAAGGAAAAATCCGAAAAAGTGGATTTTGAGTCTACATCCGAACACAGCTTAAAAATATTTTGTCATCCAACTGCAATATTTGACATACCTGATTAAAAGCTATGTGATCTAAATTTTTATACAACATTTTTAATTTTATTGTGGAAACTATGGAAAAAATATGCGAAGAAATAAGTAAAATTTTCTACTGAATTCCCGCGGGATTGCCGTACGAATTTCCCGGTATGCGGGAAATGAAAAATGTACGAATTCCCGGGAATTTTCCCGCGGGAAATCCCGGGATGCAAACCCTAATGTTTATAGATGAAATATAATATGTAAACTTTGGCCAAAATCGGTTAAACATTCGGGAGTAACATTTGTATTGGGGCAACAAATAAATCTGAACCGATCTTACCCGCTTTAATTTTAAATGCTTCTAGGTAGATTGTAAAATGTTGTGCAGAATTTAAAGAAAATCGGGTAAAATTTGTGGTTTCTAGAGCGGAAAAAGTCAAATCGGGAGCGACATTTATATGGGGACTATATCTAAATCTGAACCGATTTGCCTCAAATTAAATAGCGTTCGTCCTTGATCCACAGAACTAACTTGTGCCAATTTTTGTTAAGATCGGACTACAATTGCGACCTGTAATTTGATTACAACAATAGATGGACAGACAGACAGACGGACATTGCTAAATCGACTCAGAAAGTGATTTTAAGCCGATCTGTATAATAAACGATGGGTCTAACTCGTTTCCTTTTACTCTCATGGAGTGTATAATGATCTCAAACAAAAAGATGCACCTTTACTAAAAGTGATGATGAATGTACCTTTACTAAAAGTGAACTGTATTTACTTTCGTAATAAAAAAATTCAATTTAAATATTTTCGTACTTTGATTTAAAAACAAGTAAGGAAAGGCTAAATTCGGGCGGGGCCGACCATGTGATACACTCCACTTTCTATCCGAATACAATTCTATTCGTTAAAAAAATTGAAAACGGAAAGGATTTCTGGCTACAATGGCGACCTGCATCGTGATTACAACAATATATGGACAGACAGACGGACATTGCTAAATCGATTCAAAAAGTGATTCTAAGTCGATCGGTATACCTTACAATGGGTCTATCTCGCTTCCTTTTGGGTGTTACAAACAAATGCACAAAGACATAATACTCTCGTGGAGTGTATAAAAACGGTTATAACCGGTTTTGTAAAAAAAACGAAAACCGGTTTTTAAAAAAATTTAATTTTCGGTTAAACCGAAAACCGTCTTTCTAAAATAACCTGTTTTTTGATAGGATGATATTTTTTTTAATGATCCTAATTATGACAGAAAAGTTTGGAGTTATTTTCGAAAGATTGCAGTGAATCTGATTATGCATCAGAATTGTCCTATCCCCATTTATTTCCGGATTTTTTGAAATTACGGTTTTCGAAAAAACCAGAAACCTCGACATTGCCGTGTGGAATCCACAGAAAAAGTTTGTCTCAAACAACGAATGAAAATGCCGCCAATAATCAATAATCTATAGGTACAGTTTTTGAAGCTTGTTGCCCTATTTGCCTTTCATTTTGTAATACATTTGAGGAATTATTTCGATACATATTGTCGGGGACGATGGCACTCTGTATATCTAACAAATGCAGTTAAGCGGCAAAACCCGCTTGCGGTATAAAACATGTCTATTGCCTCTATACAAAAGTGTATGCCACAAATAAAATACCATTCACACCCGATGCCTTATCTAGTCTGTTGTCAAAAGGTCTAATGTTTGTAGGGTACAGTGAAATATGCCAACCAGTGTTGCCATTTAGCCATTTTCCGCCTAGATCTGGGATTTTTAATTTGATATTGCCAAAATAGGTCGAAAAATTCTATTAGCTGGTTTTCTTATACCCTCCACCACAGGATGGGGGTATACTAAGTTTGTCATTCCGTGATACCTTGATATATTGACCTGAGGCCCTATAAAGTATATATATTATTGATCGTCATAAAATTCTGTCATTCGATCTAGCCAAATTAAATTCGTACATTTAGGAGGGTAAAATGGAAAAGAGGGATATAAATTGTACCAACCATATGGCCACAGCTGATTGAGTAGACACGAAAAATAAAAAGGTTTTTCCAAATTCGTACTTTCAAAGTATACAATGGGTACATAGGGATAAAAATAAATAATAACTAAACGGCTACAGCTGGAATGATGAAATTCGGTGTGTACATCCCTCTAATTGCGTAGACACGTAAAATAAAGAGATTTTCGAAAGTCGTACCTTTAAGGGGGTAAAATGGAAAAAAGGAATAAAAATTGAACCGAGCAAATGGCCGCAGCAAGAATTGGGTATATATATTCTTCTCTCCGTATAGACTCGTAAAATAAAGAGATTTTTCCAGATTCATACTTTTACTTTTACGGCAAAAATGGGTAGAATAATGAAGTTAGGCTATCTTGCACAGTGTACGTGAGAGAATGGACTTTCAATATTTGTCCTTTTGGAATTAAAATAGCTACGTGAAATCGGCAGCCTCTGTGAAATGCAATCCATGGTGGAGTGTATATAAGGTTCGGCCCTGGGGATGGGGGTATATTCCCTTTGTCATTCCGTTTGTAACAACTCGAAATATTCTGGGTCGTGGTAAAATTCTAAGGCGATCTAGCCATGTCTGTCTGTTGAAAACATGTGTCTTATGGTTGCAAATCGCTTGGGATTGAATGTGGGAGGGAACAAATTTTCCCTAACAAGGACTGAAAGTGCCCCCTAATATATTGAATATTTAAGCATTTTTTTAATTTCTGCTTGAAATTTGTTGCGTACATTCCTCTTGTAGCGTAAAAGCACCAACAAGTAAAAACACGTTTTAGCGGGTGAAATGGGACACAAAGGGATAAAAATGGTACCAATGATACGACAATAGCTAGAATCATGGAATTTGGAATGTATATCGCTCTAATTGTGTTGTTAGTAAAATAGAGGGATTTATTCAAAATTCGTACCTTTAAAGGATGAAATTGTAAAAGAGGGATACAAACCGCTGAAGTTGAAATCATGCAATTTTGTGTACATTCATCTGACTGTGATACATTCATCTGCGATATAAAAACTATTTATTAAAATTTTTTTGTATGTTTCCTAATCATAGGCTAACGTGACCCGGTCCAATTTGTCAAATCGAAAAGAATATTTGTATCGGGGCTTTATCCAAACATGTAATAAAGTGACTAACTTTCACAATATATTCTTCCAGTTCAAATATAACGTATTATGCTCACTTTGAAGAAATTCGGAAAATATTCGTGGTTTCTGGTGCGGAAAGATGTAAATCTGAACCGATCTGACCCTTTTTCACTATGGGTGTTTCTAGATGAAATCTATATATATCTATATATATAAAAATGAATCTGTGTTTGTAAGTTTGTGGGTTTGTTTGTTTGTTTGTTCTTTATAGCAGACTAAACTACTGGACCGATCTTCTTGAAATTTTCACAGTATGTTCATGTTGAACCGGTGGTGAAAATAGGCTATATAAATTTTTGATATTTTCAGTGGGCGTGGCACCTCCCACACAAATTGGGGATTTATTCGTTTTTTTATAAATTAGCATATTCGGAGTACTGTTGCAGCTAGAGTCTTGAATTTTTGTGAAAGTCCACTAATTGTTAGCCTGCACAGTTTTGCTAAAAATGGGCGGTATTGGAAAAGTGGGCGTGGCACCTCCCATACGAAGCTAACACCTATATTTGAATATTGTCAGTTCTATGACACCTAGAGTGCTGAAATTTTGTGTAAGTGTATCTAGCATCAATGTGCGTAGTTGTGCCAAAAATGGGCGGGATTGGACAAATAGGCGTGGCACCTCCCATACGAAGTTAAAACCTATTATTGAATATTGTCAGTTCTATGACACCTAGAGTGCTGAAATTTTGTGTAAGTGTATCTAGCATTAATGTGCGTAGTTGTGCCAAATATGGGCGGGATTGGACAAAGAGGCGTCGCACCTCCCATACGAAGTTAAAACCTATTATTGAATATTGTCAGTTCTATGACACCTAGAGTGCTGAAATTTTATATAAGAGTATCTAGCATCAATTTGCGTAGTTGTGCCAAAAATGGGCGGTATTGGAAAAGTGGGCGTGGCACCTCCCACACAAAGTTAAAACCTATTATTGAATATTGTCAGTTCTATGACACCTAGAGTGCTGAAATTTTTGTAAGTGTATCTAGCATCAATGTGCGTAGTTGTGCCAAAAATGGGCGGGATTGGACAAATAGGCGTGGCACCTCCCATACGAAGTTAAAATCTATTATTGAATATTGTCAGTTCTATGACACCTAGAGTGCTGAAATTTTGTGTAAGTGCATATAGCAAAATGTGCCAAAAATGGGCGGTATTGGAAAAGTGGGCGTGGCACCTCCCACACAAAGTTAAGACCTATTATTGAATATTGTCAGTTCTATGACACCTAGAGTGCTGAAATTTTGTGTAAGTGCATATAGCATCAATTTGCGTAGTTGTGCCAAAAATGGGCAGCATTGGCGAAGTGTGAGTGGCACCTCCCATACAAAGTTATAACCCATTTTCGAATATATTCAGTTCTATGACAGATACAATACTGAAATTTTGTACGAGTATGAAATTTTGTGCTAGAGAATATGGGTAGTTGTGTCAAAAATTTGCGGTATTGGAAAAGTGGGCGTGCTACCTCACATATAAACTTAAAACATATTATTGAATATATTCAGTTGTATAACAGCTACAATACTGAATTTTTTGTAAGTGCATCTAGCATAAACCTTCGTAGTTGTACCAAAAATGGGCGGTAGTGGGATAGTGGGCGTTGTACTTCACATACGAAGTTAAAACCTATTATTGAATATTATCAGTTCTATAAAACCTAGAGTGCTGAAAAATTGTCTGAATAGATCCAGTGTAAATAGTTGTGCAAAGATGGGCGGAAAGTGGACGTGACCGCTCCCATTCGAAATTAAAACCTGTTTTAGAGTATATTCGACACCGATACTCCTACATTGTTGTGTGAGTTAATTTATGTGTAACCTGCTTAGACAATATACAAATGGGCGAAATTTGAAAGATGGGTGATTTTTTATTTGAATTTTGTAAAATTACACATTTTCTTTGGTTTTATAGCTCAAAAGTAGAGAAAGGTTACAAAAAAATAAATATTCATTCGTCAAAAGCCGACTTAAGTCAAGAAAACGGAAATTATATTATTTTTTTAGTTTTTGTGTTGTCTGATTAGTGCACAATTTGATTGACTTTCTATGTGTTTCGAATGTAGTACATTCGAATTCCAGCTACTCGATTACTTCTTACGCTCGACTTTTTTGTTTTGGTAATGGAAAGGAGGAGAATCACATTCAACCTAAAATCATTTGATTTTTGACAATTCTGCCTTTTTTTGCCTTAAACTAATGTTTTGTTCTTCAATATTCTCCATGGAACATATCCATTTTTTGGTATCTCAGGGAAGTACCTTTATTATAAGTGGTACATATATTACCGTTCACAACAAAAGATCTGATTTTAATTTCCGATTGTTTTTGTTTGTTATATTACCGATCACAAGAAAAACAATATGAAACCTGATTTTAATTTCCGTCTGTTTTTCTGCCTGGCGAAGCGGGCGGGGGTTCAGCTAGTATAATATATTTTGAAAGATTTGAATAAGATCTGTTAAAATATGTGGTTTATAGAGTGCAAAAAGTGAAATTTGTGTGGGAGCTCTATATAAATCTGAACCGAGTTGACCCAGTTGCACAATGGATGTACAATAGTACAAAATGTAAGATAATTCGCCTAATTTGAAGAGGATATGTTAAAATATGTGGTTTCTAGAGCAGAAAAAGTCAAATCGGGAGCGATATTTTAATGGGAGTTATATATAAATCTGAACCGATCTGACCTATTTTCACCATAGGTGTTGCTAGTTTAACTATAAGATGTTTTGCCAAAGCTGAAGACAATCTGATACAATATGTTGTTTCTAGAGGAAAAATCAAATCTGGAGCGAAATTTGTAAATCCGAACCGATCTAACACATTTTTACCGCAGGTGTTTCTAGTTGAAATATAAGATGTTTTGCAAATTTTGAAGAAAATCTTTTGTAATATGTGGTATCTACAGTGAAAAGAGTCAAATCGGGAGTGAAATTCGTATGGGGGCTATATCTAAATCTGAGCCGGTTTTCTTCAAATGAAATAGCGTTCGTCCTTATCCCGAAAAACTTTATGTGCAAAGTTTCATTTTGTTCCGGACCTGTACTTTGATTACAAGAATAGATGGATTCAAGAAGTGATCGATTCAAAAAGTGATTATGAGTCGATCGGTATAATTAACAATGGGTCTATATCGATTCCTTTTGGGTGTTACTCTCGTAGAGTGTATAAAAAACAAGAAATACGCACATGTGCTTACTTTAAAATATTTTCTTTTCAGGCAAATTTAGATATAGCCCCCATACAAATGTGGCTCCCGATTTGACATTTTCCGTTCTAAATTTTCCTCTTTTTCTAAATATGCAAAAGTTCAAAGGTACAGTTTTGCCACAGTGGTCAAATTTTCTCGTTGGTTTAACATTGAATTCCTCCTATCCTAATCCAACTAAAACCACCTATGCTAAGAGTGATTAAGATCGGTTCAGATTTAGATATAGCCCACATACAAATGTTTAACCGATTTTGGACAAACTTTATATATTATAGTTCACATATAAACATAAATGGTGAAATCGGGTCACATCGTTCCGGATTTCAATATACCCCCGTACAAATGTCCTTTCCGATTTAACATCTTTTGTCAAACACATACATTTACCAAATACAAAAATCCTTCCCGATTTCACTTTTTTACCTAATTGAATTGTAATGGAATAGAAAGTGGAGGGTATCATATAGTCGGCTCCGTCCGACTTGAGCCTTTCCTTATTGTTTTTTTTTTGTTAGGATCGGACAGTAATTGCGACATGTACTTTGATTGCAAGAATAGATGGGGTGGCGGACGGAGGGACAAAAAAGGTCATTCTATATTGTTTAATGATGATCAGCAAAATATAAATAAATATTATAGGCTTATAGTATATTAGGCCTGTCCGTCTGCTGTCCATCTAAGCTTGTTCGCACTTTACAGGTCGCAATTGCAGTCCGATTGTCATGAAATTTGACAGAAGTTATTTTTTTTTGTGCAAGAACGGTCGGTATTGAATTTGATATAGCCCCCATACAAATGTACCTCCGATTTATAATATTGCTGCTCTAAAATGCACATCGGATCTTGATCAAATTTCCCACACATTGTTACATTTAGATGGCCAGTTTTAGGGGCAAAAAAGAATTGGAGCAGCAACACCTTTGGAATTTCGTACATGTAGTTATGGTGCTTTCCGAAGACGTCTATAAAAATTTCGAGTTGCCACTTAATTTTTTGAGGCAAAATACCTTAGGAAACATGTAGATCTTTTAAATTTCGTACATATACTTATGCCGCTTACAAAAGAAATTATGTTTCTTAACATACTGCCACGCCCATTTACAGTGGGAAACAGATTGGCCTTTAAATTCAATTTGAAATGTATTGCAGCTATCTTGATGGTTGCTAATCCTTTCAAAGTTGCCGCCTGGTTCCAATTTTCCATTTTTGGTCATTTTGCTGCCATATTACTCTTTGAAAAGGCCGCAGTTTAAAAATTGGTTTTATCCTCAAAAAATTGTTATTTGGTCCCATCGTGGCACATGTAGGAGTATAATAACTTATATTCATAAAATTTTACATATTACGCTAAATCTGCTTAAATATGAATCTGACCATGCAGAAGAGCTACAAATAGGGATTTTTCGAAATTTGTACTTTTAAGGGAGGAAAGAGACAAAAAGGGATAAAAATGGTACCAATTTAAGTATTGCAGTTATGTTCGTGAAAATCGGTATCTACATTTCTCTGACAACGTAGATTTGCAACATAAATGGATTTTTCGAAATTTGTACTTTTAAGGGGCGTGCGGGACAATAAGGGATAAAAATGGTACCAACTTTAGTATTACAGCTAGAATTGTGAAATTTAGTATGTAAATTCCTCTGACCATGTAGAAAGGCAGTAAAATTGGATTTTTCATAATTTGTACTTAAAAGGAGGGTACGTCCCGACAAGGAATAAATGTGTTACCAAATAAAGTACATATTTTTAGGGGAAGCAGTGGTTTTTCAAAATGTGTACTTTTTGGGAAAGAGGTGCACAGAGTTATAAAGTAGCTGGCTGCATCTAGATACATGAGATCGAGGATATAAATGGTCGTAATTTTTTGTTCAAAACTTGGCAGAAAATGATAATAATTATACATACGAAGAAGTTCAGCTAAAATAGTGCATATCGACAAACACATTCCTTTGAATGTGTGTGAGTGCTATCTAATAGGGGGATTCCAAATTACTATTTTAGATTTATCTATATCCACCAAAAGATAATTAAATTAATACTATCCAAAAACAGAGACGGATACAATTAACAAATAACTTGCGTTTTCGCGTGCGAAGCAGCGGTTACTGCTAGTTAATTATAAACACCTCCGTGAAATTTCGCGGAGATCAATGGCATTTCAACCATTTTCAAATCGAAATTGCATTTTAACTTTAATACAATTTTAAATCAGAAAATTTCACAATTTATTGCAGTTTGTTGCAGCCCATTCCACAGGCATATTAAAGTGCACCTTTTAACATTTCTTCTCATATATGTATATGGTTCAGCGGATACGCCCGGATAAACAAAGTTCTATTCCAAGAAATACTGGAACGACTGGTAAACATACTCGCAAAACACAACACACTTTATCGCAGTGCATTGCTTTCTGCAATATATTTTTTTAATTTTAAATATGAGTCAGTCTATGTCAAGCGGTACGGCTTTTGACCTCGATAGCTGCGATTGTTTTGAAAGTGGATGTATGGAACAGTGACACAAGTAAGTAAGCCTCAGTCGGCTAAACCGAATTATATACCCTCACTCTCAGAGATCAAGTGTATGGAAGGACTTAAATTTTGCTTAACGCCGGAGTATGTTTGTGGGAGGTACTAGAAGTTTGCGCCAATTGGACCCAGCTTCCAAATTTGTTAATAATTGTAAAGACGTGATCATATTGGATTTCAGGCACCGGTAAAGGAGTCGTGAAGTATTTAATTGTACAAAGGATAGAGACAATTTTGTGGGAGGTACAAGAAGGGGGTGTCTAAAGCGTAAATATTTTTTATGTTTAACCCAATAGAGCCCAGCCAAATTATTTTTTGACGTTTCTTACTGTTCACTGTTCGATTAATCGAACACTGGGTCAAAATGGGTTAAAGTGATTATAAAAACATTTTCAAATATCAAATTGCAAAAGATTTTGACTACCCGCATGGATGTTATTTCGGTTTTATTGTAACCAAAGTTTATGCCACTTTGTGTGGGAGGTACCAGAAGGGGTGTGCCAATTTCGCCCATATTTCATGTGAATGTAACTACTAAAAAAGCATTGCTAAATATAAAATTTCACAGTATTCCGATCATCAGTATCGAAGTAATAGCTTTATTTTACGTGATTTGAGTGGGAGGCACTAGAAGGGGCGTGGAAAATCGAACGAATATCCGTCTGGAAGTTACAGTGGTTTTAATTTAACATACGAATATATATAAATTTTAACATAGGAATATATGTAATTTTTGTGGGAGGTACCAGAATGGGGCGTGGAAATTTCGCTTTTTTTTATTACAAGTTCAGCAACAAAATGTTAATTTTTTAACTTAGCCAAGCCATGTAAATAAAAATATTGAAAAAATAATTTTATAAACAAATCAGGTTTCATATTGATTTTTCTCGTGATCGGTAATATAATTACCAATTATAATTACCATATTTTCACCGAATTTCTTCAAAGTGAGCATAACACGTTATACTTGAACTGGAAGAACCTATTGTGCAAGTGGACCACTTTATTCCATGTTTGGATATAGCCACAATATAAATATTCTTCTCGATTTGTCAAATTGGGTCAGGTCACATTAGGAAACACACAAAACTACTTCCCGTTTTCACTTTTTTACGGAATTGAATTGTATTCGGATAGAAAGTGGAGTGTACCGTATAGTCGGCCCGCCCGGCTTTAGCCTTTCCTTAATTCCAAAATTAACATTTTGAAAATCCATTATCTCTCACGTACACAGTGCAAGATAACCTAACTTCAGGATTCTACCCAGTTTTGCGTAAAAGTAAAAAAAGTACGAATGTATACACCGGATTCCATTACTGTAGCTGAGTCCATTTGGTTGGTATAGTGTTTATCCCCTTTTCCATCCCCTTAATCCCTTATTATATGTGTCTACGCAATTAGAGGAAAATACGAAGTTTTAATCAAGGAAAACACTCAATTCATTGATTATATAAGTATTTCACAGCCAGAAATAAAACTAAATGGGAAACCTTTAACATTCACTAGCTTATGTAGATCGCAAAAATGCAATGTTCAACTGTTTTTTAAATAAAGTGGAAGAAATATTGGAAACGTTTGCGTCAGAAGCTTGTCTATTTGTGGGTGATTTTTACATTGATATGACAAAAACAAATTCGCAATCGACATCTTTGAGGAATCTTTTTGTTGAATACGATATGTGTGCGCATCACGAATTTGTATCCAGGCCAATTAGTGGCACATCTATAGATGGGGTGTATAGATATTATGGAGAAAATGTTGTGGTACACTGTATCGAAAATAAATTCACTGACCACAATTACATATGCTCTGTGTTGGAAACTAGAGTTTCGTAAAGGTTCGAATGTTCATAAAAGTTTCTACAGGCTAAACTACGATAAATTTGGCAAATATATTGATAGAAATCTTGAATTCAATGTTAACATTGATTAAATGAGTAAATTGTCTGAAAAATGCGATTAATTATAGCACTGAGTTGAAAAATGTTCATACAGATATTCATCATGAATTACGGCCGTGGATGAGTAAAGGATTAAATAATTTAATTATTTTCAAGAACGAATTGCTTAAAAAGGGGAAAAATGAAATCGGATGTATCCTTAGCGAATATCCAAAATAATCGAATATGCTAAAACACTTTGATTGCGACGTACTATAAGGGAAATATTTTATCATGTGGTCGTGACTCAAAGAAAGTTTGGAGATTTTTAAATAAAGAACTAGTAAGAAATCCAGCCTTTTAAGTGACGAGCAAGGACGAATTATCTTGTCTGATAAAGAGAAAGCAACTGCTCATATCAATTTTTTTATGAAACAGTTCAAAACATTCGCAACAATATTGTCGAAAATGTCGATGACCATTTTAATAACTTTCGAACGATGTCTTACAATACTACGGCCTTAGATTTCTGAAAAGTTGATACTGCAACTATGGAATCTGTATTGAAATTGATGCCTAAATATAAAGGTTCGGGACATGATGATATAACAACAAAAATGTTGTCTATGTGTCAATTTTTAATGTCGATGATATTGACCAGAATTTTTAATATTATGATTGATTCTAGTAGTTATCTTGATACAGATTCACGAAATAGTACCAATAGCGAAGACTTGCGGTGTCCGTAGCGTTAGTTTGTATAGACCAATTTCTCTTTTATCAAACATAGACAAAGTATTTGAGAAGATTATGATTGACAATTATCAAGATATCTTGAAAGTCATAATATAATATCTTGCAGACAGTATGGAAGTTCCATTGTGCAACCTAATTAAAAAGCTCTTCGTATGTCGTGTATCAAATACTGCACTGATACGACGTATTTACATTAGGCTGGGCCGCCGTCCATACAAATGGAAAAATAAGTTCCAGTCATCCAAAGAAAATAAAAATAAGTTTGGATTGTTTAATGACGATTTGCAAAATATTTCGTTCTTAGATCAAGTCTAGCTCACAGATGACGCTCCTGAAAATATCCCTAAAAATCATGTTTTTTCGGCGTATTTTTTTTTTTGTTACACTTTTTACCCTTGAAAGCACTTTAAAGAAAAAATTTGATTCTTGTCTTCGGGTAACTTATTGGTCGAATTATTGGATGTTTATAGTAATTTCTTGTTGATTTTCACAGTGACTACTGACAACTTTTTCGTATTTGTTGGTTGTATTTTATAAAAAATAAATAGCTGCTGTCAATACCTTTCGAATTATGTCCAAATGATGAACATCGGTATGAAATTGACTTCGCAGTGCTCATTTTTGTAAAAGGGTTTGAAAATTTTGTCTCTGAAAATCCATCTGTATTAAATTATTTTGTGACGCCATTTTTCATCCGATGTCATCATTCGAAAGGTATTGATTCCTTCTATTTATTTTTCATAACACCTCTTACAAAATGTTTCCCAGAAATATGAGTTTTTAGCTGTCACCTTGAAAAACCACAAAAAAAATAAATATAAAAGCCCAATAATACGACCAATGACTTGTTCTAAGACAAGAATAAAAAAATTTATTTAAAGTGCTCACAGATGGCTTGACCCATTGATGAAATATTTTGCAGATCATCATTAAACAATCCAATCTTCATTTAATTTCTGTGACCCATCCTAATTTACAAATGTGTTACAATTTACGTAAAATGGTGTTTCTGCGCAGAAATTTTTTATTAGTGCAATGTTCACTTATTAACCAAAAACCGGTTAAACGACACGAAAAAGCCGGTTTTCTCGGTTAACCGTTAATGGTCATTTTACAAAAACAGGCCGACGGTTGCAGGTGAAGAAACCGGTTAATCGGTTTTGGACACCCTAGACATATGCCTTCTATATAATTATAAACATACAACAGTCCTCAAAACAGAGATTGAGTATGATGCGTCAATATTATTTGAATATGCCCGACTCAATAAGTTGTGCATAAATGCGGATAAGACAAAATTTATAAGATTTACACAAGATTTTATTTATTAAAAAGACAACCAGAAATTGCGGCTTTTATAGATGGAAAGCTTGTTACGGAGTCGCAGTCAGTTAAAGATCTTGGTATTCACTTCACATTTAACCTTTCCTAGGACATGCATATAGAAATGCTAAAGAAGAAGATTTCTGCTGCTACTGGGATTTTGAGGAAATTTAGATCGAAACTGTCCACCTAAACCAAACTTCAGATATATTATTCCCTAATTCATTGTCATTTAGTATTTATTCCGTGTGTATGTGTATGCATTTAAGGACTGTTCCGCACTGAAATCTTTACAGTCTGCTCAAAATAAAGCTTTAAAAGTTGTGTATAATTTACCTATGGATTATTCTACTCGACGGCTGTTTACTAACTACGCCAAAGGTGTGCTTCCCGTAAATGGAATATATAAACATAACATATTACTCTTCATGTTTACATCCACAAAACAAATTGGAATTTCTTTCATTCATTTTCATCAACACCTTGAACAATCTCAGATGAACACTCGACATCGTTCAAATCTTGTACCGTCAAGATGCAGACTTGAACTAGCAAAGCAGAGAATTGAGTATGCTGGACGTCATGAATTTAAGGCATTGTCTCACGATCTCAAACAAATTGCTAAAATATCAGTCTTTAAATCTAAAGTTAAATCTTATCTGCTTGACATTAGAGTGATCAAACCCGAAACCGGGTCAACCGGGTTTTTCCGCTCAGACCGACCGTCGGTCGAGAAATTTTCGGAAAACCGAGTAAACCGGTTTTTTGTAGTCGGTCTCGACCGGTTTTCCATTGTGAAAAAAAATATTTTTTTCATTGCGATTTTCGTTATAATATGTCATTTTTGTCTTTTGTCAAATGGACATAGGACAATAAGACAAATTTGTAGTAAAATCGTCTTGGGACTTTAGTCAAATTTTAGCTCAGAACAATCTTGTTTATTCTTATTAATTCTTTGACTTTTGAAATCGCCATTATTTCTACTTGAAACGCACTACATACGTTCATCTTTAATCATATTAGATTGCCTAATGTGTTTCTCTATTTAGTCTCCTGCACCGTTGGCCACATCCGTTTAAGATCGGTCTGTAAACACTGATACGGGGATTCTATCCAGACATTCATCTCAATTGGGGGGGTCGAAGAATATAACCACATTGCTTTTAATAAAATAGTTAAAATTCCAATAATATATCATTTTGAGAAAAAAATAAACGTCTCACTACGATCATGATCACGAATCTTCACTTAGCTATTTTCAACATCTGGTCAAAAAAATTTAAGACTTAGGACTAAATGTTTTAGTGCCATAAACCAATGATGTTGTCTTCGTCATGGTGAAATATGGTAATATCACTGTGCGACAGTTCAAAAACTGTGGGAAGTGATAGTATTTTTCCAGTAGGTATTGTCGAGTAGGACAGGAATCTGTATTTGAACTTTGCCAGACGCCCCCAAAATCTTGAGTTATAAACCTGTAACATAGAGGCCGAACACAACCATGTCGAATGGCAAAACAAATTAAAATAGAATTTAATTTGGCATCTTGTCGCCAGCCGTCACGGCCTTTCGCCACAAAAATGCTCTCTTCCATAAGAAATACATACAAAAGTGTTGTTCAAAAAACTACAACGACATGGTTGTGTTTAGGCTCTATGAGCCTAGTTGCATATTAACTGATAATAACTTTCTCTCCAGACTTGAAGAGAAGAAACATGGAGCTTTCGATAGTATTTCCATTAGACTTCAATTCGTAAAATAATGAGAGATGTGAACTGAACTTCTACCTACCAGAAAAATACTATATATATAAAATATTGTATAAGTAGATGATCAGCTATGATTGGGATAATGAAGATAAACTTTGAAATAAATATGGGAAACATTTGTACTTAATTTGACTAAGAATGCTTGGAACTTAATTCATATTCCAGTTTTTGTAAAAACTAAGAAAAAATGTATATATGGGATATAAATCGTCTATAAAGCTGCGAAAATTGAATTAATTTATGTTAGTGAAGAATTGAGAAGTTTATAAAAATATGAAGATCGATGGAATAAAAACTATTAACATATATATATATATATTGAGCGTCCAACAATTGATTTTTTTATTGTTTTAAGAAAAAACCGGTCACTCTACTTGACATAGAAGAAACACTTCTATAATTATTACGTGTATTTTACTAATGATTGTATGTTATATTTACGTATGTATAATGTGTCATATACTGCAACTCATTAAAAATTTTATTTTAATAATATGAAAATGTTCGCCACCTAGTCTCCATTTAAGCCTATAAGGCGCGGAGACGCTGATGAACTATGTGAACTATTATTTTTTATGAAATAAAATTTAATTAAAACAAGTAAAAACAGCGTTAAGTCCGGCCTGGCCGAACTTTTTATACCCTCCACCATGGATTGCATTCCACAGAGGTTGTCGGTTTTCGTAGAAGTGCAGTAATATTACAGGAAAATATATTTTTTTTAAAATAGCCAAACCAAAACAAATACAAATATTGAAAAATAATTTTATAAATAAATATAATATTTTAATTATTTCAAACCACGCTTATAAGGTAATGTTACCAATACGTCAATTCAAAAAATAAATATTCTTATATTTATATTTTCAAAAATATTTTCAAAGCCATAAATATTGGTAGATAGTGGGTGCTACAGTTGGTTGTATTTCCATTCTATTTGAATTCCAAAAGTACACATTTTGGAAATCCATATCTCACGTATATAGTGCTAACCTAACTTCATGATTCAACCAATTTTTGCCGTAAAAGAAAAAGTACGAATTTGGAAAAAAAACTTTTTATTTTGCGTGTCTATGCAGTCAGAGGAATGTATACACCGAATTCCATGATTCCAGCTGCGCCCATTTGATTGGTACCATTTTACCCCTTGACGTTCCTACGCAATTAGAATTTTATCATTCTAGCTGTAGTCGTTTAGTTGGTACTATTTTTATCCCTCTGTACCATTGTATCCCTTGAAAGTACCGAATTTCATGGCTCTAGCTGCGGTCATTTGATTGGTACTATTTTTATCCCCTTTTTTCATTTTAACCCCAAAAAGTACGAATTTCGAAAAATCTGTTTATTTTCCGTGTCTACACACTCAGAGGAATGTATACTCCGAATTTAATGACTCTAGCTGAGGTCATTAGATTCTTACTATTTTTATCCCCATTTTTCATTTTAACCCCAAAAAGTACGAATTTTGAAAAATCCGTGTATTTTACTTATCTATACAATCAGAGGAATGTATACACCGAATTTCATTATTCTAGGTACAGCCGTTTGGTTGGTACCATTTTTATCCCTCTATTCCTATTTTGCCCCTTAAAAGTACGAATTTGGAAAAAATACTTTTATATTATGTATCTACTCAATTAGAGGAATGTACACACCGAATTTCGTGTTTCTAGCTGTTGTCGTTTAATATGTACCATTTTTATCCCATTTCACCCCCTACAAATAAGAATCACTTTATGGTGCACGTTTTTGCTATAAGGGGAATGCGCATATCAAATATCAAGAAAATATAAACAGAAATATTCAAAAAACATTCTTAAATACGCTAAAATATTAGGGATTATTATGGGTATTTTTAGTCCTTGTGAGGGAAAAAATTTTCCCTTTGGGCCGATTTCTCCCCATTTCAATCCCAACCGATCTACGACTATAAGACGCATTTATGGCAAATTTGAACGTTCTAGCTCCTTTCGTTTAGATGCTAGCGTGCTTTCAACAGACGGACAGACGGACGGACGGGCATGTCTTAGAATTTTATGACGATCAAGAATATATATATTTTATTGGGACCCTATATCGATATTTCAAGGTGTTACAAACGGAATGACAAAGTTAGTATACCCCCATCCTGGAGGTGGAGGGTATAAAAATATCATTATTGTAGGTGCAGCCGTTAGTTGGATACCATT
Organism: Polietes domitor; assembly: GCA_947397865.1. Lineage (NCBI taxonomy): Eukaryota > Metazoa > Arthropoda > Insecta > Diptera > Muscidae > Polietes > Polietes domitor. The sequence goes on along the minus strand of OX377619.1, from coordinate 119,797,851 downwards.
TTTATCCCTCTATTCTCATTCATTCACCCCTTAAAATTACGAATTCGGAAAAAATAATTTCGTTTGAAATGTACTATTTTTATCCCTTTTTGGCCCATATCACCCCCTAAAAATAAAGATCACCTTATTGTGAACGTTTTTGATATAAGGGGAATTAACACACACTCAGAAAAAAGTATGTCACGTATTAAGTAAATATGTACTAAAACTGAGGAAAATTGAACTTCGTATAATAAGGCTCCGACCAGATTTTAATTTCAAAATCCAGTGGGTGGTACAGGAAAGGGCGTGGCAAAACCCGCCATACAGTGATTATAAAAATATTATCAAATCCCAAAATATAGCTCCGAATATCCGTGTGGTTTTAATTTAACATAGGAATATGGGTCATTTGTGTTGGAGGTACCGGAAGAGCTGTCGTAATTTCGCCTATCTTCGAACATAAACTAAGTTTGGGGAGAGTTATCGTGTACACCAGCCATACAGACGGACGGACGGACATGGCTCAAACGTCTTAAAATGTTGTGAAACGGATTTGGTCAAACATACTTAGGGTCTTAAGACACTCCTTCAATGAGTTACACTTTTTTCAGTCCCAAATTATATACACCCTCATACTCTGTAGGGTATAATAAGATACAGAATGAGCGTTCTGAAGTTAAAAGTCATTCCGACTAACGGAACTTAATTTCTATTAGCCCGTGGCAATATGCATATAATAAAAAGTATATCATTCAAGTAATAACATGTTACGTGTAATAACATTCTTTCAAAAAGTATTCTTCATATATTCTATGTGTGCTGGATGGCCACATTTAATAGTTTATATATATCGAGGATCTTTCCGAAGATACCCGTATTGATATGATACGTTGGCAAACATACGAGATACGATAGGTTATATTTCAGAGAAAATGATCATTATAATCGTTCATCCTGTTCAAGTATAACGTGTATGCTCACTTTAAAGAAATTCGTGGTTTCTGGGGCGGAAAAATTCAATCCGGGAGCGAAGTTTGTATGGGAGCTATATGTAAATCTGAACCGATCTGACCCATTTTCTCCATGGTTGTTTCTATTTGAAATATAAGATATTTTGCATGATTTGAAAAAGATCTGCTAAAATATGGGGTTTATAGAGTGGAAAACGTGAAATCGGGAGAGAAATTTGTGTCGGGGCTAGGCTAGGTTGAACAAAAGAAGTCACTTCGATCATTAGATCGAGGGTGACTCATACCCTAAGGTATACACCTAAGCCAGAAGATCGGCCCGTTGTGCGGTCTCGATTATAAAAATAAACCGAAACAAAATTAAGAAGTATGTAGAAGGGTCATTTATTTCCATTTTCGCTATTTTAGGAATTCCGTGTCAATCATGAACCTCCTCAATTTCGTCCATCCTATGATCCTAAGGTGCTCCGGATTAGGTATTTCCGACCCCGAGAGGTGATAGGCTCTCAGCCTCGAGAATGCAGGACAGTGACAGAGAAAGTGTTCCACCGTTTCGGTGTCCTCCCCGCAGGACCGGCATTCATCCGAGTCTGACCGCCCTATGCGGCGTAGATGCGATCTCAGGAGTAAGTGACCAGTGAGAAGTCCCACCGTGCTGCTGAGTTCGATTTTGTTCAGCCTCATCAGTCGTCTGGTTTCGCTCTCATTGGGACCACCCCATAAGACTTTAGTCGTACCGCCTACCGTCGAAGAGTCCCAGATTAATCTATGGGCCGTGGTTGCCCACTAGCTCAATTTTCGTTGCCTGGAAAGGCTTGGCACCTGTCAAGTTGACAGATTCGAGGCTAGATACTCCTCTCGCCAGTTCGTCTGATCTTTCATTGCCGTCGATCATACTGTGCCCTGGCACCCATATGATTTCTAGTTGCCCTTTGGTAGAGAATTTGTTTGTATCTTCCTTACATTCTAATATAGTACGCGATTTCACCGTGGGTTTAGTAATCTCTTTAATCGCAACTTGGCTATCCGAGCAGATTTTTATGTTCCCGCCTCTGCTTTGTTCATTTAGCCTGAAACACAGTATTATGGTCAGGTAGGCGGTATGATTTTTCGATGGATAGGTATTCAATCCCGTCCATATTAGATCCGTCTGTGTATCAATGTTTCCATAGGTTATCCGTTCCCAAGAGTCTCTGGAGGGAATTTTCGTACTACAGTTCGTGAATTCCGTTCTCTCTGTCTGTCTGTCAGTTATACACTCCGATTCTAAGAAACCTATGAGTTTGCCCAATAGTTTTTGATGATTTGAAATGAAATCCGATTGGATCCATTCACCTACTGCCTGAAGGCGTTTGGTCGATATACTTGACCTGTATCTCTATTGGGCGTAGTGACAAAATGCTTTCCATTGCCCTCGTAGATGTTGTTCGAATGGATCCACTGATGCCGAGGCAGCACATTCTTTGAACTTTCTGAAGTATATTTATATTGCACTTAGTTTCCATCGATGTCCACCATACCACCGTGGCATAAGTCGTAATTGGTCTGATTACACTTGTGTAAAGCCAGTATGCCATTTTTGGGCTAAGTCCCTATTTTGAGCCTATGGCCCTTCTGCATGTTTATGTGACTCTTCCAGTTTAGATTACGATCCAGGATCACGCCGAGATATTTAACTTTCTCTGTAATTTTAATCGTTTTCCCCAGAAAGGTAGAGTCGTTGTAGTGACTTATCTTTTTCTTCCTAGTAAATAAACAGATTTCCGTTTTTTCAGGTTGACGTTGAGACCCCTTGGTCGTGCGCAGTTATATGATATGTTAAGTGCTTCAGTGGCCCTTCTGCATAAGTGGTTAGGATTCTTTACCCTCAGGAGTATCGCCACATCGTCTGCGTAACAGATTGGTTTGAATCCTTCTTCGGTCAGAATCCTCAGCAGACTGTTTATTGTAGTCACCCACAGATGTGGAGACAAGATGCCTCCTTGTGGCGTATTTCGCCATACTCTGTCCGTGATAGTTATGTTATTTTACCTCCATGTTATCCTTCTGTTCCTGTTGTTTCTCCTGCTGTTGTTTCCATTCTAGTCCCACTGGCGTCCACCATCGTTTCAGCTTGTACGTGGAGTTGCGTTTATCCGTTCTTGTTATTTTCTTGTACTCTTTGAGTTTTTCGCGGTAATTATCCCAGTAAATAGCCTGTTTTTTTTGCGGCGGGCTCTGTTAAAGAGTCTACGGACCTTCTTACCGAGATTTATTATATCCCCCGTCATCCAGGGTTTCTCTCGTAAGGATTTCCTTTCTCGAAGAGGGTAGCATTACTCAAATAACTCTATAATTGCTTCCGTCAGCTTCATAACATCAAGATCCGTCTCGTTTCTTCCCCGATAGGTATCAGAGGGTATTTCGAGTAGTGAGTTTAAGCTATTTTTAAAGTTTGACCAGTTGGTCTTAGTTTTATTTCGGAATCTAATAGGTTCCGGCGGCTGCCGAGCTAATTTAAACATAATGTAACGATGATCTGAGAATGAATGAATTTTTGAGACATTCCAATCTAGAACCTCGTCGATTAGGTTTTCAGAACAAAAAGTTATGTCTATTACCTGTTCCCTTACCTTGTTAACGAATGTGGCTTTGTTACCAATGTTGAGAATATGTAGGTCATAGGTGTTAAGGAATTCCAGGAGGGCCTGCCCTCGTTTATTACATGTTGCTACTAGGGTTTGGGGTCCGGGAATTCCCGAATCGTTTTTCCCGGGAATTCCCGTCCAAATTTTTCCGGGAATTCCCGGGAAAAATTTTTCAATTTCCCGGGAATACGGGAAATATTAAAAAAATAATTTATTTATTATGTTGATCAATAATTTAATGTTACTATATAAATTGGAATTTTTAGATGTATTTAAAATTCATATATGTATTTACATTACTACAAACAAAACTTTTTAAATTCGCTAAATAGCCATTTTATGCGAAACCCAGCTAGGGGAATAAAAACTTTTTGTGAGGCTATTTGCAGGATCTTTATTGTGAAATAAAAATATCATGCCGACAATACTATGGCTTACATAATGTAAATTTTCTTGTTTTCCTAGAAGAATCGAGGTGAATATCTTCTTCAAGAACAATTTACTTTACATATGTAACCAGAAGGAAATTGTCTAAAAATAGGAATACAATAAAAATTGTTCGCCTGGAAACTTTCAAGAGAAATCTAATAGGAATATAAATATATGCTACGGTGTATTTAAATGGCCCTTTGTAAGAATTAATGACTGGACTATTTCAATATTTTTATTTTTTATGAATTTATTAATATAATATTAATTTTTTAATGTTTCTATTGTTTTTACAGTTTAGAATATTCCCCCCTGTTTCTATAAAATATTTTTGTCTTCAGACGAATGAATATTCTAAATTAAATGCGTCATAACATTCTCCGTCATATGAGTTATTTGTTTCCTTAATCGTTTTCAATTTTGAACCTAGTGTAGGTGTCAGTCACTTCTACCTGCGATATAAATGTCCAATTCTGACGATTAGTCTACAACTTTTCAAGTTTATAATGAGAAATGTAATTTATAATCAGAATATGTAAGTTCATGATGAGATGTAAATTCATAACAGGAAATGTAAATTCATAATAGGAGCATGATAATTCATAATCAGCACTGTAAATTCGTAATGTGAAATGTAAATTCATATTGAGAAATATAAATTCATAATAAGAACATACAAATTGATAATGAGATATATAAATACAAAATGAGAAAATCCAAATTGATAATGAGAAAATATAAATTCTTATTCAGGAATACATATTCATAAAATTTATAATCGAAGCTATGTATGTACGTTTTACTATGGATATTTTCGTAGAAACACATATTTTATCAATGTTCTCATTATAAATTTACATTTTCTCAATATGATTTTATATTTTCTCATTATGAATTCATATTTTCTGAATATGAAAACGTATTTTTTGATTATGAATTTGAATTTTCTGATTACAAACTTGTATATTTCATTATGAATTGGTATGTTCCTATTATGAATTAATTGTTCTCAATGAATTATGATTTATATATCTCATTATGAATTAACATGTTCCTATTATAAATTTACATTATCCATTATGAATTTATATGTCCTTAATATGAATTTTCATTTCTTAATATAAATTTTTATGTTTCGAATATAATCTTGAAAATGTGTAGAGTAAAATATTTGTAAAATGAAAAATAATTTGTAAAATATTTTGACAATAACATTCGTTTTTAATTTGTAATATGACAGTATTGAAAAAACACACCAATTACACTACTCAACAAATTGAAAAAAATTTCATGTACTCCGGATGCGATAATTTTTTCTGTGTAGATAACCTTGACATGAGCTCGAAAAACGCAATAAAAATTTTTTTTTTCGTTTGGTTTTTTTTTATTATTTTTTTTTTTTTAATTTTAAAATTTTTTTTTGGTCAATTTGTTTCGTCCGGCATAACTCGGGAACCACTAGCCCGATTTAATTGAATTAAATTTTAAAAAATTTAAAATTACAATTCCCTTAATCTGTTCATATATTGTTTTCCTATACAAGCAACAGTTTCCAAGTTAAAAATGAATATATAAAGGAAAAAACTTATTTTTTGCCTAAAGATTTAATTTTTTTTTTTTAAATCCATAAAAAATCCAAAATGAAAAAAATGTCAAATCTTATTACTTTTACGTAAAGTCACATAACCTATGAGCAAAATGAGACAAAGATCATGAAAATCGATGCACGCGTTTCGCTTTTATTCGCAATTGAGTAAAGGTATGAATTTCAAAAATTTAAAAATTTTTTTTTTGGTTAATTTGTTTCGTCCGGCATAACTCGGGAACCACTAGCCCGATTTAATTGAATTAAATTTTAAAAAATTTAAAATTACAATTCCCTTAATCTGTTCATATATTGTTTTCCTATACAAGCAACAGTTTCCAAGTTAAAAATGAATATATAAAGGAAAAAACTTATTTTTTGCCTAAAGATTTAAATTTTTTTTTTTTTTTAAATCCATAAAAAATCCAAAATGAAAAAAATGTCGAATCTTATTACTTTTACGTAAAGTCACATAACCTGTGAGCAAAATGAGACAAAGATCATGAAAATCGATGCACGCGTTTCGCTTTTATTCGCAATTGAGTAAAGGTATGAATTTCAAAAATTTGCTCGACATATGCACAACTTTGTCTATGGTAAGGTTTTTTCTTTTTTTTATTCTCAGAATTAACAAAACGGAATAAACAAAGGGATATTTAATTTTTATGATTGCGTAAGCAAAGTAATAAACGCTAAAAAATGTGCGTGAACAATTAAAAGGAAAAAAGGAAAGGGGACTTTTTTAATTATTTGGGTTTTCCGTTGGCTACCTGTATTATTTTTTTACAGAAATGCAACCCACATTTAAGGGTGGTCATTATTCGGAAAATTTAAGACTCACACATGGTGAAACAGGTATGTAGCCACCGTAAAAAAATATACACCCATTTATAAGTACCTGTCAGTAAAATACTAAACAATACACAGTATAAATAGGTCTTCATTGATCGATTTTACTCATTCAACAAGTGTCGACGAACGCGATAGTTAAAATGAGCAAACGTTCGCGAGGATTTGAATGCAATACCAATCCAAGTAATTTTTGTTACATGTGCGCCATGCTCGTCACTCACATCGCCCAGGTTGTCCGGAAAGAAGTCCAAGTGCGAGTGTAGAAAATGTATCTTAAGCGACATATTTGCTCTAATTTTTTATAATTTTGGAGTAGTTGTTCGACGATCTCTCTGTAATTTGAGCTTTTGTTGTTTCCAAGAAATCCGGAAACAATTTGCCGAAATGAGTTCCAAGCTGCAGCTTCATTTGGTGTTTATTCCGTTTTGTTAATTCTGAGAATCAAAAAAAAGAAAAAACCTTACCATAGACAAAGTTGTGCATATGTCGAGCAAATTTTTGAAATTCATACCTTTACTCAATTGCGAATAAAAGCGAAACGAGTGCATCGATTTTCATGATCTTTGTCTCATTTTGCTCATAGGTTATGTGACTTTACGTAAAAGTAATAAGATTTGACATTTTTTTTCATTTTGGATTTTTTATGGATTTTTTAAAAAAAAAATTTAAATCTTTAGGCAAAAAATAAGTTTTTTCCTTTATATATTCATTTTTAACTTGGAAACTGTTGCTTTCGACAACAGCGAAACGAAACGAAAAAAAAAATTTTATTGCGTTTTTCGAGCTCATGTCAAGGTTATCTACACAGAAAAAATTATCGCATCCCGAGTACATTTTGACTGTTGACTAGTGTTATTAAATGCTGATATTTTAAACCATATTGAACATACCTATAAATAAATTACTTTTTCCCGGGAATTCCCGGGATTCCCGGGAATGAAATTTTTCATTCCCGTTTTCCCGGGAAATGAAAAAAGTCCGGGAAACCCCAAACCCTAGTTGCTACCCCAAGCAATGTGCTGCGAGTTGGCGTCACTACTAGAATTTCCTTACCTTGTGTTTCCCCGCCTCTGCCAGAAGATGTAGTTCTGACGTAGGTGGTAGTGTCGCTGAGTCAGATGACATTTACACCGATGCTAGGTAAATGTTTTCATTACCCCGCTTCAGTACTGTTGCATCCACCGTTGACAGCTCTGGAGAGAAGAGAAAATTAATGTTATTGTGACACAAAATACAGGTTCGGGGTCTGGTACCTGTATTTGCGTAGAAATTTATTGTCTCTAGTCCAAGGTTCTTGTACTAATACAATATGGATCTTACCCTTCTCGATCAAAACCAATGTTTCCGTCTCGCTGCGATGGAGGTTGCTGTGAACGATATTGGTATTAGTTATCATTCAGCAGACGGTCGTCTTGGGAGCTTGACATTTCAGTTGCTCCCTCTGTCTCTTGTAGCGGAGTCGTAGTTACGTTTTTCCCACTACTTTCGGTCTTTGTTGTGCCTTGTTTTTTGTCGAGGGGGCTTAGTTCGCTCTTGGTCGCCCGACCGATTAAATATTTGCCAAAGCCTTGCTTTTCTGCTCCGCAAGCTTAGTCATAGATGCCTGGTCGATTCCGACCACAAATAGGGTGTCATCAGGGCCCTCTCCTCTGTGGAAGACATCCCATTTCCTAATGTCCAAGCCCACATTCTGCCTTGCGATTGTTTTTAGGACGGCATTGGGTTCGAGCATTTATTATCCTTTTGAGAGTCGCGACACATTCTCTCGACTCCAGTTTTAGCAAAATAATGTCCTTGTCGAAAGCGCAGCTGTTGATTTGTAAATGCTGCCTTCATTTTCTCCAAGGACGTGCTCTAATATTTTGCTTTCGACCAAGTCTGTGGGGAGCTATATATAAATCTGGCTGTTTCTAATACAAATATAAAATATTTCGCCCAATTTGAAGACAATCTGATACAATATGTGGTTTCTAGAGCGGAAAAATTCAAATCGGGAGCGAAATTTGTATCTAAGTCTCATATATCTAAGTCTGTACCGATCTAACACATTTTCACCACAGGTGTTCCTAATTTAATATAATATGTTTAGTCAATTTTGAAGAAAATCTGTAGTGAAATTCGTATGGGGGCTATATCTAAATCTGAAACAACTGTTTGCTATTTTAGCATGGAGAATCTGATGTCTCTTTTCAGCAGAAAATTTGTATTTTCAGCAGTCTTTTTGCTATCATTTACTAACAAATTCTTTTGAGAGCACTGTACTAAATGTTTCTTCATCAAGGAAGGAATACTGTTTTCTTGCTTCATCAGACAAAGCAGCAATGCAGTTTGCTGTTGTTACTAACATTTTCTTTTGAGTGTATACACCTATTTGAATCTATACACCTATACATCTATTCTCCATTATCTATTCATATTAAATAAAATTGGTTTGTTGTTGTTATTTTTGAACGGTTTTTCCATATTTCCAACTGATAGCCGCATTAAACTGCGCTCAACTTCGACTCGCCACAATCTTATCAATGGGGGCTACATACACAGAGACGCAGGCCTAGGCAGAGCCAGAGGCAGAGAGTACTTGTTTTTGCGAGTACATATAAATACAAAATCCACTCGTTGTTCACGCTTTATTTTCTGAAGAAGCCTGACGATGGCGTTTAAAGTGGCTAGTTCGTTGATAGTCTTTGGGCTACTAATAGCCCACACTTGTGGACAGGGATTAACTTTGGAGGAGCTGATCAAACTGACGTTTAGCAAACCTAATGAAACGACTAACGAGGCCCAGCCTACACCGACACCGACGGCACCGACGACACCTACCCAAGAGACAAGAGTTAATCCTACTCCGACAGGTGAATACAGGTCATGCGGTCTTGACAGGGAATGCGTTCCGAGACATTTGTGTGTGGACGGTGCCATCAGTACGACGGGTGAGAATTTTCTCGACATACGTATCGATGGTTCCTGCTCGTACAGCGAGCTTTGCTGTGATCTGCCCAATAAGGTAAGACTATTATCGGGCATATAATTATTACATCGTGTCTACACCCTCCACCATGGGATGGAGAAAATGAATATTTGGTCCTTCCGTTTGCAACACCTTGAAATATTAATCGGATACCCCATACAAATTGCATCTATATAACTTTATAGGGTATCCGATGTGGTGAAATTATAAGACGATTTAACCACGTTTGTCTGTTGAATTCGCAGTAGCGTCCAAACGAAATGTACTAGACTGAAATTCGCTGGGAGATATTGATACATAATTAATGAGGCCACTTCCGGCAATCTAAATAATTTTTTTTTTGTTATAAAAGTTACAACATTTGTGAGCATAACTTTTGATTGGATTGACCAATCAGTACCAAAATTTGAGAGAATTTAAGTAAAACACGGTATAATCTAAAAACGCAAAGAACTTGAAAACATGCTAAGTTGACTTTGTTTGGAGGCGTCGATATATGTTCCGAAAATTTCTACCGTATGCCTCGAAGAATAATGTAGTACATATTGGGGCTGCTTTTCTTTAAGACTACAAAGATAAAATTTCACTCAAAATAAAAAAATCTGTTTTAAAATTGTAGCCAACAGCAATATCAATGTATGTATAAAAACAAATTTAAAGAAAAACTGCCCTATTAACATTTGAAGGGAACTTTTCGCGACTCGTTTGTTCCACTTTCTAGAACAAGCGACTACTGAGACTGCCTAAAGTGTCCTCTTTGATTTGGTCCCAATATCGCGTTACTCGGACTAGCAAAACAACCTAAATCAAAGTTCTTAGTAGATTTCGGTTGGAGTAATCGTTACGAAACCATTGGTAAGAGTCTTGGCAGACCCGAAACGGCCGCCTGGTTTGCCCGCAACCGAATGTATTATTTTTCATCAATTATTTGTTGTTGCTTTTATTTGTTGGAATCAAAAATGAGCTCGAATCCGAACTCAAATTCAGTTCAGTTCAGCCATATATGTATAGTGATAAAGAGCGAATAAATAAAAAAACAAATAATACTTTGCGATAAGTAATAGAATGATTTATTTATTAAATTCTGAACAGATTTGATATGCATTGGGATATTGACCTGGCTCAATACATGTTGGCATTTATTACTCGGCTGCACACTACCTCTATCATGATTGCTGGACCGTTACGACCGTCTTCAGAAGGCTTCGCAGCGATTATTCAATAAAATACCCGAACTTTTAAAGTTAATATTTATCGCGAACGAATAAGAACCACAAGCCACTTTTCGAATGTCAGTCAACAACAATCACACCAAGTGACAGAAAGTCTTAAAAGTTTTTGTTCAGTTGCCAAAAACTGTATTCGAAGTTAAATTTTCTGCCCTAAATGGATGAACTATCTGCCATCGATAGCTAAGCGAGTAGCAAACAACGCTATTGTTAAGCGATAACAGACCTTTCGTACTGCTCCTCTGTTTGGTCATGTTCTCGGATGGAGTTGTTGGCCTATTAGTAGTAGTTGAAATATAAGTTTTTACATTCGTCTGCATGGTCCAAAAGCCATGCATAGATCGAAACGAATACTCTTTTCTCTATTAGACCGAATTGAACACGTTTCTATATTCCTTAAATTAAGTATAATTGGAGATATAATTTATCAAATATTTTCATAAGTTTGCGAGCATCATTTGTCACCTCAATTTTCATTGCTGAAATATTAGATCATTGTTATAGAGCTGTTTTTGCTTCAATCGATAGCTAGGAGATGATTGGAAATTGTGCCTTTGTATTTGAATAGTTTTAATTATACCAAAAATGGTACGATTGTACCAATGCATCCCTGATCCTGGTATATGGCCGAGGCCTTCTGAATACGCCCGTCACGGGCCAGAAGTTTTTAACATGGTTTTTCCATCCAGGTTAATTACTCAAAACCTTGCAAGGGTTTGGAGAATGGTGGATGGTGTCCAATGTCGGTCTACGTCGTCTTTGCATTTCCTTAACTGTTTTTTACTTTTTGATGTGGTTATTTTATGTTCTTTAGCGAAACGTTCCTGTAATCGCACCTCTGCCACCAGTTCAACATGATGGATGTGGTTGGCGCAATAAGGACGGTGTTGGCTACAGGATTACCGGCAACAACGACAATGAAGCTCAGTTCGCTGAATTCCCCTGGATGGTGGCAATTCTCCGCACTGAGGGACCCGACACTAATTTAATCTTTATGTACGACTGTGGTGGTTCTCTGATAGCAGCCAACGTAGTCTTGACCGCGGCGCACTGCGTCATCAATCGCGAAGTCCATGAGCTACTTATTCGAGCCGGCGAATGGGACACCCAGAATACCAATGAGATCTTGAGTCATGTCGATAAACGGGTTCGTGAAATCATCAAGCATGAGAAGTACAACAAGGGAGCCCTCTACAATGATGTGGCTCTGCTCATTCTCGAAGAGCCCTTCCAATGGCAGGAAAACATTCGACCTGTCTGTCTGCCAGAGCCGAATGCCAACTTTGATCACAGCCGCTGCTACGCTACTGGTTGGGGCAAAGACAAATTCAGTCGCGATGGCCAATACCAGGTGATTTTGAAGAAAGTTGATTTACCCGTTGTGCCAAGTGGGACGTGTCAAGATAATCTGAGACAGACCCGCCTGGGTCTGTACTTCAATTTACACGAAAGTTTCATATGCGCCGGCGGTGAAAAGGGCAAGGATACTTGCAAGGGAGACGGTGGCTCTCCATTGGTTTGCCCCATTCCCGGTGCTCCGGATCGTTTCTACCAGGCCGGTATTGTTGCCTGGGGTGTCGGCTGTGCCGAAGAGAATATTCCTGGTGTGTATGCGAATGTGCCTCACCTGCGCCCATGGATATCGGGGAAGCTTAGTGCCAGAGGTATCCCGTTTGGCGATTTCACCCCTTAAGTGATGCAGCTACGCTTTAATATGTTTAATACTCGAATGTGTACTAAATTGTAATTCAATAAATGTTATCAAAATTAATTTCTTACTTCGCGTTCCCACATTCTGGCGTAAGGGAGGGTGAAAATAACAAATCAAATGTTTCCAATATCTGTTGAGTTATGGTTTTATTGGCAATCTAAACTATCCACTTGGCTACTAAAGTGTCGATTTGATGACGATTATATAACAATTTTCCAATCTTATGTTCGGGCATTGTCGTCAGTTGTCGACGAAATTCTCTTGGAATTAGGGTTTTGGGTCCGGGAGCAATAATTAAATTTACTATATAAATGGGAAATTGTTGATATATTTCCAATTCATATATTTGTATTACTGGCAATAAAAATGATCATTTGTTTATATTTATTACAAGTATTTTGTAACCGGCGTTGCACGGGTTCATTCTTCTCTAATTACAATTACAGTAATTTTGTAATTGTAATTAGTAATTGTCCTATCACGACCTAGTATATCCAGGAACCATCCTCTGTCCAGAAGGTAGATACAGTAAAATTTTCAAGCGAATAGTTCCACCCGTTTGGCGGCCTATACGGAACATACAGACATGCAGACAAACAGACATACATTGATTTTCAAATGACCCATATTCATATGTTAAATTAAAAGCAATGTAACTTCCACATGAATATTCAGAATCAGCTATGGATGATCGGAATACTGTGAAATTTGATATTTGACAATACTTTTAGAGGTTACATTCGCTTGGAATATGAGCTATATTGCCACGCCCCTTTCTGGTACCTACCACACAAAGTGACATAAATTTTGGTCATAATAATACCGATGTAACATCCATACGGGTAGTCAATATCATTTGCAATTTGAAAATGTTTTGATAATCGCATTAAACGTAAAAAATGTTTATGCTTCTTCTAGTACCTCCCATACAATTGTCCCTATCTCTAAATTTAAATTCTTTATAACTTCCATACCGGAGCGTGGAATCCACCATGACTTGATATTTGATCATGTTTTTACAGCTTTTTTACCTTTCATAAAAATCAAATTTAAGTCCTTTTAACTTTCATGTGTATGGTATCTGAGAGTGAGGGTATATAAGTCGGTTTAGCCGACTGATACTTACTTACTTGTTATATATATATAGATATTATTACACCATTTTCAAGTGTAATTCAAAAGGCACCATTTAAAATTCAAAAAATATCAATTGAAATTCCAAAATTCAATTTATTTATATATCATTTGAAATTCAAAACTCGTCACTTGTAATTCAAAAGCCATCATTTGTAATTCAAAACTCGTCAGTTGCAGTTCAGTAATTTAAAAGACACCATTTGAAATTCAAAAGTTTTAATTTGAAATTCAAAAATTATTCCATTTATAATTCAATTCAGAACATCTTCTCAACGAAGAATTTACTTTACATATGACACCAGTGAGAAATGGTCTAAAAAATAGGGATACAATTAAAATTGTTCACCTGGAAACTTTCAAGAGAAATAAATCTAATAGACTACGTATATCAGGCCCGTGCACAGGATTTTCCCCTGGGGGGGGTTTCATCTACACTCATAAAAAAGTTAACCCTATAATGAGTTAAAATTAACTAAAATTTAGGAAACCAAGTACATTTTTACTAAATATAAGTAGAATTTTGCAGAAATTTTCCTAAATCTAAGTATATTTTTCCTAAAACCAAGTATTTTTTACTAAATTTAAGCAAAATTTCCCTAAAACTAAGTAAATTTTTACTAAATCTTAGTAAAATTTTGCTGAAAATTTCCTAAAACTAAGTAAATGTTTACTCAAATCAAGTAAACTCAAACTGAGGACAATTTTGCTGATTTTTTCCTCAAAACGAGTAAATTTTTACTTAAACTGAGGAAAATTTTATTTTATACATGGAAAAAAGGTGAAATTAAAATAAGTTCAATATAACTGAAAAAAATCAAACAAATAGTTTTGCTTCAGAGTATGCAAAACTGATACAAAAATGACAACATGAAATATTTCTCAAAAGTTTCATGTTACCTCTGCCATAAGTTAAAATTTCCTAAATGGAATTTTTCCCATACAAAAAATTTCAGATTTTTTTCTCACTTAAAACCTTGAAAATATTCTTCCACATAAGTTTGAATTTACTCAATTGTAAGAATTTGTTATTAGATCCAAATAAATGTTTTTTAGTAAATCTACTACCTTTCTAGTAAATGAACTATTTACTATGGCTTTGAAAGAAGGATACTGTACTCATACTTAGTTAATTTTCCAACTTTTTAGGAAATTTTTACTGGAGCGTTTGGAAACCACTCATATTTTATTGCCAGGATCTTCGAAAAATACTTTGATACATTCGTCCGACAGACATTGTCGGCAAAAGTGGATTTCAGTAATCCATATATCAGTACACTCAAAGAAATATGCCAGTAAAAGAAAGCAGATTTTCTGCTGTTAAAAAAGAGACAGCAGATTTGTATCTGCTGAGATGGTAAACAGCTGTTTGCTATTTTTAGCAATATATGTGATACGCATATTGTCCAAAGCTAATATAAAAGAAAATTCGAGCTAAACTCGCTTATGAACGTTTATCTATTTTTATATTTTAATTAACAACAGTCAATTTTAGCAGACTGCAAACTCTTTAGCAGAAAACTGCTGTTATGCCAAAAAAACAGCTGTAATAGCAGAAAAGTGTCTTGACATGTTCTCAAAGTGTAGAACTTTTTTTAAATAGTTGCTTGAAATTACATACATACATACCGAGGGTTTATATTCATAAGTGGCTATGAACAAAAACATAACTTTTCAGGAGAGCGAAAAAAATGATTTTCTCCTTAATTTGAAGAGAAATTATTAATCATTCTTCTACAGTTTAATCTAAAAAGGATTACTAATTAAAAAGTTTTCGAAATTTCCTATAATTCGCGGTTTCATGGTTCATAGCCACTTTTGTATGTTTAAAATTGAGCACTATGAATGTTGAAATAAGAATAAGATTTATTGTAAACTCCATAACTTTTTTTATACAGCGAATTTAGAGATTCCACCTTCATCCGTCAGATTGGTCGCTTGTAACATATATGTAGCCAATCGCTGCAATTGATGAAAAATCGAAAATTCGCCGTTGCAATTTCTTATATTTTAACTTTGTTAATTCATAATTCTGAAATTCATGCAGAAATATTCCCCATGAAGTCAGCAATCACATGCCAAAGAAATATTTTGGTATTCTCAATAAGATCAAAAGTTACGCGGGTTTTTATGAAGATACTTTTCACAACTTTTGACTTTACAGCCACCATTTTTCCTATTTTAGCCTGATGACTGGGGAATCTAAATGCTATTAACGCGAAATGATGGAATTTGGTAGTACGATATGCCCTAAATCTAGAAAAATGTTTTAAACAAAATCGTTGTAGTGAATGTAGTTCATAGCCACTTATGCAGTCACAAACTAACGTGCGAGGGGATAGCCAAATCAGAAAATTAAAAAAATGGCTTTAGAAAAAAATCTTTTCCAAATTTATATGACAGATGACATCCAAATCTGAGAATAGTTTGACATCAAAAACTCATTTTCGAGAAAAGGGTTCATAGCCACTTTTGAATATAAGCCCTCGATATATATTTTGAAGAAATATTACACAAAAAACGATCAAATTACTCGGAGATAAACCCTTCAGCCCCGCACCTTTTCTATGATAAATGCAGAAAATTGCATATGCTTTTTGACAAATTTAATATAGGATATGAGTAACAGGATGTTTACTCAAAATCTTTATACGCATATTCCGATTAAATAAAAAATATTTGTAAATGTTTCTTCATTTTTATAATTTTAAATATGTATAAACTCGAATAACAAATACAGTTTTTTGTATTCGATGAAATGCAAGAAGAAACAACTAGAAATTGTAATTCCAAAAAACCAAATAATTGGTATTTTAGAGTTTCGTTTTCCTACGTAGATCCAAGTTACTGAATTTGTTGTTTCTCTTTTGAAAAAAACTTGCTACATATGTACAAAAAATACTAACTCTGAAAAATATTGATAAATATAACAAAAATGTTAGTAAGTTAAAACTCATTTCTTATTGCTACGCAACTTTAAAGTAGATTTTAAAATAGAGACCTACACGCAAATCAAACAGTTTTCTTCGTTTGTCGAAATGGATTTGTATTATAATTGAAAACTCCCAAAACATTGGAAGTAACAGAAACCGTTGTTGTTGCATATGTGTTGGAAATAGAACACATCGGTTCAGATTTAGATACAGCTCCATAAAAATGTCCAATCGAAAATTTTACATCTTAGCGCTCTACAAGCATCAAGCAAATTATTTGCTTTTATTAAAAATATTTTAGATTTCATTATGATATCTACACTATTTTTAAAATTACTAAACGATTTTGTTATTAAATTTCCAAACTTTTATTGCAGTACACAATTAAAAGTTCATAAGATATAGATAGCTCTAGTCGAATGTCAAGAAATTTTATCGGTTAATAAAAATGAAAATTTTCCGAACAATTTGGTGTCCATTAGCAAAATTAGCACTACACAATCTTGAAATTGGCACAATTCGTTTAGTTTATTTGTATTTTTCATAACCTTTGTCCGAATTTCAAGAAAGTGTCCACGATTTTTTATGTAATTTTCGTGTATTCATGATTTTACTGCAAAATTACTATTTCGGGCGAGTTATTTTAAAAAGACCTTAAAAATTCTATATTTTTTGCTTCAGAAAGTCTAGAAGGTTTTAAAAAGTATATGTTCGAAACCTCTCTGGGGGGGGGTTTGAACCACCAAAACCCCCCACCCCCCTGCGCACGGCCCTGACGTATATAGTATATTTAAATGACCCTTTGTAAGAACTAATGACTGGACTATGCTAATGTTTTTATTTTTTTATGAATTTATTTAATTAATTGTAAGAACTAATGACTGGATGTAAGAATTAATGACTGGACTATTACAATGTTTTTTGTTTTTTATGAATTTATATAATTAATATTAACAATTTTTATAATGTTTCTATTGCTGTTACATTTGAGAATATTTTCTCCCTGTTTCTGTAAAATATTTTCGTTTTTTAGGAATGAATCTTCTAAATTTAATTGTGAATCTAGTGTAGGTGGTAGTCACTGTGATTTAAATGTCCAATTTTAAGACACCTTCGATTGTGACGATTAGTCGAGAGTAAAATATTTGTAAAATGAAATATCAAGTAAAGAAAAGCTAAAGTCGAGCGGGCCGACTTCACTTTCTACGCCATTCAATTCGGTCGAGGATTTTGGAAAATGTCCTATATTATGGACCGATGATACCCTCATTCGCATGTGTCACCTCGAAATATTTATCGGAGACTCCATAATGTACATATTCTGGGTCGTGGTAAAATTCTAAGGCGATCTGTCTGTTGAAAGCACGATAGCCGCCGAAGGTTCAAATTGTCCCTAAATGTGTCTTATGGATTGTAATTAACTTATAATATATTTAATATTTAAGCAATTTTTTAATTTCTGCTTTATACGCACTTGAAATTTGTTGCGTACATTCCTCTTGTAGCGTAAAAGCACCAAAAAGTATAACACGTTTTTGCGGAAGAAATGGGACAAAAAGGAATAAAAATGGTAGGAGGAGTGGAACTGGTATCAAGCAATCGGCTGTAGCTAAGCTCATGAAATTAGGTGTGTATATTCCTATAAATCGGGCTTGAGAGAAAAAATTTCCACCTAATAATATATAGGTGGAAAGATTTGATATTTGAAGATTGCTTTATGATTAAACTTGAAGTTTTAAATTCATAATTCTATGTAAAGGTGACAGCCTCTAATCTGCCGGTAATACTATGGAATGCACTCCGTGGTGGAGGGTATATAATATTCGGTCCGGCCGAACTTAACGCCTTTTTACTTGTTTAGAGTAATATCGGCGACATTTGAATGGAACCTATGTTTCTAGTCCAAATATGAGTCATTGTGCCAAATTTCAAAAAAATCGGCTTCTAGAGGGGACAAATTAAAACCGGGAGAGACATTTGTATGGGAGCTATATATAAATCTGAACCGATTTGACTCATTTTCACCTGAGATGTTTCTAGTTGAAATATAAGCTGTTGTGCTAAATTTGAAGAAAATCTGTCAAAATATATGGCTTCTAGAACGTAAAAAGTTAAACAAGTAAAAACGGCGTTAAGTTCGACCGGGCCGAACTTTATATATTCCCCACCATGGATTGTATTCCACAGAGGATGTCGATTTTCGTAGAAGTGCAGTAATATTACAGGAAATATATTTTTTTAATATAGCCAAACGAAAACAAATACAAATATTGAAAAAATAATTTTATAAATAAATATAATATTTTTATTTATATATTGGTAGATAGTGGGTGCTAAAGTTGGGTGTATTTTCATTCTATTTTAATTCCAAAAGTACACATTTTGAAAATCCATTATCTCACGTACATAGTGCTAATCTAACTTCATGATTCAACCAATTTTTGTTGTAAAAGTAAAAAGTACGAATTTGGAAAAATCTTTTTATTTTGCGTGTCTATGCAGCCAGAGGAATGTATACACCGAATTCTATGATTCTAGCTGCGGCCATTTGGTTGGTACGATTTTTATCCTCTTTTTCCTAGATTATCCCCTTAAGAGTACGACTTTCTAAAATCTCTTTATTCTACGTGTCTACGCAATAAGAGGGATCTACACACCGAATTTCATCATTCTAGTAAGTCGTTTAGTTGCTATTACTATTTCCATCCCTCTCTACCCATTGTATCCCTTGAAAGTACGAATTTCGAATAAACCTTTTATTTTTCGTGTCTACGCAGTCTGAGGAATGTATATTCCGAATTTCATGACTCTAGCTTCGGTCATTGGGTAGGTACTATTGTTATCCCTCATTTACTTTTAACCCCAAAAAGTACGAATTTCGAAAAACCAGTTTATATTATGTGTCTACGCAATCGGAGGAATGTACACACCGAATTTCATTATTCTATGTGCAACCGTTTGGTTTGTAGCATTTTTATCCCTATTCCCATTTTATCCCTTAAAGGTATGAATTTGGAAAAATACTTTTATATAGATGCAAGCTTGCTTTCAACAGAATTAGAATTTAGAATATTACGACGATCAAGAATATATGTGGTTAGGTGTTACAAACGGAATGACAATACTAACTTTGTCATTCCGTCCTGGATGTGGAGGGTATAAAAATTATAAAACCAGACATGGTGTTTTTTGAAATAATTAAAATTTCAATAAAATTATTTTTTCAATATTTCAATAATACAACATTTTCAGTCTTTAATATGCAGTTAATACTTTGGACTCCATTCCATACTGGAGGCTATATAAGATTCGGCCCGAACGAACTTAACGCTTTATATTTCAATTAACAACAATCTTTACAAAGTTTTTAGTAGTGTAGATGCCGAAACAAAACTGCAAATAATTTGTTGTTGTGACAGAATTTTTTTATAATTTTTAAAGGGGTTAAATTTGAACAAAGAAGCGGGGCCGACTATATGATACCCCTGCGTATATACAAGATTTTGGTTACTAATATAAATAAATTAATGAAAATTCTACACTATACCAGAAATTAATCTTTAGTCAAATTTACCGAATATGGTCAAATTGATGAAAATCTTTTTCATTATGTTACTCGAACATATGATGGGCTAATACTTTATTCGTGTATCCGATCCGATTTCATTGTAGCTGCGTCTAGTGAAAAAGTATAACAAATATTTCCATCAAGATTGGCTGGAATAATTTGAATCCAGAACAAATCGGAAGGTGCATATGAGCGGTGACAATATATTTGCGTAATGGAAATTGGTGGGACTGTATTTTGAAACATGGACCCATATGATCTAATTTTTTGACAGGTATTCCGAGAGTATGATAAATCGGACGAGTATTTGTAGGGGGTCTATCACAGCACTTGGGCCTGTGCCAAAAACATGGGATTATATTGCTCTCATTCACGGTATTTATTCCTAGTTGAAATATATCATGATTTGCAAAATTTGATCAAGATCCGAAGTAAGATTTAGGTTCTAGAGCGGTAATAGAGTAAAATGAGGGTCCATTTGTATGGGGGTTATACAAAAATATGGACCCATATATTTGACTTTCATAGTAGCTGTTGCTAGTTGAAATATAACATGATCTGCAAAATTTGATAAATTTCTGATGTACACTATGGTTTCTAGACTGGTATAAGGGGGTCCATTTGCAAGGGTGCTACATTAAAATGTGGTCCTTTATAGGTCACATCCCAAATATCAAAAAGTTGCAGTGTGACAGGGTCGATTTCACGAGAAATCAACTTGATTTCATGCAGTGTGACAAGCCCACCACACTGCTTCCGAAATCTAAGTGAAATGACAAATTTGACATTTGAAAATCGACCTTATGTCATTTCAGCTAGATTTCGCATGGATAATAATATAATTTCTATTTGTCCGAGACAATATGCTAATGAAACGTATTACCCTCTCGCTATATGTTTCAAGTGATACGTTTTTATACCCTCCACCAGTGCGTGGGGGTATACTAAGTTCCATTTGTTACACCTTGAAATGTCGACCGGAGAGCCTATAGATTATACATATTCTTGATCATCATAAAAAAGCACTCACAAACTGGGCATAAGTCCAGATGGAAAAAGAATTTCACTAACAAGGACAGAAAATACCTCCGTGAAATTCGGGGTGGATAACATTGGTACCGAGCAAGTGGCTGCAGCTAGAATCACAAAATTCGCAATTTCTTTTTAATTTGAATTTTTAGAAATGTAGCTGGTTTTAATTTCTCTTACTTCGTAGACGCGAAAATCAATCGCCTTCTCCAAAGTCGGACTTTATGGGCAAAATGTGATAAAACCGGTATGAAGTAAACAGCTGAAGCTAGAAATGTGGTGTGGACATTCCTCTGTGAACGCAAAGAAAATGGATTTTCGACATTCGTATTTTTTGGTGAAAAATTAAACCATCCAATCGGCTGTAGCTGAAACGAAGTTCAAAGTGAAAGAGAAATCGATCCAAGGGGAAAACGATATTTTTAATTGTGGCCCTAGGAACCATAGAACATAATAATAATTATAGCCTCCACCTCCAGGATGGGGGTATACTAACTTTGTCATTCCGTTTGTAACACCTTCTAAAATATTATATATATTGATCGTCATAAAATTCTAAGACTATGTCCGTCCGTCTGTTGAAAGCACGCTAGCATCTGAACGAAAGGAGCTAGGAGGTCCAAATTTTGCATAAATACGTCTTATAGTCGCAGATCGGATGTGAGTGAAAGAATTTTTATTTTTTTAATTGACTTGAAGTATTATTTCGATATATATAGTTCAAACGTATTGGTAGTATTGTCTTATAAGCGTGGCTTGAAATAATAAAAATATTATGTTTATTTATATAATTATTTTTTCAATATTTGCATTTCTTTTGGTTTGGCTTTATTAAAAAAATATATATTTTCGTGTAATATTACTGCACTTCTACGAAAATCGACAGCCTCTGTGGAATGCAATCCATGGAGGAGGGTATACAAAGTTCGGCCCGGCCGAACTTAACGCCGTTTTTACTTGTTTTAATTAAAAATTAGAGGCCATAGCTGCCTTCGAAGCACTAAAAATGTAAATCGACAAACAAACACGTAATCTGTACTGATAGTCGCTCAGTATTTGATGCTGCCCTAAACACAGGTAATAAAAATGAAATAATCATATCAATTCAACAACTGTTGATTCGGCTGAGAAATAAAATAAAATTATTATGGATACCAAGTCGCATTGGTATTGAGGAGAATGAAGCTGCAGATATGGCGGCTAAGGCTACCCATAGATTGCCAATATATGTACCTTCATATACCTCCAACAAAACACTTTATCTCAATATCTCAATCAACCGCAAGAGGATGAGTTACAATCATTTTTACCAAACAATTACCTGGTAAATCAGCAAATCACCTCCAGACTACAACAAACACACAGAAAAACAAATGTTTTTCAAGACTGCGCTTAACTTACACAAGGCTTACACACCAACACTTAATATCCAAGGATCCGCGACCATTGTGCTGTTTTTGCAACAACACATCATTAACATTTTCGCACCTTTTAACAGGATGCCAACATCTCCGAAATGTGCGTCAAAGAATATGCACTTCAAACAGCCTTACAGATCTGCTGAAATTTCCATCGGAGAATAATATAAATAAAACATATACATTTCTACTACACCTTCAATTGCATAATAAAATTTAATCAGAATATTATATATAAATATATATATATTAATTATATTCCTTATATATAAAATATAAGCCGATAGTCTATGTTGCTAGTGCCTTAGACTTAAAAATTTTTGTAATTTTAGTTATAATAAATTTCATAATAAATAAATAAAAATCAAAATTATAATAATGAAACGTGATGTTTATTTATTTAATTTATGTATCAAATATCGCAATTAGCAAAAAATATAATATAATCTATATATATACAAAAAACAATGTGTGCCTGTATTTTCCGTATAGAACGCCAAACCGGTATGCCGATTCGCTTGAAAATTTTACAGCAGCTAACTTTTGGACAGGTGCTAGCTTGCCAAATAAACACGGCTAATGTATCCAGTAGTGCCACTACAGACTTACCATAAATACAAAATCATAAAAGCCTCTTTAGACTGCGCGAAATCAAGTTGATTTCGTTTGAAATCGACCTCTCACACTGCAATTTTTGACAAATTGTCGATTTAGTTTGACAAATGGTAGTTTGTAAATAAATTGTAAATTGTCATGTCAAAATTAAAATGTGTATTCATTACAAGCCACATAAGGCAAATTGAGACTGCAGTTCACTCTATACGTCTGAAACGAAACATAATTCTACAATTCATATTTTTACAGAGTAACTACTGTTTTTCCTTAAGCCGATATAACAAGAATTATTTTTTTACTCAAAGTAAAAAATGACGATATAGTTTAGCTCCCTGAAAACTGTAAATGTAAACTTCCATTACACAACAAAAATTTCGGAAGTTGTTGATGGGTTCCATAATCTCAGATTTCCGCAACGCTACGAGGCAATAGGTAAGATACGGAGCTCACGATGTGTAAATAAATATCAACAAATGAAAAATTTTGCTCACAGAGATCTCTTTGTACCAAAAAATTTAAGTAACTATAAAACAAAAATATTTGTTTGGAAAATCAAAAAATCAAAAACTTGCGGCAAGCAAGATTCGTTCGGTACCATTTTACAGCGTTTTACAGCCTCAATTTTTAAAAGTAATATATCACTGGAAAGCTCTCGCCTCATAAAAGTACAGAATTAGATTTTTGTATAAAAAGTATTTTCATTTCAATAATAATTATTTTTTATTTCGTGTGTGCTTTGTTGTTGTTTTCAAATATTTTTCAAGAGAATCATTTTTTAAGAGATCTAATGAGAGTATTTGATTTATGTGTATGAGTGGCCACCTTCGGATGTGTTTTATTTTTTTTTTCTTTTTACTCCCCATCCATCTCTGTTTCTGAAGGGAAATACAAAGAGTTATTCGTTAAGAGTGCTGTGTTTATACCATCCACTAGATTATTATGTCTTTGTACATTTGTTTGTAACACCCAAAAGGAAACGAGATAGACCCCCATACAAATGTTGCTCCCGATTTGATATTTTCCGCTCTAGAAAACACATTATTTCAGTTAAGATGAATATGCACATGTATCTCCCCATTTGTTCGGATTTATATATAGCTCCCATGCAATGTCGCTTCTTCCGCTCTATAAACGACAAACATTGAGCCATATCCGGCTATCTGCTGTCTGGCTGGCTGCTGTTCATGTACTGAGAAAAAAGCTTTCCTAAATTTAAGTAAAATCCATACTCGAATTTAGTTAGTTCAACAATTTTAGTAAAAAATTTCCTTAAAAGTAGGGAAAGTAACTAAGTATGCGTAAATTATCCTTATTTCAAAGTCATAGCAAATAGTTCATTTACTAGAAATAGGGTAGTAAATTTATTTAAAAACATTTCATTGGATCTAATAAAAAATTCTTACAATTGAGTAAATTCATAGTTGTGTGGAAGAAAATTTCCAAGATTTTAAGTAAGACAAATATTAAGATTTTTTTCTGCGTGGAAAAAATTAGGGAAATTTTTACTAAAAAATGAGATTTTTCTTAAAATTAAGTTAATGTACTTAGTGAAATTTATGAAGAGTTCTTCATACATTTAAGTGTTAATAATTTGTTTAGAGAACGAAACCTTTAGACAGGGTGGAAATCATGATAGTGGTAGTCTGCAGCTAAGTAAAAATGTCACTATGCCATTTGTAAATAAATTTGCATTCTATTAAATATAGATGCAAAATGGTCTTGAGCTAGGACAATATCCCAGTTCAAATCAAAAGTTCTTGAATATTAATCGAAGAAGCAATTCTCATTCGTTTGCCGAGACTAATTTCTTAAATACTTCAAGTATTATTCTAAACGAATGCGCCAATCTTGCCTTCGCAGCAATCATGGTGTAATACCTCATCTCTTTATGGCAGATGTATCATGAAACTTTTGAGAAATATTTCATGTTGCCATCTTTGTCCTAGTTTTGCATACTCTGAACGCATCGGTTGATATTCAGAAATTCCATTTGAAATTCAGAACTCATCAATTGATATTCAGAAATTCCATTTGAAATTCAGAACTCATCAATTGATATTCTGAAATTCAGAATTCATCAATTGAAAATCAGAACTTGTTATTTGAAATTCAGAACTCATCAAATGAATTTCAGAATATTTCATATGAAATTGAGAAGTTATCAATTCAGAAATTATATTCTACGTATATATATATATAGATCGCCGGAATTAAATCATGTAAATCTCTTAATACCAAGAGTAGAATGGTAACACACAAAGATCGTAAAACTACAGGAGGAGAAATCTCGCAATTTGTATGTTAACTTCCAGAAATGCGAGAGTAACATTTGCTTCTGCAAAGCACATTTGTTTGTTGTTATTTTACTGTTTTATAGGGTTTTGCTCAGAAAACTAAATATTTTACAACATCTAACAAAAAAGATATCATTTCGTTTTCGTGTATATTTTTGAATGTACTCATTGTTTCCCTCATTTTCATATTTTGATTTAACATGTAAATATGGCTGCAAAATTTGCATTCGCTGTCATCTCTCAACGTTGCGTCGGTAATAACAGCAAAGAGCGAGATTACTTGTCTTGAATATAGCAAGTCTTTGGTAACACTTCACCTATCTTGTAAAGTTGGTTAACTCGGCCAAGTTAAATTTGGAAATGAAAATTGTGTTCCGATTACAGAAAAATGATCTTTCTTCTACTGACTGCCGAAAAGTGATTCGCTATTAATTGCCTGTTAAATATTATTAAAACTTGTGTTCTCCCCTTTCCAATGTAACAATCTACTTATTGATTTCATTGCATATTGATAATGCAAATAATAAACATCATATTAAAATAATTAATTGTGTTCTTTAATGAATTTTATCAATTTAAATATATTTATGTATGACTAAATTTAAAGTATATCGAGTTATTTCTCCATAAATGTTTTCCGAATTTTATTTGATAACTTCTGAATTTCATATGAAATGTTCTAAAATTCATTTGATGAGTTCTGAATTTCAAATAACAAGTTCTGATTTTCAATTGATGAGTTCTGAATTTCAAATGGAATTTCTGAATTTCAATTGATGAGTTCTAAATTTCAAATGGAATTTCTGAATATCAAGTGACGAGTTCTGAATTTCAAATGGAATTTCTGAATATCAAGTGATGAATTCTGAATTTCAAATGGAATATCTGAATATCAATTGATGAGTTCTGAATTACAATTGATCTTTTATGAATTACACTTAGAAATGGTGTAGAATCAAGTTCAAAGCATGTACTACTTGCAAGGAAAACTTTGAACTTTATATGAGGAAATATTGCTTTAGCGCTATGCGAAGTTCAATTTTCCTAAATATGAGTTCATTTTAACTCATTATAGGTTCACGTTTTTCTGAGTAAACACCTATTCAAAGCGTTTTTATACCCTCTACCTTTGTCATTCCGCTTGTAACACCTTAAAATATTCATCGGAGACTCCATAAAGTATATATATTCTGGGTCGTGGTAAAATTCTAAGACGATCTAGCCATCTAGCTGTCTGTCTGTTGAAAACACGCTAGCCGCCGAACGAATGAGCTAGGAGGTTCCATTTTTCTCCAAATGTGTTCTATGGTTGCAAGTCGGTTGGGATTGAAAGTGGGCGAAATCGGCCCAGAGGGACAAGGACTGAAAATATCCTCAATATTTAGACTATATAAGTAATTTTTTTTGAAAATTTGTGCTTATATGCACTTGAAATTTGTTGCGTACCTTCCTCTTGTAGCGTGAAAGCTCCAAAAAATAAATACAAGTTTTAAAAATGGAGGGGTTTTTTGAAATTCGTACTTTTGGGACGAAAAGGGATAAAAATGGTACCAATGATACGACAACAGCTAGAATCATGAAATTTGGCATGTACATCCCTCTAATTGCGTAGATACGTAAAATAGAGGTTTTTTTTTGAAAATCGTACGTTTGCGACGAAAAGGGATAAAAATGGTACCAATGATACGACAACAGCTAGAATCATGAAATTTGGCATGTACATCCCTCTAATTGCGTAGATACGCAAAATAGAGTGATTTTTCAAAATTCCTACTTTTAAGGGATACGATTGGAAAAGAGGGATACAAATGGTACTAACCAAACCGCTGAAGTTGAAATCATGAAATTCAGTTTATACATTCATCTGACTGTGAATACGCCAAACAAAAATGAATTTTTCGAAATTTGTACTTGTAAAACGGGGCAAATGGGAATAAAAATAGTACCACACATGCGACTGCAGCTCTAATAATGAAATTCAGTGTGTACACTTTTCTGACAGCGTAGACTCGAAAAATAAAGATATCTTTCGATATTCTTACCATCCGAATTAAAATGGGATAAATGTAGGCAACGATAAAGCGACTGTAGCTAGAATCATGGCATTCAGTATTTTCAAGAGGTACGAGCTTATTTAAATTCTTACTTTGAAGGTCAAATTGGAAAAAGGAGTGAAATTTGTACCAATCAAAGGGCTGTAGCTAAAATCATGAAACTAGGTGTGTATATTCCACTCTGTAACATGTTTGATCCTTAATATTAGAACTTTTCCTATTAAAATGTTACAGGCATTTAGGCTGTGGATGAAATCAAGAAATTACAAATTGGTAAAATCGGGCTTGAGGGAAATTGTTTCTACTAATAATATTTAGGGCACATCGCTATAAGTTTCAAAGTAATGATTTCAAGGATTGTAAAACGACGTGCTTACAACGTGCAACGACAGTGCTTACTTGCCTAAATTCACAGTTGTACACACTTATAAACCAAAGAAAAGCTTCTCCTGTATAATTTTGTGTTTGGCGCTTACGTCTTTTTCGCAAATAGGTCTCGATATGTTCCCAAGTAAAGCTGAATATTAAATTTGGTTGAACGAACGTTGGATGCGAAAAAGATTGATGTTGACGATTAGAATTTTAAGATTTTGAGTGAAATTTGATGGCAAATTGATGACATTCGAATCAGTCGATTCCGTTATTCAACTGAATTTTTATACCCTCACTCTACAGAGTAGGAGGGTATATATCATTTGGGACAGATAAAAAGTGTAACGCATTGAATGAGTGACTTAAGACGCCAAGTATGTTTGGACCAAATCCGTCTGATATTTTCCCTAACTTAGTTCATGTTCAAGGATTGGCGAAATTGCCACGCCCTTTCTGGTACCTCCCACACAAATGGTCCATATTCCAATGTTAAACTAAAGCCAATGTAACTTCCACACGGATATTCGGAATCAGCTATATTTTGGTATTTGAAAGGGTTTTGCCACGCCCCTTCCAGTACCTACCCCACAAATCACCCTAAACTATGTAAAATTAATGAAATTATAACTTCTGTACGCATGATCGGAATACTGTGGGCGATATTGCCACACCCCCTCTGGTAACACGCACACAAAGTGGCATAAGCATTGGTTACAACAAAACCGACATAACATCCATACGGGGAGTCAAAGTCATTTGCAATTTGACATTTGAAAATTTTTTTATAATCACTTTAAACCTAAAAAATATGTACACTGCAGCCACGCCTCTTCAAGTACCTCCCACACAATTGTCTATATTCTAGGTAAAATTAAACCCTTCACAACTTCTATACTGAAATCCACTATGACTTGATATTTGATCATGTATTTACAACTATTTTACATATGTGGAAGCTGGAACCATGTGCCACGAATCTTCCAGTACATTCCGCACAAATTATCCTTCCCTAAGTAAAATTTATTTCCTTATAACTTCCGTATATAATTCGGTTTAACCGACTGAAGCTAACTTACTGATTATTTTGTGTACTAATTCGGTTTAACTTTACCTTCACTTCACCTGGTAGGTGATTCATCGTAAGGCTCATATCAAACTGCTTTGTCATTTTTGTTCAGTTTCATTTGGGAAGTCATCATGGAACGACTCGCACCACAACAGCGTCTCCAAATTGTTCAGATGTATTACGAAAAATAGATGAAAATAAGTGGTCTCTATTTGAATGGTTACTATGTCTAAATCTGAACCGATCTGACCCACTTTAACCACAGATGTTTCTAGTTGAATTATAAGTGCCGAATTTGAAACAAATTAGTAAAATATGTGGCTTTTGGCTGTTTCTGTAAAATATTTTCGTCTCTAGATGAACGAGCCATCTACAACTATTAAACGTATACTAGGAAAATGTGGATGCCCTGGCTCTTTTCTTTTAGATGCTAGCGTGTTTTCAATAGACGGACATGGCTAGATCGTCTTAGAATTTTATGACGATCAAGAATAAAGTACATATATAGGGTGTCAGGTCGATATTTCAATGTATTACAAACCGAATGAAAAACTTAGAAGAGAAAGAAAGACGAAATACATCACATGCACCACAAGAAATTGTCTAATGGTATTAAATCGCAATTGACAGCACCAAAACTTGAAATTAACTACTCACAATACTCGTCTCTCAATAGCTTTAAGGATATAGCGTGCATTGTGACACCGTCCTCTTGTCAACCATTCAGGGAAAACAAGAGTCTGTGAGCATCAAACGTATCGGGATCAACTGACCTTAACGTTGCGTCCATCATAGTCTCCGAAGAAGAACGGTCCAATGATGACGCCGGCCCATAATCCCCCCAAACAGCGCATTCTTCCAGGTGTATTGACAGCTATTGAACAGTCTTTGGCTGCTCTTCGGACCAAATTCTGCAATTTTGTTTATTAACGTGCCCATTGAGTCAAGATGATAATAAATCTCAATTAATTGCAAGCGCTGTTCGTCGTAAGTATATTCATGACTCAATGGCAAGGCAACCAGCACATTTTCGCGATTGACTGGCAAAAATCGCCGTTTAGAAAATAAGCAAAGAATATTTTTTTGAACCAGCACCAGCTTTTCTCATGGCCCGCTCTAATGTACAATGTGTATTGTACGTGTGTACTTACCTGTTGTACGTGCACTTGGACTATCGTTAAATACAACTTTACATTGAGATGTGGCACAATAGCAACAAAAACAGCAACAATTTAAATTTAAAAATGGTTGTGTTTTTATTAATTTATGACTACACCATTTCCAAGTGTAATTCAGAAAAGATCAATTGTAATTCAGAATTCCCATTTGAAATTCAGAACACATCAGTTGATATTCAGAAATTCCATTTGAAATTCAGAACTCATCACTTGATATTCAGAAATTCCATTTGAAATTCAGAACTCGTCAATTGATATTCAGAAATTCCGTTTGAAATTCAGAACTCGTCAATTGATATTCAGAAATTCCATTTGAAATTCAGAACTCATCACTTGATATTCAGAAATTCCATTTGAAATTCAGAACTCGTCAATTGATATTCAGAAATTCCATTTGAAATTCAGAACTCATCACTTGATATTCATTTCATTTGAAATTCAGAACTCATCACTTGATATTCAGAAATTCCATTTGAAATTCAGAACTCGTCAATTGATATTCAGAAATTCCGTTTGAAATTCAGAACTCGTCAATTGATATTCAGAAATTCCATTTGAAATTCAGAACTCATCACTTGATATTCAGAAATTCCATTTGAAATTCAGAACTCGTCAATTGATATTCAGAAATTCCATTTGAAATTCAGAACTCATCACTTGATATTCATTTCATTTGAAATTCAGAACTCATCACTTGATATTCAGAAATTCCATTTGAAATTCAGAACTCGTCAATTGATATTCAGAAATTCCGTTTGAAATTCAGAACTCATCACTTGATATTCAGAAATTCCGTTTGAAATTCAGAACTCATCACTTGATATTCAGAAATTCCATTTGAAATTCAGAACTCATCACTTGATATTCAGAAATTCAATTTGAAATTCAGAACTCGTCACTTGATATTCAGAAGTTCCATTTGAAATTCAGAATTCATCAATTGAAAATCAGAACTTGTTATTTGAAATTCAGAACTCATCAAATTAATTTCAGAATATTTCATATGGAATTCAGAAATTTTCATTTGTAATTCAGAAGTTATCAATTCAGAAATTATATTCTACGTATGTAAAATTTTTTAAAAGATATTTACATAAAATCTAAATTATTTATTAATTACGGTTGTATATATTCTTAGCTTTATAGATCGTCGGAAATAAATCATGTAAATCTCTTAATAAAGAGTGATTTTTTTGAGGTTAGGATTTTCATGCATTAGTATTTGACAGATCACGTGGGATTTCAGACATGGTGTCAAAGAGAAAGATGCTCAGTATGCTTTGACATTTCATCATGAATAGACTTACTAACGAGCAACGCTTGCAAATCATTGAATTTTATTACCAAAATGGCGCTACATGCCACACAGCTCGCGATTCTATGGCCATTTTGAGGGAAAACTTCGGAGAACAATTCATCTCAAGAAGTGGACCGGTAAGTTGGCCACCAAGATCATGCGATTTGACGCCTTTAGACTATTTTTTGTGGGGCTACGTCAAGTCTAAAGTCTACAGAAATAAGCCAACAACTATTCCAGCTTTGGAAGACAACATTTGCGAAGAAATTCGGGCTATTCCGGCCGAAATGCTCGAAAAAGTTGCCCAAAATTGGACTTTCCGAATGGACCACCTAAGACGCAGCCGCGGTCAACATTTAAATGAAATTATCTTCAAAAAGTAAATGTCATGGACCAATCTAACGTTTCAAATAAAGAACCGATGAGATTTTGCAAATTTTATGCGTTTTTTTTTTTAAAAAAAAGTTATCAAGCTCTTAAAAAATCACCCTTTACAAAGAGTAGAATGGTAACACTCAAAGATCGTAAAACTACAGGAGGAGAAATCTCACTATTTGTATGTTAACTTCCAGAAATGCGAGAGTAACATTAGCTTCTGCAAAGCACATTTGTTTGTTGTTATTTTACTGTTTTACAAGGTTTTGCTAAGAAAACAAAATATTTTACAACATCTAACAATAAAAGATATGTATTCTTTTCGTTTTCATTTACATATTTTGATTTCACATGTAAACATGGCTGTAAAATTTGCATTCTCTGTCATCTCTCAACGTTGCGTCGGTAATAACAGTAAAGAGCGAGATTACTTGTCTTGAATATAGCAAGTCTTTGGTAACACTTCACTTATCTTGTAAAGTCGGTTCACTCGGCCAAGTTAAATTTGGAAATGAAAATTATGTTCCGATTACAGAAAAATGCTCTTTTTGTTGTTTTTTATTTCACGTCTATTGACGGTCAAAAAGTGATTCGCTGTTAATTGCCTGTTAAATATTATTAAAACTTGTGTTCTCCCCTTTCCAATGTAACAATCTATTTTTTTCATTGCATATTTATAATGCAAATAATAAACAACATATTAAAATAATTAATTGTGTTTTTAATGAATTTTATCAATTTAAATATATTTATGTATGACTAAATTTGGAGTATATCGAGTTATTTCTCCATAAATGTTTTCCGAATTTTATTTGAAAACTTCTGAATTTCATATGAAATTTTCTGAAATTCATTTGATGAGTTCTGAATTTCAAATAACAAGTTCTGAATTTCAATTGATGAGTTCTGAATTTCAAATGAAATTTCTGAATATCAATTGACGAGTTCTGAATTTGAAATGGAATTTCTAAATATCAAGTGATGAGTTCTGAAGTTCAAATGGAATATCTGAATATCAAGTGATGAGTTCTGAATTTCAAATGGAATTTCTGATTTTCAATTGATGAGTTCTGAATTTCAAATGGAATTTCTGAATATCAAGTGATGAGTTCTCAATTTCAAATGGAATTTCTGAATTTCAATTGACGAGTTCTGAATTACAATTGATCTTTTCTGAATTACACGTGGAAATGGTGTAGTATATGGGGATTTTTCATATTTAAAAATAATACTAATTATGTATGTATGTACGTGTGAATGGATACAATTGAATTCGATACGAGGGTCGGTAGGTAGGCAGGTAGGTACATATTAAAAATAACAACGGTCAACATAAACCAAATAAACTAAACTCGGTACGTGGACTACACATAGTATAGTCGTTAGTAGACATGGCAAGACATCATCCATTCTGAAATAAATAAATTATGTATTTAGAGAAGAGTACATACATTGAGATGTCTCTCTCTCTCTCTTAGTTTGCAAAACAGAAATAATTAAATAAATTTGTTGTTTATTCGAGATAAACAAATTAGGAAACATTGAAGAAACAATCGTACGATACGGGGGTACAAGTATCGGCGGTACGGGTACTCCAGGATACAGCTACAGATACACATGTATACACATACATTCATACACGTGACAGACACGAACAATTGAAATATTTACAAAATCATGTCACGACTTAACAGCCCCAAAGGGTGTTTAAACGTGTAACAATAATTCCTAAAATACCCACGAGCATTTCCAACACCGACCTACACGCTGCAGCGTGGCTCACAAACAGGTCACACACATGAAGGACACGTAACTTGTTTTTGTTTTATGTTTGCATTGCTTAATAATAAAAAGTAAAACCACAAAAGGGCAAACCAGTTGTGGTGGTCATCTCATGATCAATCACAATCCAGTTGGGGTATTCATGAATTGCCGTTCATCGGCATAAGTGTCATACTTCAAGCAGATGCCTGACACTTGTATCGATGGCAAACCAAATGTGGAATGAACTCGGGTCCGGTTTTCGATTTGCCAACAAAATAAATAAGTTCGTCTTTCAAAACAAAAACATTCCATTTCATAAATCTTATTTTACATAAGTAAATACTTAACTTTTGCGAATGAGATGAGTTGGTGTCTGGACCAGATATCAGTAGTTTTAGTATGTGTGTGTATGTATATCGATCGAGAGTAAAATGACTTTTGTATACCCAATGGGTTCTACATGACATAAGCTCAAAACTGGTTATCGCGATATACGATTGAAATTTGATCCTGTGGAAATATTCCCCGATTCCTAGTACCTAGTTCCGATCACAGTCACATGAGACCGCTTTTAATTAATAATAAAGGAAATGAAAGCAATAACGCAAATGCGCGGCACGGCAAAAAAATGTTATGCTGATATATACAGTGGGCATCAAAGTCACATCTCAAAAAAATCATGTAAATTCACATTTCTACCATTAAAAATTCGTGTTTATTCCAATCGAATTTTTAAACGTAAATGATCTTTTTCAAAAATACAAAATATTCGTGTTAAAACGTTACTAGTGATCATTCGGAAAATGTCAAATTTTTCACGTTGGTTGCCGTTTTTTTGCTATCCAACATAACTCAATCTTCGTAGAATCCACAAGTTTGTAAAGAAACTTATCAAAATATGTAACAATGAATGGAAAACAATACAACAAAAAATGGAAAAAAAAATGTACTTATCAGTGTTAGCAAATAAATAGAAAATTTGTCAAATATGCAAATGAGAGAGCAGCCCATACAATCGCAAACATAATGTCCACTCATTTCTAGCGAGTTCTATGATCCTTACATTACTAACTAATGAATGTGTACAGGCCCGTGCGCAGGATTTTCCCCTGGGGGGGTTTTCATCTACACTCATAAAAAAGCTAACTATAATGAGTTAAAATTAACTAAAATTTAGGAAACCAAGTACATTTTTACTAAATATAAGTATAATTTTGCTGAAATTTTCTAAATCTAAGTAAATTTTTCCTAAAACATTGTATTTTTTACTAAATTTAAGCAAAATTTTCCTAAAAATAAGTAAATTTTTATTAAATCTTAGTTAAATTTTGCTGAAAATTTCATAAAACAAGGTAAATTTTTACTCAAATCAAGTAAATATTTACTCAAACTGAGGACAATTTTGCTGATTTTTTTCCTCAAAACGAGTGAAAAAGGTGAAATTAAAATAAGTTCAATTTAATTAAAAAATCAAATAAATAGTTTTGCTTCAGATGATACCTCTGTCATAAGGAGTTGAGCTATTACTCCATGATTGTTGCGAAGACAGTGGTTGTTTAGAATAATTCATAAAGTGTTTAAGAAGTAAGTCTCTGCAAACGAACGGGAATTGCTTCTTAGATTAATATTCAAGAATTTTTTAACAATTTCAATTTTTATAAGTTCATCAATACTTAAATGTATGAAGAACTTGGCATAAATTTCAACAAACATTTTAACTTAATTTTAGGAAAAAACACATTTTTAAGTTAAAATTTCTTAAATGGAATTTTTTCCATACAAAAAATTTCAGATTTTTTTCTCACTTAAAACCTTGAAAATATTCTTCCACATAAGTTTGAATTTACTCAATTGTAAGAATTTTTTATTAGTTCCAAAGAAATGTTTTTAAGTAAATCTACTACCCTTTTTCTAGTAAATGAACTATTTACTATGGCTTTGAAAGAAGGAAACTTTACTCATACTTAGTTAATTTTCCAATTTTTTCCCGAAATTTTTACTGGAGCGTTTGGAAACCACTCATATTTTATTGCCAGGATCTTCGAGAAATATTTTGATACATTTGTCCGACAGACATTGTCGGCAAAATTACATTTCAGTTATCCATCTATCAGTACACTCAAAGGAATATGTCAGTAAAAGAAAGCAGAATGTCTACTGGAACAGCAGATTTTCTGCTGTTAAAAAAGAGACAGCAGATTTGTATCTGCTGAGATGGTAAACAACCGTTTGCTGTTTTTAGCAATATATATGATACGCATATTGTCCCAAGCTAATATAAAAGAAAATTCGAGCTAAACTCGCTTTGAACGCTTATCTTTTTTTATATTTTAACTAACAACAGCTAATTTTAGCAGACTGCAAACTCTTTAGCAGTGTGAATGGTGATGTAAGATTGCAGAAAACTGCAGTTATGCCAAAAACAGCTGTAATAGCAGAAAAGTGTCTGTGGATAGGCAGCAGACTATCGCTGCTTTTATTAATATACTTGTTCTCTAAGTGTAGAACTTCTTTTTTTAATAGTTAATTACATACATACATATCGAGGGCTTATATTCATAAGTGGCTATTAACAAAAACATAACTTTTCAGGAGAGCGAAAAAACTGATTTTCGGTTTCATGGTTCATAGCCACTTTTGTATGTTTAAAATTGAGCACTATGAATGTTGAAATAAGAATAAGATTTATTGTAAACTCCATAACTTTTTTCATGAAATCTTGGCAATGTTGTATAGAAATCGCATTTTCTGTGATGATGTACACTATCGAATTTAAAGATTCCAGCTTCATCCGTCAGATTGGTCGCTTGTAAGATATAAAGGGTGTTTTTTATTGGGGTATAGAACTTTAAGTTGGCATCACTTTTTTAACTGGCGGCCATTTTGTCAGCTGTCAAGTGATTAATATTTAGTTTGGTTTGCCATTTCATCATGAACAGGTTGACAAAAGAACAACGCTTGCAAATCGTGCAAATTTATTTCGAAAGTAATGGTTCAGTTCGCGAAGTTCACCGCAAGCTCCGTCCATTTTATGGTCGACATAATCGTCCATCAGAGCAATTAATTCGATGAGCGCATAATTTCGCGGAATGGACCTGTCAATTGGCCACCAAGATCATGTGATTTGACACCATTGGATTATTTTCTTTGGGGGATATGTGAAGTCGCTCGTCTACGCCAACAAACCAGAAACGTTAGGGGACTTGGAAGCCAACAATCGTGGCGTGGTTGAAAATTGGACCTGTAGAATTGGCTATATTCCATCCAGCCGCGGCGGCCACATGCCCGAAATCATATTTAAACATTAATGGCATAAAATTATCCTTCCAATAAAGCCAAATTGATGGACATTAAAACGATTTTCT
Organism: Polietes domitor; assembly: GCA_947397865.1. Lineage (NCBI taxonomy): Eukaryota > Metazoa > Arthropoda > Insecta > Diptera > Muscidae > Polietes > Polietes domitor. The sequence continues at coordinate 119,761,038 of OX377619.1, read as the reverse complement.
TGTGTTTTATTTCAATTCGAAGTTCTATACCTCAATAAAAAACACCCTTTATGTAGCCAGTGGCGAAAATCGTTGCAATTGATGAAAAATCCAAAATTCGCCGTTGCAATTTCTTATAATTTAACTTTCTTCATTCATAATTCTGAAACTTTTCATACACAAATATTCCTCATGAAGTCAGCAATCACATGCCAAAGAAATATTTTTGTATTCTCAATATAATAAAAAGTTACGCCGGTTTTTCTAAATATACTTTTCACAATTTTTGACTTTACAGCCACCATTTTTCTTATTTTAGTCTGATAACTGGGGAATCAAAATGCTATTAACGCGAAATGATGGAATTTGATAGTACGATATGCCCTAAATCTAGAAAAATGTTTTATACAAAATCGTTGTAGCGCAAGAAGAGACAACTAGAAATTCTAATTCCAAAATACCAAATAATTGGTATTTTAGAGTTTCGCTTTTCTACGTAGATCCAAGTTACTGAATTTGTTGTTTCTCTTTTGAATAATACTTGTTACATATGTACAAAAAAATACTAACTCTGAAAAATATTTGACATAAGTGATAAATATAACAAAAATTTTAGTAAGTTGAAACTCATTTCTTATTGTTTCGCAACTTTAAAGTAGACTTTAAAATAGAGACCTACACGCAGAGAAAAAAATGCATTTCGTAGAAACAAAATTTTAAACTCGTGAACATCGTTTTTGAGTTTCTTTTGTGGGAAAAATTAGTTTGTTTGCGGTAAACATGTCATCAGTTGTTGTAAATGAACAAAGAGAAATATGTTTACATATATCAAACAGTTGTCTTCATTTGTCGAAATGGATTTGTATTATAATTGCAAACTCCCAAAACATTGGAAGTAACAGAAACCGTTGTTGTTGCATCTGTGATGAAAATAGGATACATAAAAATGCCCAATCGCAAATGTTACATCTTAGCAAATTGTTTGCTTTTATTAAGAATATTTTAGATTTCATTATGATATCATAGTGATTCTTATCTACACTTTTTTTAAATTACTAAACGATTTTGTTATTAAATTTCCAAACTATTATTGCAATACACAATTAAAAGTTCATAAGATATTGCTCTAGTCAAATGTCAAGAAGTGGTATCGGTTAATAAAAATTTTCCGAACAATTTGGTGTCCATAGCAAAATTAGCACTACACAATCTTGAAATTGGCACAATTCGTTTAGTTTGTTTGTATTTTTCATAACCTTTGTTCGAAATTCAGGAAAGTGTCCACAATTTTTTATATAATTTTCGTGTTTTCACGATTTTACTGCAAAATTACCATTTCAGACGAGTTATTTTAAAAAAGACCTTAAAAATTCTATATTTTATTGCTTCAGAAAGTCTAGAAGATTTTAAAAAGTATATGTTCGAAACCTCTCTGGGGGGGTTTGAACCACCAAAACCCCCCCTGCGCACGGCCCTGAATGTGTATTGTGGAGTCCTATCCACAATTTCTTATTCTAGGATAGAAACAGGAATTCTTTAGATAATTTAAGAAATCCAAGCTTTGTATTGGGTTATTACAAAATAAATCGAAAGAAAAACGGCCATTTTGGACCCGACCCCTTTTGATTTAAATACAATTTTGCACATATGTTCTCCTCGTTGCTGCGAATTTTTTGGCATTAATATTTTCAATTGTTTGCGTTATTGAATGTAGTTTATATTTTATGATCCGTCAAAGTTGGCAATTTACCGTGTTTCTGCACTACTTTAACTTGATTTATTGTCCACATACTATATTGTACATTGTCCATGTCCTAGTGGGGCAAGGATGTTCAAAATATCTTTTATCCTGAATATCTTTACACAACGCCGCACGGTGGGGCAGATGACCAGTTTTGGAAGCAAAAAATAATTGGAGGCAGTTATACCTTTGAAATTTCGTACATGTAGTTATGGTGCTTACCAAAGTCGTCTATAAATTTTTAAGTTGCCATGGCCACTTACAGTGGGATGTATGTGTGGGATTTTTTGAAGTAAAACACCTTAGGACACAGGTAGACCTTTTATATTTCGTACATATACTTATGCTGCTTACAAAAATGCAAGTTTCTCAATCTACTACCACGCCCATTTACAGCGGGATGGTAGTAGAATTTTTGAGCAGAATACCTTAGACCTTTTAAATTTCGTACTTATACTTATGTTGTTTAGAAAAAATTTAAGTTTCTCAACCTAGACTTGGTTTTGTGAAGGAAAATACATCAGGAAACAGATAGGCCTTTAAATTACGTGCAATTTTCAATCCAATTGCAATTTTTAGAATTTGCAAACCATTAAGGGCCGCACATTTTTTTCTTACTGTTAATACTCAGTAGGTTAAATGTGAAGTAAGAACTTAAATATGCGGTTATTTGCATCGTAAACACATTCTAGTCTTATATAAAGCTAATTTTTAGAAAGAAATTTAACCATTTCAAATGTTCTCCCTTAAAAAATAAAACATGAATAATCTACATAAACTTTATAAAGGGTAAAAATTGAAATGGTTGTTAATGCTAAATTAACATAGATAGACGCATGAACTTAAAAGTATATTTAGCAGATTTTCTTCTCTTTCATTTGATACCCATATCCTGTAAAAAAGACAAACGACCACGAAATAAAAAACTGAGTATGAGTTTTCCTATTAGTGGCCTATAGTTTCACTTCTATATAATCTCGTTCTTGGGAGGGAAAACATGTCGCACGGTTTTATTGTAACATCTTATGTGAAGTTTTCCTCCCAATTTATGCATTGAAAGACCAAAATTTCAGATGTTAATTTTCAAAAATTATCTTTTTGTAAGACTAGAATGTGTTTACGATGCAAATAAACCCATATTTCAGTTTTCACATAGCATTTAACCCACTGAGAACCAACAATAAGAAAAAATTGTCGGCCCTTAATGGGTTAGGAAGTCCTAAAAATTGCAATTGGTCATAAATACCTTTTCAACGATCCAATAAAAAAACAAATCGAACTAAAAATATGGAAGCTATTGCAGTTTTTATAAAAAATGCAACAAAAATTGCACAAAAATGTTAAAATTCTACCCTCTATTCTTGATTAAAATACAAGTTTTTGATATGGTTTGATAAGGCTCCGTCCAGATTTTAATTTCTAGCAGGTTTTTTTTTCTAAATACAATTCTCACCGTGAATTTTATTCAAGAAAAACCTGATTTATTGAGGTTACTTTGAACGCGTCCAGCTCACGAACGGACAATGATAAAAGCGAAATATTTTGGGAGAACACATAAAACAAACCAATCTTTCATTTTAGTCGGGAAGAGAGTTACAAGCCGAACCATAATTATCGGCGGCGGCGGCTTTCGTCTGATTTGCCGGCTCGTTCTGTCATTCGAGTACCCCTATTTGGAAGGAACAATTTTCTTTTATTTTTTGGCAAGTAGTTCAATATTCGTTAATATTAGCCAATGTTCCAATAATTTAATATTGTTATTAGGGGATCCAATTATTCGGACTTTTATGTTATTCGATTTTTCATTTATTTGAAAACCAAAAATTTCCAATTAATCGAATAATGAAGTCGAGAGTTATTCAATTAACCGATTAATCGAACAATTGTCCACTTAAATAAAATATAATTAATTAGAGTTATATAGACAAGACACGGCAATTTACGGGTAGTTCAACCATATATTGAACGTTTATTATGTATCTGATTTTATTTAAAAATTGTAACATCAAATTCGAAATTCATTAGAAGTTGACAAAAAACTTAATATCAATTATCAAAATAAAGAACTTTCCCTTAAATGAGCATAATATCAGAAGTTATCCATTGACTTTTTTCGAATATGGATCATATGATTTATAACAGAACTGAATTTATTATCACAATCAATTTATTTAATTTATCAATTTTTCTATGAATTTACTATTCTATGAAATTACTATTCTTTAAATTTTAAATTATTCCGTAGCTATTGGCCAGTTTTTGCTACTTTTAAATGAAGTCGGATAAATCGTTATTTTAATATCTGTGGAGCTTACAAATCAAAAAAATTTTGTTTTATATTTGGTGTACCCAAATGTAGCAAACTGGCTATTCAAAATCAATTTATTACACAAAGCATACGACGATTTCATTAGTTTATTAAGGCAAAACTTATAATATCGATTAATCGATTATTTGGGACAATTTATTCGAATTATTCGTTATTCGAAAATCATGATTTTTTATTATTCGAACAAATAATTGACAAAAATTATTCGATTAATCAAATAAAATTTAATCGGTTGGATACCCTAATTGTTAACCCATACAATTATTTTTTGGGAGAAGGAATCCATTCCCAAAATGTATAATATGGATAAATTTAATAAATATTTTTGCAATTACAGCTTTTCATGTGAGGCATATTTGACCAGACGTTCTTGGATATCATAATCCTTCTAAAGAATGACAATACTCTACCTACTTTGACACACTAAAGAAGCACAATAGATATTGTTATTTATAGAAACTCATGGCCACACGTACTGGAATTGACTTATATAAATGAAAGATAGATCAATATATTTCACAGCAGTAGCTTGTCTAAGTTGACATTTATATTTTCTGTTGTAATTGTAAGTGGGTTGTCTATTTTGGTAGTAAGATTTGACTGAGTTAGAACTCCGTCAAATCACGGCGGCGTGGTTGAAGTCGATATGAGTCGATGAAATCGGCGGCGTGGTTGAGTCGATTTGAGCCAATGAAATCGGCGGCGGCGCGGCTCGTGCAGAAAGATGCGGCGGCGGCGGTTTGTCGGCTTAAAATCGGTCGGCTTGTATCTCTGGTCGGGAACATCCACTACTTTTATTTTGAAGCCACTCTAATGTATATATGGTGTTTACCGAAGTTGTCTAGCAAAATTTTAAGTAGATCAATCTACTGCCACAACCATTTACTGGTAGATCCTTGACAAGTATTGCAGTTATCTTGATCAAAAACGAGTTGCCACCTGGTACCAATTTTCCATTTTTGGTAAATTTAAAATGTTGGCAACACGCTGCTATTTTTATTTACTCTTTGTCTCATCGTGGCTCATGTAGGAGTATCATAACAAATCCCATTTATAATCCATATTTGTACAAACTATGGATATGGCAACGCAAAATGTGTATGTTAATATAGAATTGGTTATGACGGTTTTTTTGAATTGTTTTGTCATGAAAATCATTTGTGTGAAGTCGGCATTCAATTATAACCATTCGTTCAAAATATGATTTTGCATATATACCCGCTGTCTAATCATATACAATTTTACATATTATGTATAATAATTTATATGAATAATTTATATGGACAGAATAAATTATACCTGATACTGACATTAAAACACCCGAGTTTATTAAAAACAGGTATAGGCGCAAGGAGTGGTGTAGGGTATCACATAGTTGGCATGGTTGCATTGCTATATATTAATTGTAAACACTTTTGTGAAATTTCGCAAATTTTTACACTTTCTCCATTTTTAACTTTAATATAGAGCGCCCCGGTAGTCGAGTTGGTAGCGTGCTCGGCTATCAGCGTGGGGGTCGTGGGTTCGATTCCCACCAGAGGCTCTGGTCTGTCGCTGCAAATAACTAGCTACTATGGTCTTAGTCACTCCGGCTCAATCCCTGGACCCAAAATTAGAATATAAATTTACTTTGTATTGTAATTCATAATAAATAAAATAAAATAAAACTGCTGGACGCTACAATGGAGAAATTGACGACAAAACCAAGAATTCTCACAAAATATGTAGACGATTTGTTTGGGATACTAAGGAAGGAAGAAGTTGACAATACCCTAAAAACACTGAACTCATTTGATCGACAAATACAATTCACTATGGAAAAAGAAGAAGACAATAAACTCCCATATCTTGACTCTATAATTCATAGACAAGGAAACCTGCTAAAATTGAACTGGTACCAGAAGCCAACGTCATCAGGAAGACTTATAAATTTTCATTCCAAACACCATAGACGAACAATAATCAACAAAGCGACGAATTTTATAAATGGGGTATTCAATATAAGTGACTCATCATTTCACAAAGACAATGAACGCAAAATCAAGAAAATTCTCCGATCAAATGACTTCCCTAAACAAACCATCGACGATCTGATAAACCATACTAAGATGAAAAAACATACAAGTGACAAAGAGAAGGAGGAGAAAATCTATAAACCGCTGACGTATGTACAAGGATTTTCTGAAAGGTTCAAAAATGCTGACATTTATAACAAAGACAATTTTCAATTAGCTCTCAAAACAAATAGTACAGTAAATAATTTATTCAGCAAAACTAAATCTAAGATAAAAAAGAGGACAAGTCTAATGTAGTATATAAGATTCCTTGTAATGGTGACAAGTCCAACATATGCCAAAAGGTATATGTTGGTACTACCAAGACGAAACTAAAAACTAGACTTTCTTCACATAAATCGGACTAAAAAGCAACTGACAAACCAATAGAGCAAAAAACAGCTCTTGCGGCCCACTGTACTCTGACAGGCCATACGCCAAACTTCAAAGACGTACAAATATTAGCAGAGGAGAGAAATTACAAACGAAGATTCACTCTTGAAGTATTGAACATTATTGACGTTCCCACGGAGAAGAGGATGAACTACAAAACAGACACAGAGAATTGCGCGAAAGCTTATCGACATATAGTACAAAAATACAGCCGACAAAGAGAGACTTTTAGTTGACAATAATTTGTACACACAACAGGACGACGCCTATTAATTTTTAATGTAATTATTTTTGAATTTTTGTGATATTGATAGTGAATATTTGTTGTAAATTGTATATATTTTTGTTTAGTGTTTATCCCCTGATGATGGTTGACGAAGGCAACCGAAATATTGGGAAAAGAAAATAAAAATAAATAATAAAACAACACCACCAGTTTTTTCCATGGCCTCAAGCTGAATAAATCGACAAGAAAAATAAAATAAAACTTTTATATAATGTTAAATAAGAAATTTTCATAATTTATGACAGTTTGCTGCATTCTACCAGCATATTAAAGTGTACATTTCAACCTTTCTTCTAATATATATGGTTCAGCGGATACGTCCGGATAAACAAAGTTCTATTCCAAGAAATACAGGAACGTCTCGTAAACATACACGAATAACACAACACACATTATCACAGTGCATTGTTTTTTGCCATAACATTATTATTTTTTTTAATAATTTACATGTCCGTGTTAGTATTTTCTAACTTACAAAATATTGAGTAGCTTGTGCCTTTTTGTTTTACGACAGATGTGTTTTTACTTTAGGTCGAAATATCAATGATGAAACGAGAGAAAATTAGTAACTTTGGCAGTATGGTTTTAAAAACGAGTTGCCATCTGGTTTCATTTTTTTATTTTGCTATTTTGAAGTGTTGGCAACAATCTACCATTACTACTTTCGGAAATACGTTACTTCAAAAATGGAATTTTTTGCCTCTCACATTGGTGTTTGGCCGCATCGTGCGCCGTTTGTTTTTTATAAAAAATGCATTAAAAATAGTACTAAATTTATTAAATGGAAGTTTGATGATGCATATGGACAATAATGCAACTTAAAGTTGTATTTCATTATTGTCTCTAGAAACACTGCAAAGTGCCAATTTTGACGAATCCCAAAATGTTGACGTCGAAAAATTCGCAGCGGACCTCGGGTTCGCGACTGTGTCGAAAATAGTACTAAATTAATTAAATGGAAGTTTGATGATGCATATGGACAATAATGCAACTTAAAGTTGTATTTCATTATTGTCTCTAGAAACACTGCAAAGTGCCAATTTTGACGAATCCCAAAATGTTGACGTCGAAAAATTCGCAGCGGACCTCGGGTTCGCGACTGTGTCGATTTTTTTGAACCACCCTTTTCAAAACCTTGCAATGTGGATATCATAAAATCGGCCTTTTCCGACTTGAGCCTTTTCGTACTAGCTTTTATTAGAGAATTTCCATGGAGCTTGCCGCCTTATATCCTATTTGAAAACCGAGAAATTTTTGGTGGAAACCTTTGCATATTCTAACAGACATGGCTACCAAATTATATTCTTCATACTGAAATCGTCGTTCTGTTTCGGAAGAAGATTCGATGACATAGGAACTCTTAGACAAATATTCAGTTAGATAATAGACATCAGAGCCCACTTCGTATAAAATACTCCCAAATCCCAAATGGTTAACTATTTTTCCTATTTTAAATGTATATTGGGACAAATATATCCCAATTAGTTTAAAAAGTGGTGGCGTGTATTGCCTCAGTAGTCCATAAAGGGTTACGTTTGAAAACTTAGTTTACACTTTTTTCACCACCTCTTAACAGTGCAAGTTAATTCAAACATGAAATAACCGATAATGGCTATTTTCGGTTGTGAAAAAAAACCCGATTAATCGGACACGACTTTGATTATACTAATCCCCACCGATCTGCAACCATTTGGCTCGCTTTAACTGGATTACCTCACACATTAATTGATATTTGGTTCCATCAATACGACGTCACATTCAGCTTCTAGTTACATCATCCCTATTTCATCGATGTTCTAATTGTTGCTGCCTCTTTGTATTATTATTCATTCCTGTCTTATCGGTCCTGCCTTAAACGTGGTTTCAACTTTATTGTTCTCGCCTCGACCATTGTTCATGCCTTTTTATACCCTCCACCTCCAGGATGGGGGTATACTAACTTTGTCATTCCGTTTGTAACACCTTGTATCGATCTGAGACGGTATAAAGTATATATATTCTTGATCGACGATCTAGCCATGTCTGTCCGTCCGTCCATCCATCTGTTGAAAGCACGCTATCATCTAAACGGAAGGAGCTAGGACGTCCACATTTTCCATAAATGTGTCTTATAGTCCTAGATCGGTTGGGATTGAAACTGGGCGAAATCGGAGCAAAGGGAAAAATGTTGCCATCATAAGGAATAAAAATACCCATATACTCCCTAATATTTTAGAGCATTTAAGCACATTTTTTTCAATATGTCTGCTTGTACTTACTTGATATTGGGTGTGCGCATGGCCCCTATAACAAAAACCTGCACCACAAAGTGATTTTTATTCTTAGGGAGTGAAATGGGACAAAAAGGGATAAAAATGGTACCTTTCAAACGGCAACAGCTAGAAACACGAAATTTTATGTGTACATTCCTCTAATTGAGTAGATACGCAATATAAAAGTATTTTTCAAAATTCGTACTTTTAAGGGATAAAATGGGAATAGAGGGATAACAAGTAAAAACGGTGTTAAGTTCGGCCGGGCCGAACTTTTTATACCTTCCACTATAGTTTGCATTCCACAGAAGCTGTCGATTTTCGTAAAAGTGCAGTAATATTACTTGAAAATATCAATATTTTAATATAGCCAAACCAAAACAAATGCTAATATTGAAAACATAATTTTATAAAATAATATAATATTTTTATTATTTCAAACCACGCTTACAAGGCAAGGCGTTTACACTATATATATCGAAATAATACTTCAAGTCAATTCAAAAACTAAATAGTCTTACCTTTATATCTTCAAAAAACTTAAATGCCATAAATATTGGTAGATAGTGGGTGCTACATTTAGTTGTATTTCCATTCTATATTAAGTCCAAAAGAACAAATTTTGAAAATACATTATCTCACGTACACAGTGCCACATAACCTAACTTCATGATTCAACCAAATTTTGCAATAAAAGTAACAAAATAATGTACGAATATGGAAAAAATCTTTTTATTTTGCTTGTCTATGCAGTCAGAGGAATGTATACACCGAATTCCACGAATCTACCTGCGGCCATTTGCTTCGTACCATTTTTATCCATCTTTTCCTACTTATCCCCTTAACCCTTTCGACACTGACGGGACACATGTGTCCCACTGAGTTTTCTAATCGAACTGAAACGCAATTACTCCCAACTATTTCTATAAATATTTGTGCCAACAGTAATATGATCGTTTTCGCATGCTTGTGTTCTCTGTGTTCCACAATCTCAAATCCTTCCACCGTTATATGCTGCGATCGGTTCTTTACTACTGTCAACTTAGCGCAGACTTTGGATTTTGGTTTAGTTGGTACCATTATGAAAAATAAGAAATTCTTACCAAATCTTGATGGACCAAAATTAGAAAGAGGTGACTATGTTTTCAAGTATAACAGCAGCGGTACTATGCTTTGTAAATGGCAAGATAAAAAGGAGGTTTTGTTACTCACCAATTGCCACACTGATATCGTAACGACCGTTCAAAGAACCAACAAAAAAGGAGAAGCCTTTGATGTTGCATGCCCTGAGCCCATTGCCTTTTATAATAGATACATGGGTGGTGTAGATCTTTCAGATCAATTTTCATCTCTTTATGATCCTGACAGGAAATCTGGAAAATGGTGGAAGAGAGTTTTTCAAAAACTGCTTATGGTTTCCGTCTCCAATGCTTGGATTCTTTTCCAAGAAACTCGGCATGTGAAGGTACCATTAATTTCCTTTCTCGCTGAATTGGCGGTGCAGCTTCTTCATTATGGAAAAGAGAGAGCAACAATTAAACGTCGTAGCACGAGTGGTCGCCCATCAGAGCGATCAAAAACACTTTCTGGTGTTCGAGAACATCTTCCTATCGTGGGGAAAACACGCCGTCGTTGCAGAAGCTGTTCAAATGATAACAAAGAGCATCGTACGAAAATGATGTGCGTTTCTTGCAATATTCCTTTGTGCAAGCTGTGTTTCGCCAAATATCATACTAATTAACATACATTTTCATTGTATATGACACATATTCAATTCTAGCTTGTTTGTTTCATAAATTCATAAAACAGCATTGAAGTTTACATATATTATGTTATTTTAGTTTTGCCTTACTTCGTTACTATTGGGACATATGTGTCCCATCCGCACTTACTGATGGGACATATTTGTCCCAGGACATTTTCCTTGTTCTGGTTATCCTTTCGCGAAACGCACCCTATGGCCAATTATTGGAACTATAACTAACCAATACCCACCAAAAAAGAGTTGGTATTTTAAAAAAAATCCGTTTCGAAAGGGTTAAGAGTACGACTTTCTAAAATCTCTTTATTTTACGTGTCTACGCAATTAGAGGGATGTACATACCGAATTTCATCGTTCTAGCTGTAGCAGTTTAGTTGGTACTATTTTTATACCCTCCACCTCCAGGATGGGGGTATACTAACTTTGTCATTCCGTTTGTAACACCTTGAAATATCGACCTGAGACCCTATAAAGTATATATATTCTTGATCGTCATAAAATTCTAAGACGATCTAGCCATGTCCGTCCGTCCGTCCATCCGTCTGTTGAAAGCACGCTAGCATCTAAACGAAAGGAGCTAGAACGTTAAAATTTTCCACAAATGCGTCTCATAGTCGTAGATCGGTTGGGATTGAAACGGGGCGAAATCGGCCCAAGAGGGAAAAATTTTTCCCTCACAAGGACTAAAAATACCCATAATAATCCCTAATATTTTAGCGTACTTAAGCACATTTTTTTAATATGACTGCTTGTACTTACTTGATATCGGGAATGCGCATTCCCACGATAACAAAAACGTGCACCATAAAGTGATTCTTTTTTGTAGGGGGTGAAATGGGGCAAAAAAGGGATAAAAATGGTACATATTAAACGACAACAGCTAGAAATACGAAATTCGGTGTGTACATTTCTCTAACTGAGTAGATATATAATGTAAAAGTATTTTTTCCAAATTAGTACTTTTAAGGGGTAAAATGGGAATAGAGGGATAAAAATGGTACATTCCTCTGATTGCGTTGACACGTAAAATAAATAAAAATGAAAAAAGGGATAAAAATAGTACCAATAAAATGACCGCAGCTAGAGTCATGAAATTTGGAGTATACATTCCTCTAACTGTGTAGACTCGGAAAATAAACTGATTTTTCGAAATTCGTACGTTTTGGGGTCAAAATGGAAAAAGGGGATAAAAATAGTACCACCCAAATGACCGCAGCTAGAGTCATGAAATTCGGAGTATACATTCCTCTGACTGTATAGAACCGCAAAATAAAAAGTTTTTTCCAAATTCGTACTTTTTCTTTTACGGCAAAAATTGGTTGAATCATGAAGTTAGGTTATTTCGCACTATGTACGTCTGATAATGGATTTTCAAAATTTTTACTTTTGGAATTAAAACAGAATGGAAATACAACCAACTGTAGCACCCACTATTTACCGATATTTATGGTATTCAAGCTTTTTGAAAATATAAATAGAAAATACTTATTTTTTGAATTGACGTATTGGTAGCCTTGCCTTATAAGCGTGGTTTGAAATAATTAAAATTAATTATTAAATTATTTATTTATAAAATTATTTTTTATATAAAAAAATAATATATTTTCCTGTAATATTACTGCACTTCTACGAAAATCGACATTCTCTGTGGAATGCAATCAATGGTGGAGGGTAAATAAAGTTCGGCCCGGCCGAACTTAACGCCGTTTTTACTTATTATCCTTTAGTTGGTACTATTTTTATCCCTTGAAAGTATGAATTTGGAAAAAAACTTTTATTTTTTTGTCTACACAGTCAGAGGTATGTATACTTCGAATCTCATGACATGATTGGTACTATTTTTATCCCCTTTTCCCATTTTAACACCAAAAAGGACGAATTGCGAAAAATCCGTTCGTAGATGCAGTCGGTTGGTTGGTACCATTTTTATCCCCATATTCCCATTTTTAAGTACGAATTTGGAAAAATTATTTTCCATTTCACCCCCTACGAATAAGAATCACTTTATGGTGCGCTTTTATGCTATAGGGGAATGTACATTCCAAAAATCAAGTAAATACAAGCAGACATGTTCAAAAAGCATGCTGAAATACTCTAAATATTAGGGGTATTTTCAGTCCTTGTGAGGGAAAAATTTTTCCCTCTGGGCCGATTTCGTCCACTTTCAATCCCAACCATTCTGCAACCATAAGACATATTTGGGGAAAATTTGAACCTCCTAGCTCATTTCGTTCGGAAGCCAGAATATATATACTTTATGGGGTCTCCGATGAATATTTTAAGGTGTTACAAACGGAATGACAAAGTGAATATACCACCATCCTGGAAGTGGAGGGTATAAAAATGATACAAACCAAACGGTTGCACCTAGAATAATGAAATTCGGTGTATACATTCCTCTGATTGCGTAGACACATAATATAAACGGATTTTTCGAAATTCGTACTTTTTGGGGTTAAAAGGAAAAAGGGATAAAAATAGTATCAACCAAATGACGGTGTGTAGATCCCTCTTATTGCGTAGACATAAAGAGATTTCAAAAGTCGTACTCTTAAGGGGATAATCTAGGAAAAAGAGGATAAAAATCGTACCAACCAAATGGTCGCAGCTAGAATCATAGAATTCGGTGTATACATTCCTCTGACTGCATAAAGGACATCTGTATGGGAGTATATTGAAACATGGAACGATATGACCCGCTTTCACCATGTATGTTTTTTGGTGAAATATAATATGCAAAGTTTGGCCAAAATCGGTTAAAGATTCGGGAGCAACATTTGTATTGGGGCTATATCTAAATCTGAACCGATTATACCCACTTTCACCATAGGTGTTTTTAGTTGGATTATAAGATGTTGTGCCAATTTTAAAGAAAATCGGGTACAATATGTGGTTTCTAGAGCGAAAAAAGTCAAATCGGGAGCGACATTTGTATGGGGTCTATATCTAAATCTGAACCGATCGTCCTTGGCCAAAAAAAAGTAACTTCTGGCAAATTTCATGATAATCGGACAGCAATTGCGACCTGTAGAGTGCGAACAAGCTTAGATGGACAGCAGACGGACGGACAGACAGACATCGGTAAATTGATTCAGCTGGTGATTCTAAGCCAATTCGTATACTTAAAGTCTAGCTCGATTATATATTGGTGTTACAAACATTTGGCAGAAAACTAACTTATAATACCCTAGTCCACGAAGTGGCGTAGGGTATACAAATATATTTCCTGTAATATTACTGCACTTCTACGAAAATAGACATCCTCTGTGGAATACAATCCATGGTGGAGGGTATATAAAGTTCGGTCCAGCCGAACCTAACGCCGTTTTTTGTTATTCCTGTATTATTCGTTCCATTTCTTGCGGTTCCAGGTTTTAGCGTTCCTGCTCTCTCTAGCAGTTTTGTTCCTGTTTATACCCTCACTCTACAGAAACTTTGCATATAATAATATTTTTCACAAACTTAGTTTATGTTCGAAGATGGGCGAAATTGCCACGCCCCTTATTTTACCTCTCACACAAATGACCCATATTGGATATTCGGAATCAGCTATATTTTGGTATTTTATAAAGTTTTTATAATCACTTTAAGCGTACGAAATATGGCTGGTATTGGCACACACCTTCTTCCACACCTTAACGTACGTAAAATTAAAGCTGTTATAACTTATATACGGATGTTCGGAATACTGTGAAATTTGACATTTGGCAATGTGGAATATGGGCGATATTGCCACGCCTCTTAGGGTACCTCCCACATTAGCTTTATTTAAAATAAAATCGGTGTAACATTTATACGGGTTGTCAAGTCATTTGCAATTTGATATTTGAAAAAGTTTTTATAATGACTTTGTACCAAAAAAATATTTACGCTTTAGCCACGCCCCTTATAGTACCTCCCACATTCCTGTATCAATTTAAAACAAACATAACCTCCAAACGATTGTTTGGAATCAGCTATACTTTGGTATATGATAAAGTTCTTATTTTTCTTCTTTCCGTAAATTAATGCTGTTATAACTTATATATGGATGATCCGAACACCCTGAAATTGACGTTCAGCAATGTCTTTACAGAATTTGCATTCACCTAAAATATGGGCGATATTGGCACACCCCTTCTGGTACCTCTCACACAAATTTGCATAATCTTTGGTCAAAATAAAACTAATAAAACATCCATTCGGCTTGTCGAAACCAGTTGCAATTTGATTTTTTTATTATCACTATAAACCTACAAATATTTAAGATGGCATGTGTACTTTATTACTTGGTGCGATTTTTTTAAACGCAAATTCGTTCGTTTGTGAGAATCATTTCCTTAAAGAGGCCGGGTTTGATGTTGAACAATCGCTGCGAAGCCACCTGAACGAAACCTTTAGACAGGGTGGAAATCAAGATAGTGGTAGTCTGCAGCCATGTAATAAATGTCACGATGCCATTTGTAAATAAGTTTGCATTATTTTAACTATAGATGCAAAATGGTCTTGAGCCAGTTCAAATCATAAATTTAAATTCTTTATATACCGGAGCGTGGAATCCACTATGACTTGATATTTGATCAAGTTTTTACAGCTGTTTTATAAATATGGAAGCTGGGACCATGTGCCACGAACCTTCCAGTACCTTCGTTATAACTTTCATATAAGTCGGTTTAGCCGACTGGCGCTTACTTACTTGTGCATGTGCAAAGTTTGAATTGATACCTAAACTCCTTTCGAGAGTTGTCCAGACAGACGGACGTGCATGGCTCAAACAACTTAAAAAGTCGTGAAACGGAATTGGTCCAAACACACTTAGGGTCTCCATCAATGCGTTGCAATTATTTTCTGTCCCAAATGATTTATACCCTCCTACTCTGTGGAGTGAGGGCATAAACATTGATTTGGATATTCATCACATGCGATTTCGATGAAATTTAGCGGTTGCTCCGATTACCGTAGTTCAAAGTAGTACGTGGTTTGAGTTTTACAATGTTTCAAAGTTGGTGTTCTCTGGGATTTTTGTGAAGAGATGGCTTCCTTAACGATATTCTAACATTGAATCATGTCGTCAGATTTTAACGATGTTGTTTTCGCCTCCACTTTCCGAATCTGTATGAAGAGAACGTAATGTCCTTGTGGTTCAAGGACTCCGAATGGAATGCATTTTTTATTTTTTTATGAATATTTAGAATGGAAATAATTGGTCTTTAAGGAGGCGTACATAGTTTTCTGAAACAGTGTTTTCACGTCGCGCAATATAACCACAAATATGACCGAAAACCTAGATTGTTTTAAATTCTGGTTATTATATC
Source organism: Polietes domitor (assembly GCA_947397865.1). Taxonomy (NCBI): domain Eukaryota; kingdom Metazoa; phylum Arthropoda; class Insecta; order Diptera; family Muscidae; genus Polietes; species Polietes domitor. The sequence continues at coordinate 119,744,948 of OX377619.1, read as the reverse complement.
TCAAAAATTGTTGGGACAATTCTAAAGTCAAATTCGGATTCAGCGTATTGAAGTCTTTCGGAATCGACTCTAAGCTATCCTGTCTAGCATTTGATGTTTACACTATTAAAAGCACCATCTGCGACTGGGAAGGGCACTAATGCTTGAATTCTGTGGTCCCCTCGATGACTCTTACGGCTTCAGCCGTTTCCGGTGAGCGCTCTATCATAACGAGTCCGGTCTGCTTGGTATCTACTGCTTCCCATTTCGCCACTGCAGGAGACATCCTCATAATGTTTTTCTTGTTATTTGCCAGGGTCGCAAGCAAACTCTCGTTCAGTGGTCTTCCTGTGGTATTAGAATGTGGGAGGGTGCTATATATTGCACTGTTGTTTCCATTAAACATGTTATTAAACAATATATACGAAACTTTTCACTTTCCACCCGATTACAAGGATTTTATTAACAATCACATGCTTTAGAATATCAGTTGATGTTTAATGTCGTTTTGCGCTTCAGAGTAATTCACGTCCATCATTAATAAATGCTAATGCCAAATATATTCCACCTAGTAGTTATGAGGGTATTTATCTGTATTAAATGTATCTGTATGTATTAAAAATTACCCTGAACACCACCATGACTATAGGTTATACAATTAGTGTTATAAATTCGATAATTTGTGATGTTGATTGGGAAAATGTATTGGATAGTGCTAGTGTTATGAAAAATTTCTAAAATTTATGACTGAAGTGTCCGCTATCTAAACCTAAAGTTCATAATCTGCTGTGGTACGCTAGAGGCTTAAAGGGAGAATTTAATTTTCTAAATACATTTCTGTATAACCAATACCTTTTGAGTTATAATGGCTTCATTAAATCTAACAATATACGTTTTAGTAACTTTGTGAATTCAAGGAAAGAAATTCAAATATTCCGTTCTCTATGGCATATGAGTGTCGGTTCATTTATTTAAGGATTACTTTCAGTCTAATTTTTATAATGTTCCGAGTGACATGTATGTTTTCTACTCAACAGATTTTTTAATGAAGATATTTGTTCCGATATATCAAAGTCATCAAATTCTCTTAGTCTTTCAATCTCTAATTATCGGTCTTAGAATAATTTTTATGAAATCAGTAAACTCCGGTTATTTCATCCAAAGATGTTGTTCCTGTTTTTAAATCTGGGATCAAAAATGATCTTAGAACTTACAGACGTATTTCTAAATTTCCGAATATTGTTAGGCTTTTGGAACATATTGTTTACGAGTCCTGCTCAGCATGGTTTTGTACTAGAAGATCAACTACTAGTAATTTGACTGTGTTGACAAGTTGATACATTTATACAGATTTTTCTAAAGCTTTTGATAAAGTTCCGCATCATTCCGCAGCCAGTGTTCCGTTCTCATTGAAGCAACACATTGTGATACTATCAGTACCCAGTTATTTGTTATTAGTTTTATCCGTCTCTGTTTTTGCATAGTATTTACTTAATTTTCTTTTGGTGGATATATATAGATAAATCAAAAATAGTAATTAGGAAACTTCCAATTAGATAGCACTCATACACAGTCAATGGAATGTGCTTGTGTCTATTTTTTTTATCATTTTCTACACTGTTTTGAACAAAAAAGTTACAAGCACAGAGTTTTTTATATCCACAATCTCAAGTTTTTAGATGCTGCCGGTCATTTTATAACTTTTTGCACCTCTTTCCCAAAAAAGTACACATTTTGAAAAATAACTATTTATAAGTAACATGTGTTTTTTTGCTTCCCCTAAAAACATATACTTTATTTATTTATTTTCGTATTTATCCCTTGTCGTTCCGCATCCTCCTTATAAGTAAAAATTTTGAAATATCCATTTATGTTCTGCGTTTACGTAATTAAAGGGCTGTACACCATTTGTATCCCTTTTTGTTCCGACCATCCGTTATAAGTACAAATTTCGAAAAATCCATTTATGTTGCAAGTCTATTTTTTAAGGAAATGTAAATACCGATTTCACGAATATAGCTGCAATGCTTAAATTGGTAGCATTTCTATACCTTTTTGTCTCTTTTCTCCCCTAGAAATTTCAAAAATTCCTATTTGTAGCTCGCCTGCATTGTCAGTGCTAGGAACACACCGAATTTCATGTTTCTAGCTACTGCTACTGTTTAGTCAGGCCGAAGGTTCTATGTTAATCCCTTTTTGTCCCATTTTACCCCTGAATTTCGTAAAACCCTTTCTTAGTCGGCGTCTACGTCATATTTGGGAACAACCCTGAAAATTTCATGACCATGGATTCAGCCGTTTGGTCTGGCCGCCGAATCCCAACTTCGTTAGGAGCGAGTAGAAAAAAAAACAAAACCATCGGCGTTTCACTTCAAGTGCCGCACGAAGCTATTGTAAGTGGTTTGTTAAAAGTTTCAATATTAGTTATCTGATTTCATATCGCAAATCAATGTGGTGCCTCAATCTAATCACTCCACCCAAGTTCCTGCACTCAATCCAGCCCCCTCTCCCCTAGGTGGAGTTGTCTAAGACCGGTAAACCGGTTTCGGTTTTGGCATCTCTAGAATGGATCTATCAGAAATATTGAATTGTAATTTACTTACACTAACTCTTAATAATATTTATACATATTTCGAACCATTTTGACTGTTTAACAGTCTGTATTTGAAAAGATCCATTGCGGTTACGAACGGCCAACAATGACTGAAACAAGGGCACATGTTTTGTTGTAAAACATTCCAAGCATTCCTTTTGTTGTTATTTTGTAGAATGTAGATGTAACAATAGCAGCGACATTTTATGTGCTTTAGTTTTGTCGACACTGTGTTAGACTTTCTGCAACATTCGTGTAAACTCTGCTCTCCATTGCACCGTCCGACTGTCCATATGACACTTGAAGCGGATAATATATCGAGGGATTCATCGTGAGGTTTGATTTTCAATTTTTATCGCGCAGCAGTTTGCCATTTTTGTTCAGTATCGTTTGGCAAGTCATCATGGAAAGACTCACACCGCAACAGTTGTCTCAAGCAGTATTACGAAAAACAGCGTTCTGTGCGAAAGAAGACCGCGGCGAATCGATTCGTCGTCGTTCTCAGCAGCATGGCTTGTCGTATGCGACAGCTTGGCATATTTAACGTAAGGATCTCTTTCTCTCTCTCTCTTAAAGCATACAAAATTCAACTTGGGCAATAATTGAAGCCAGGCGACTTAAATTTGCATGTTATTTTCAGTGAATGGGCTCTGCAGTCGTTATGCTCGAACGAGTCGCCCAACATAGGGCCTTCCAAGACGTAGTCGTGTAACCGATAATAAAAATTCTAAGTTCACTTTCAAATATATGTTTTTATTTTACATTATAAAACAAACTTCATGATGAATCACCGGTTACATCTGAAACTACAGGCAAGATGGAGTAAATTGGCGCCTTCAGTTGTTTCATTTTCTCATCCGGTTGTGCCTTAAAAGGACTACAATGTTTCAAAGGATAACATTTTTCAAAAAAAAAAATAGTTGAAATCATTTTTAGGTATCAAATTAAAGAGGAGAATATCTGCTAAATACTTAAAAATTGGTGATTCTATCTGTATTAGCTTAGCCATTTAACCATTTTAAATGCCGTCCTTAATGGTTAAAATATGAACAAACTAAATAAACTAATATAAAGAAAACTATGAAATTTAAAGTATTTTTAACAGATATTCTCCTTCTTAAGCCGATAGCCTAAGTTGCTTGTGCTTTAGACTTAAGTTTTATTGTAATTTTAATTATAATAAATTTCATAATAAATAAATAAGTAAATAAAATTCTCCTTCTTAATGTGACACTTATAACGGTGTCGTAGTTTGCGAATAAGCATTTAAAAATGTTATCCGTTAGAACTTTGTATTCCTTTTAAGGGGCAACACAATAGGGAAATGGAAAACTAAAACCTCCAATTAATTCCAATTTGCCCATAGTTTCAATTTTCGATTTTCAATTCTTCCAAACTCGAGAAATAAGTTTGGCATAAGTGCAATAATAACATTTTTATTGTACAAAATTAAAAAAGTCAACATCCGTGCTGCAGTTTTCTCCGCCACTGTATATATGGAGGATCTGATGCCAAATAATGAAAGAACCCGCAGTTGGATATTTGAAGTGTAACAATTGGAATGGATTGTACTTGGGTGTGCACAGTGTGGAGCACAATTAAAGTTTGCAGCTCACAGATCGATGGAGAATGAATGAATTTCGCGGTAATGGTTAACACAATTTGATTTTTAATTTATATTATTAATTTGTTTGTTTTATTTCTAACTTTTAAGATTTGTTTTTATAATTTAAATTTTAGTAAATCCTAAAAACTAGTTGGTGTTATTTTTGCAAGAGTCGCCTCTTGGCATTTCTTTCCTAATAATACAATTCCATGTATTTATTTTCTCTCTTTTTTTTTCTTTTTTAAAACTAACATTTATACGAGTTTTTCCTTCTTTTTGTATATATGTGTGCATGCATACGTTTGGCATATGTATGTACGAGTATAATGGTATATAGTTTAGTTTATTACAATTGCTGTTATATATGTGTACATACATATACACTCACACACACACGCATTCGCATACGCACACAGGGAGCGATGTTGCTTAGAATAGTCGTTAGATATACATAACTAAAATACATAAATGTGTAGCATAGGTATGATGTTTTGTATATTAATTGAATTTAATAAATTTGAATAATTCGTTTGCCGTTTTCTTTCGTTTTTCGTTTTTATTTTTAATTTTATATTTTTGCTCTTTACGTTACTCTCGATAATAATAATATAATTATAATAATAATAATAATAATATGTTAATAATGAGAATGATAATAATAATTCCATTTTCTTTTTGTCGGTGTGGCCTGTCCATTGCAAGCTGGGGCCACACCAGATTAATTATGTAATAAACAGTAACAAACAATTAACAATTCGAAAAGATAAGATTTAAAAATATCCAAGATTTTACAAACACACATGTACATATATAAATATATATGTAGTGGATGGTAGGTAGTTAAGTAAGTAGTACATACATATACAAATACAATCACGTACACAAATCAACAAATATAAAATGGTTTTCAAATGGAAGCACAGTTAAATCTCTAAAAAATCTTTGTTTTTGTTTTTTTTGTTCTTTAAACATTTCTTGTTTTTTGCTCTTTTGTTTTTAGCATTTTTGATTGATACGATCGATTAATGAATATTGTTAGGGGTAGTATATGTAAATTTCAAAAGATAAAACTATGATTAGCAGGAAGTACTTACAGATAATACTTAGATGTTATCATTTATAAACTATCTATCAAGGCAATATTTGATTGATATAAAATGTCTCATTTTTTTCGATTTTTTTTGTTTAATTACTTTATTTTCGTCTATTAACAATAATAATAGTACATACATACATAGACATATGCAATATGCCAACATTGAAGCGTATTTGGTAATATAATTGTTTTCTTTTTGTTTTTGTTATTTCGTATAGTTGCAATATTTTAAATAAAATAATATCAATAGATTTCATTATTGAGTATGTCCTTTCTGACATGCAGACATGTGAGTGGACGTAATTACTAAAGAGGGGGAGGGGCAGCCGCAAACTAGATACTCCCCCACGGATGACAGGCATACACACTCACACCAAATATATTGATCACACATATGAATATAACAGGGGTCTCGTCGCAGTGGCATAAACTGAGCGGGCAGAAAATCTTTCAACCAATGTTCCAGCAAAGATGTCCAATAATGGTTGAGCATCCAATGGAAATTATTTCGAAATGTTTCATAAATAACGCTGCTCAGATGTGGGGATTTGTCCCCAACCATGGGGATTTTATGATGATCAAAAGGACCACAATTATGAAATGGAGACAGGGGATCTTTGTGGGGATTTCATAAAATATTTCCGGGATTTTGTGGGGATGTTCAAAGTACTTTGTTAGTTAGTACTTGATTTTAGCTGGGATTGCAACTTTATTTACAAATACATCCGTGACATTTATTACTTGGCAGCTCACTACCCTTATCATGATTTTTGTCGGTGACAGCCATCTTCCGCTGGTCAGAAAAGAAATTATAATAAAGATGTGAAAAAAGGAATGAAATGAATTTGTCAAAAAGTATTTAATACTGCCAATAAAAATTAATAATATTAATATTAAAATTAAATGCCTACAAACATTCGCTTTCATCCAACACGACATTTTTAAACAAAATATTTTGTGTTCTTATTTTGTATTCTAGCTAGTGTTCCTATTTGCATTGATTCGAAATATTGGATATAGAAATTAGAGTATTCATGGCAAACATCCACCCAAAAATTTACAAAAAAACGTACAATACTCCCTATCCCTTTCCCTTATTTCCATATTTAATTATAAGTATAAACTATATGCGCAATGGATACAGACGAGTGTCCGGAGCATACTGATCCTTATAACCAAACCAAAACACAGTATTCATTCAAACCCAATAAAATTTACTCAGAATTAATTTATTCTACTCGTTTCAACTACAGACGTACTTAAATTGAGTAATGTTTTAGGCTCAATTTTAGTATCAAATTAAAATAATCATTTGCATCAGTAAACCACTGTGGGGACAAGCAAGATCAGAATATTCCACGATTACTGACGAATCAACAAATCATCCATAATTTGTTATTGCTATTGAGCAGGTACAATATATTTTAACTGATGTTCTTCAAATTTGGCAAAACACATTATATTTCAAATAGAAATACCTGAAAAGGTTTTAATATAACTCTCATGTAAGTGTCTTTTGCGATTTATTTTTTTCTCTCAGACCTTTACAGATTTTGATCTAATTTGGTAGAACATATTATATTTCACCATGAAAGATTCATTGCGAATGTGGGCCACATCGGGCCATGATATAGGACCCATACAAAAATCGTTCCCGTTTACACTTTTTCCCCGAATTCAATTGTAATGGGGTCCGCCCGACTTTAGCCTTTCCATACTTGTTTTGTATAAGTTGGAGTGTAAATTTCCCAATTAAGCGTAAAGAGCTTTATTTACAACTTTAGTGTCTTTGGTGACCCCCACTGAAATTTTCATAGAATGTTTTAGTCCTCACACGTCCTTTCTGAAGTCCTTTTTTACTTTCTCGAAAAAGGTCAAATTGGCCCATAAAGAGAGAAGCTAAACGGTGGAGATCCACCATATACTTCTGACATTAACAATTCTCTCAGACATTAACTTACAAAATTTTTTCATTCAGTTTAATGAACAAATCGACCAAAAAATGAAAACTTTGACCCACTGTTAAAAAACGCAGACCATCTGGACTAAAAGTTTATTCTACAAAAATGATCTACCCTACATGCCCTTTCAGAATTATAGGGTCGCTATTCTGTTCCAATCAAAAATTCTTAATTTGTTGTGCAGTCTAATTAGTTTGTCCTTGTATAAAATAATACCATAAATTCGAGTTCGCATGGAGTTGTAGAAAGATGCAAGGTATTTTCGGTGCAGGTCGTCTGTGACTCATATTTCGGTGCAGGTCGTCTGTGACTCTTCAACGAGCCAGTGGCTCCAATTAATGCCAGAAGACAGTTGATTCGATTCTGCGTTTATCTCGCTCTTTAATCTCTTTGAAAGTCTTTCATTTGTACCGCCTTCTGTAATTCGTAGTATTCTTTAAATAGTGGTTCATCACTTTTGAACTCCGACTCATTTTTTTCTGCAGTAGAGCGGTTAGAAAGCTCTCGGTCGAGATACTCTTTCCAATGGCATTACACATTTACATTTTTGGTGGTGTTTGAGTAATGATATTTTTAATTTGTTTTGAAATGGGGCTATACCATTAGCCACATGATGCTTACAGATCGCTTTGGATTGGGAAATAGACATTTTTTTAATTTTCACCTCATATTCAAAATTAGTTCACACAATTCCATTATATCGTGAACGTGAACCAAAAAACGCAATTTTTGGAAAATGCACACTATTAAAGGGGTAAAATGGGTCAAAAAGGGATACAAATGGTAACAATCCAACCATAAAAACTGGAAATATGAAATCCAATATGTGCAAACTTGTAAAATGCATGGGTATTTCAAAATTCGTACCTTTAAGAGATAAAATGGGAAAAGTGGGATGAAAATGGTACCTAGCTAACCGTTTATCTGACTGCGTAGACACACAATAAAGATTTCTATCTAAATTCGTAATTTTAGGGTCGAAATTAAAAAGGGAACAAAATGGTACCAACCAATCGGCTGTAGCTGGAATCATGTGGATAGTTGTGATTGTAAATTGGTAAAATTGATCGCGAGGGAGAAAGTTGTTTCCCTACAGATACAGAAAATACCCCCAATAACCCCTAATAGTTAGGGTACTTAAGCCCAGTTTGTTCAATACATTTGAAATACTGTTTTGGTATGCAGGGATGCCACGCTACGCTGCTAGCCTCTCCCTACAAGCTTTAAATTTATTTAAATTTACGTCAACGTTCTCCAATCTGCCGGTAATGCTGTGGGATTCACCCCATGATTCTCCAAGATTCCATCTTTGATGTGAATTTGGCGTATCGAACCAATTGGCCTGTTTTTATACACTCCACGAGAGTATAATGTCTTTGTGCACTTGTTTGTGACACCAAAAAGGAAGGGAGACCCATTGTTAATTATACCGATCGACTTAGAATCACTTTTTGAATCGATTTAGCAATGTCTGTCTGTCTGTCTGTCTGTCCATCTATTCCAAACCAAATGAAACTTTTAATTTGAAGAAAATCAGTTCAGGTTTATATATAGCCCCAAACGAACTTTACTCCCGATTTGACTCTTTTCACTCTAGATACCACACATTTTCTTCAAAATTGGCAAAACTTCTTATATTTCAGCTAGAAACACCCGTGGTGAAAATGTGTAAGATCGGTTCAGATTTATATAAAGCTTCCATACAAATTTCGCTCCCAATTCGAGAAACCACATTTTCTATCAGATTGTCTTCAAATTTTGCATAACATCTTATATTTAAACTAGGGAGACCTGTGGTGAAAATCAGTTAGATCGGTTCAGATTTATATATATAGCTCCCATTCAAATTTCGCTCCCGATTTGACTTTTTCCGCCTAGAAACCACATATTTTAACAGATCTTCTTCAAAGCATGCCAAATATGTTATAATTTAACTAGAAACACCCATGATGAGAATAGGTCAGATCGGTTCGGATTTATATATAGCTCATATACAAATTTCGCTCCCTCCTTTATTTTTCCCGCCCCAGAAACCACATATTTTCACCGAATTTCTTCAAATTGAGCATAACACGTTATACTTGAACTGGAAGAACCTATTGTGTAAGTGGCTCACTTTATTCCATGTTTGAATACAGCCCCGATATTCTTTTCGATTTGTCAAATGGGCTCAGTCCATATTAACCTATGATTAGGAAACATACAAAAATCCTTCCCGTTTTCACTTTTTTACGGAACTCAAATATATTTGGATATAAAGTGGAGTGTATCATATAGTCGGCCCGCCCGATTTTAGCCTTTCCTTACTTTTTCTTAAATAAATCTGCAAGAAAATCTGGCAGCTAGTATGTCCAATGACTCAGGCATACATCCAGCGTCGTTCCATATCCACTGGCAAGGCCAAACCCAATGAGAGTATGTATACATGTGTGCATCATGCGTTCGTTGATGCCTGAAATATGCCAAAATTGCAAAATTGCTTTTTGATGCATACTTTTGGGATGCATGTGTTTATTATATGCTGCTGTATTTGATTACTGTGAAAGCTCTTAATCCATCGCCGGCGAAGTAGTTGTCCGTATTAGAACGTAACCAAAAAATATTTTGTAGTTTTTATATAAAAAAATTGTATTATATTTATTTTGAAACAATAAAAACGAATTTAGGATGTAGAATGGAGACTAGAGCTTTCACTGTGCGTACATATCAACAGTATTTGAGACATACACCGTCTTCTGAAGCAGTGATGGGCACACTGACATTATCGCGAAGTTCAACTCGTCTGCATTTTCAAACAATTGCGCAGCGAAACCTGTGCATCGAAAAAAGTAAACAAAACACGACGAATGGCCGTAAACAAAACCACACGTGTATCGACAGAACAGGACTCAATTTTTGCACACCACTGCACACACTGTTCAATATTTCCCCCTTTTGCTGATCCTTATGACGAGGAACTGTTGGAATCTAAGTTTTGTTATGTTTTGTGGTTATGTATCTTAATCTTTGTGTCAAGTCTGTAACGAGCTTTTCCCATTATTCTGCGAAGGTGTTAGTTGCTCTTTAGTAGCGTATCTTTCAATACGTATAAATTATTCCTAAATATTATTTTAGTTTACTTATGTTTGTATGTATGTATTTCAATAAACCTGGATTAAATATAAATACAAATCTAACAGAAACATTTTTGTGGAACGTTTTAAACGTCTAGTTCCTCAATATAAGTTACTCGTTGTTACCTTTGTTGCAAAAAGCTTAAAAAACATTCATAAAACAGGGGTTAACGGGTCGAATTGAATGTACCAAAACTCAACTTAAATGACAGAAATAACGCCAAGCTTAAAATTTAAAATAAAAAAACAAGTAAGGAAAGGCTAAAGTCGGGCGGGCCGACTATATAATACCCTACACCACTCCCTGCGTATGTACCTCGCTTTGATTACTAAACCCAGGTATTTCATGGGAGCAATTTTATGTAGTTCATACTAATTATATAAATTATATTCGTATAATTTATATGCTGTAAATTCATCTTTAGTCAAATTTAACGAATATGGTAAATAATATGGTAATTGATCCAATTGCCCGACAGACTAATGCAAATTATACAGTAGTATACCAAAGTCATACCAAAGTATGGACATATGGGTCTCACCCAAACAATTCTCACTGCAATTCAATTCGGTAAAAAATTGAAATCGGGAAGGACTTTGCATCCTGTAAATGTATGTGTTTGACAAAAAATGTTAAATCGGAAAGGACATTTGTATGGGGGTATATTGAAACCTGGAACGATGTGACCCGCTTTCACCATGTCTGTTTATTGGTGAAATATAATATGTAAAATTTGGCCAAAATCGGTTAAACATTCGGGAGCAACATTTGTATGAGGGCTATATCTAAATCTGAACCGATCTTACCTACTTTCACCATAGGTTTTTTAGTTGGATTATAAGATGTTGTGCCAATTTTAAAGAAAATCGGGTACAATATGTGGTTTCTAGAGCGAAAAAAGTCAAATCGGGAGCGACATTTGTATGGGGGCTATATCTAAATCTGAACCGATCTTACCCAATTTTTGCATACGTGTTTCTAGTTGGATTATAAGATGTTCTGCAAAATTTAAAGAAAATCGGGTACAATATGTCGTTTCTATAGCGGAAAATGTCAAATCGGGAGCGACATTTGTATGGGGGCTATATCTAAATCTGAACAGATCTTACCCAATTTTTGCATACGTGTTTCTAGTTGGATTATAAGATGTTGTACCAAATTTAAAGAAAATCAGGTACAATATGTCGTTTCTAGAGCGGAAAATGCCAAATCGGGAGCGACATTTGTATGGGGGCTATATCTAAATCTGAACCGATCTTAACCAATTTTTGCATACGTGTTTCTAGTTGGATTATAAGATGTTCTGCAAAATTTAAAGAAAATCGGGTACAATATGTCGTTTCTATAGCGGAAAATGTCAAATCGGGAGCGACATTTGTATGGGGGCTATATCTAAATCTGAACAGATCTTACCCAATTTTTGCATACGTGTTTCTAGTTGGATTATAAGATGTTGTACCAAATTTAAAGAAAATCAGGTACAATATGTCGTTTCTAGAGCGGAAAATGCCAAATCTGGAGCGACATTTGTATGGGGGCTATATCTAAATCTGAACCGATCTTACCCAATTTTTGCATAGGTGTTTCTAGTTGGATTATAAGATGTTGTGGCAATTTTAAAGAAAATCGGGTACAATATGTGGTTTCTAAAGCGGAAAAATTGAAATCGGGAGCGACATTTGTATGGGGGCTATATCTAAATCTGAACCGATTTCCTCCAAAAAAATAACTTCTGCCAAGTTTCATGACAATCGGACAGCAATTGCGACCTGTAGAGTGCGAACAAGCTTAGATGGACAGCAGACGGACGGACAGACAGACATCGTTAAATCGACTCAGCTGGTGATTCTAAGCCGATCGGTATACTTAAAGGAGGGTCTAGCTCGATTATTTCTTGGTGTTACAAACATTTGCCGCGAAACTAACTTATAATACCCTAGACCAGGAAGTGGTGTAGGGTATAAAAAGTAAAAAATACAGCAAACAGAGCGGCATATATCCAATGGTAGTTGATGAATTAGTTGATGTTTTTTGGTCTGGATTGTGGCGCGGCAGCTCCATTGCTCCATACTTCATTGAAAACGATGATAGCATTGCTAACACCGTCAACAGAGTCAGCTACCAATTTATGATAAGCAATTTCATGCCAATAAATCACAAACAAAATTTCCACATAACCTGTGGAATCGCTCAAATTCAGTTCGATATATGCGCCACAGTCTCTATATAACACTATGGAACAAAAATAAAAGCAATATTTTTAATATTTTATATATTTTTCTAAATAAAATTCCATTTTCGAAATATATTTTTTGAAATATAGGTTCGACCTCAACCGTTTATATGTTCAATTAAAGGTACTTATGATGGCTTTTGCTTCTCAAAAAAGTAAAAACATGGAAACATATTTTTTATATTTATTATTTAAAAGCTAACATTCCAACAAAGAAAACTTTGTCTATATGTAATAAATCGATGGATAAATTAGAAGTTATGATTAGAGTTCGACCGAAGGTGGTGTTTTGAGCCGAATTTCGGCCAAAATCCTAAATTTCGGCCGAAGCCGAATGTTTCTCAATTTTTTGCTAAAATCGTGAAAATATATACCACAAGTCGATTTAAATTTTCGGATAATTTTATCTTTCGAGGACAATTCAAGAAGTAGTCGACGAGTCGATATGGATCCATGGGCAATCGAAACTTTTGCCAAATATACAAGTATAAGAAAGGAACCATTTGTATCTTTGTATAATTTGTATCTATCTGTGGATTTCACGTAGCTATGAACCAATTATAACTTTCCTTAAAAACTCGATTGGGCTTAGTAGCTTAAAATTGAGAAACTTGAAAAGTTTTCATACTATAACATTTTCAAAATGTTCATCGTGGACCAGTTGTCAGAATTTCATTAGATTGGAATTTCTCATAACATTTAAAAATGTATATTTTAATAATTGCATATGTCTGGATCATATCGATGAAAATATATAATCGGAATCGTTCGGTTTGAATGATCTATCATCTCATTCATAAATTGGTGACGGCGAATTGTGTTTTTGGGAGATGGATTGGATAGAGTACAACGAAATAAGTTATTAAATTCAACTAAAAGTAGATATTTCGACCAAGCTCTGTCGTCCTAACCGATACAAAGGATGTATCATCGCCATCGCCATCGGCAGCCACTGTGAATCGATTGAACTAAACATCGACTATATTTTACTACACATACACACACGCACTGACATACACCCTACATATGCATCTATGCGAAACGGACACATACTATACACGCACACATGCATACGCATTCAACGAAAGGAAGGAGATGTCAAGGATAATTGGCTTGCAATGAATTTATTACTATGTATGCATCATAATGTTTCTTTTTGGTATTTTATTATTTTTTTTATTCCAAATTTGGACTTCTTTTTTCAATAAATTTCATAAATTTGATTTTTCTTTTTGTTTAAATTTAACCTAAGCTCTAATTGCGAATTTCACAACCATATGGCTTTAATTTATATTACAAGTTTGCTAATTACACTTTTTGTTTACTCTTAAGAATGATTAATGAGAATTTATGAATAAAAAACAATAACAATTCAAATGTCAATAAATCTCAAATATACAATAAATTATACTAATTATTTCATATATTACAATTTAAGTTATAGTTATAAACACTTATACATATGTATGTCTTATGTACTTATATTACACGAAATGGAAGAGGACAAGAAGGAAATATAGGTAGATAGAGATAGAGAGATACGAAATAGTTGATTTTGCTTTGTTTACTAAAACTGAAATTGGCCAAGTTAAAAAGTGAAATCTATTTGTTTCTTTTTTCAATTCCTGTCTTTGAAGAAGCTCATTTGTTCAAAACCAAGGATCCTTAAATCTGTAGCACAACGTGTGACTAGGTTTTTTCTTTCTTTTGTAGTTGATGATTGCCTGGCAATGGATAATGTCGCATGATAATGTTAATGTTTTCGTATGTTTGGGATGAACGTAAAGTTGAGGTAAACTAGATCGTATTTAGTAAATAACGGCCTCATATTTAAACTTTTAACTGTAACAAATTACAAGCCTTAACAATTAACCGGAAGTTTACTTGGATACAATTCCAATGATACATAAGAATTTTGGCAGATCTGGGTCAGGGATTTGTGGAAGGTCTGAACACAATTCGAATCGAAATTTAGGGTCATAGATTTTTGGAAAGATTTGTACTCCGTACTAGACGGAAAATATTCAAATTATTTGAAACAAGTCTTGAAATTATTAAATTATTTCTATCGTATATAATCTCACAATAATGGACATCTGCCAAGGGCGCAGATAAAAATAATAGCATCACATGAAATCGTCCCCTCAATAAAACACTAGTTATTTTTTTGCATATTTAGAATCTACATCATTGATGTCTGGCCAAAATTTGGTCCAATTCTACTTCCACAAAGTGGGTGAAAAGGTCATTGGAAAAAATAGTGTATAATTTGTTCAAAGCTTTGCTTCAATAATTGTGTAAGCTCGCCATACTTAATTGGCCTATCAGAATATACTCTATTGTATTTAATTTCACAAAAACCTTAAATGGGACTATCTCGAAACGACAAAATATTTTACACTCTTGCTTTAGGGTGATTCCACGTAAAGTGGCCCTTTTTTCGACAACATTTCAAAATCAATTTATAATTTAAAAAACACCTATTGATCGGTGTAATTCGTAATGTTCTTACATCTCATAATACATATTTTTGATTATTCAAAAAACTAATGACAACAATATGTCTGATCATTTCCTTTTCCCGGATATAAACTGGTGTCGTAAGAGGATTTCCGTCAAAATGTCTCGTTACAATTTAAATATCCTATATTTCCTATATTAATAAAGAGATGTCGGTAACGTAAAGGGCATGAACTACTCTTTTGGCTAGCAAAAATGAATAAAGGCATGTAATGGAAGAACATTACCGAATTCAAGAAAATAAGTAAAAGCTCAAGATTTTGTTCAAAGCTAAGGTCACATCCGTGACGCTCTAGTTTGTTGTATATCTCCAGTATTTAAAACGCTAAGACATATTTATATTTGTAATAACATTCAGATTAACCTGGCGTTTTCAATTGGCAGTATAGTAAAAATATGGGAGATATTTAAACATATTTAAGGAAAAGTGTCACACCCGTTCCAATGGAATCATCCTTTATTAAGGGGACGAAATGGCCATATAGATATATATGGTGATTTGATATATTTGTTTAAAAGGTTTACATAATTTGAGCATTATTTAGATTTTTGAATGGGACGTGCTAGGCAAATCTGAATTTCAAATCCTCGAAGAGTTAATACTTCCGTATATTTCTGAAGAGTTGCCACTAATTGGCATTGGGTTATGCATCAGGACAATGACCATAAGCAAAGACCATAATGCACATACATATCATTTCAAATACATTTTTCTTATCGGGTTTCGTGTATTTTCCAGTACTTTTCATTTCTAAAACAAAGTGCTAAGTTGCGGAAGGGTTTGACATTCTTTTCTAATAATCTGCAGCTGAAAGTGCAATGATGTTGCCCTCTATCGGATCATGTGATGACAATGTTACCTCACAATTTTATACAACCAATCTAGTTGTTAAAGTTGTTTTGTTTTTTATTAAATTATATATTTAAGTTTGTTCACATTGCAAGCGACGGTTGTTGTTTTGTTTCAAGGCTGCGGGTAACATTTTCAAAGTGCCAAGGCTGCATTTTTCCCAGAAAAGAAAAGGCCATTCGTAAAAACAACCATACATGTGATGCTATTATTTTGACAGCAGCTGTACATAATCGAAATATCATGGAACGCCTAACAACACGCTAAAAATTTCAAATTATGTTTTTTTTTTCTAGCACATTCCAAAAAAGTGACTGTGGTGGAAATTGTAACTTGTATTATTAGATTCGTTAGTGTACTAAAAACGCCGATCGAAGTGTGTACATAATAGTCCGGATCGAACGGTGGGGTGTAACAAGTGTTGGGTCAATTTAGTGTCCGATCTAGGTTTACTTAAACATAAATACATCATTTTAAAGGGATCATTTGAATCCGGTGTAAATCGTGTAAGATAATTGGACCTTAGGGACATTCTCTTCACTGCACAGTGGGGTATTTGGTATCAAAACTGTGGATTAATTCAGGCAAGCCTCACACATTGTCTTTTGTCTGTATTAAGTAAAAAACTATTTCATTAGAAATTTGAGAGTCAATAGATGTGATAAGTCTTTGGCTCGAAACTTGTACGATCACATAATTTTTAATTTATTAACTTTTGTCTTTTTGAATCGATTTGCCACAGCATTAATAACCCAATTCCTAAAATCTCAATTGCAAATTATCCACCAAATTGATTTCAATGTTCATTCATGTCGTTCATTTTTTAATTTTTGCCCTCCATTTTTTGCAGGAAATTGTTTACGATCTACAAAATGGGGAGAATAAGGGTACCCAATACCGCACCGTGCACTGTTAGGACAGAACAATAGCAATGCTTTGGCGTTGAATTAAAAAAGCTAAGATATATTTTTTAGGAAAGTATAGAGGCCGATATAGTTCCTGTTGATGTGATGAAAAGCTTTCGCCAAAGTCTGTGTTTCTTCTCAGCGTCGGAAAACTGATAGACATGGATTTAATATTTATTTGATTCGCACCCACACAAAAGTCTATGAGCCATCAAAATTTCTTGTTTAATTCAATTAAAAATTGAAATATCAATTATTACATATTAAGTGAACATCTTTACTGACTCAATATCAATTAAGTTTTAATTGGTGTGAATAAGTTGTTCATTGAAACTCGGTTTTGCAGTATTTTGGCTTCGGACGGAATAAAGACAGCCAGTGAGTTCGATGAGTGTGGCTGGCGGACATAAAGGGAGACAGAGAGCAAGATAGATAAAGAGATGAAGTAAACTGTACAAATACGTGAGAGAGATAGAGAGGGAATGAGAGGGAGACAAACACACATTCATACATAAATGATATGTCGATGCATTAGTAATGATTAGCTTTACTTGGCTTGACTTTACTTTACTTTTATACAATTAATAATTATTCGTTATTCGATTATTTAGACTAACTGTAAATGTAGAATATTAACAATTTCTTGTCGTAGTAATAGTTGTGTATATTTTATAGAGTTTATGTAGAGTATAAGTATGTATATATATTTATATATATATAAATGTATATATAGAGTAGATTCCTAATATCTGGCATGAAGTAAAAATCGTTTTTAAAATCGCGTTGTATCTGTTGTAAGAATATTGAATATCGTAAATGTTTTGTAATTCTTTGTGTGTTGCTTTTGAGACGGTACTTTGTTTTATCGTAGAATATCTATGTATTCAAGTCCAAGTACATACACACATATTTACTTAGTTAGTTATGTATGTATGCATATGTACTTGGCTTGCTGTTTGGATTTTTTAGCGTTGTATAGATGATTTTAATTAGTAATTAGTAGGTAATAATAGTACGATACATATGTTGTATGTAAATGTAAATTCTTAATCGACTAATGGACTTAAAATAGTATGTATGTATGTATGTGTTATGTATAGTCATTTATCATAATTATAATTGTAATTGTAATAATAATAATAGTAATAGTAATAATAATGACAATAATAATAATAATAATGATAATAAATATTTTTGGTTTAGCAATTACGAGTATGTTGTAGTAGTATCATGTAATATACGTTAGATTAATTTAAATGACAAACGATTCGCTTCTCAACTCAATATTGCTGCATCATTTTGATTGACTGATTGACTATAGTTTCTGCACTGACTGACTGGCAGCATCATACGGACTGACCTGCTGCGTTGGATGGATGTACTCACTCACTTATTTGGCTAGCTACTTGCTAACTGGGCTATTATGGCGAAAATGACAATCATAATGAAATTGTATACCTGTGATTGATGATTATGAAAGTGGCTGTGAATCATTTATTTCCATTTAATAACTTCATGCAACAAATTGTCGCATCGCTCTTGTATCGACAATCCTGCTGCCTCGTGTGTTCTTCTTTGGAAATATGAAGGGGATGTCACAATAGCGTAACGTTCGCTTTGGGCTCCGAGCGGTCTAATCTCTCCCCGAACAATATCCTCAATCTGTCTACTTTCGCATCACGGTTGGTCATGTTGGTACAATTTCAAACGCAAGAAATGTATGACGGATGTGTGATTTGAGAAAATGTCAAAGTATCATTTCGTTCATATCCATATCATTCATGTCGAAGGGTCTTTGGCACATTTATATATTGGAAATAATGACTGGTATTTCTCCAGAGCAATTACAATTGAACGACTTAAAGTCGAATTCTTCTATCGCAAAACAACAAAAAGTGTCTGTGGAAAGGTTTCATCTTCCTGGAGGATACTTATTATTGGGAATGACATGAATGGATAGAATTTTCACTAGCTCCAGCTGAAATTAAATTAACAAAACAAATCGATCCTTTCTGTGACACTTCCACTTCCATAAGACACAGCAAAGCCAAATGTGTTTTGTTCACCAAAATGTTCTCTCATTAAAAAGTTTGGATTTCGCACACGGTCTAGATTAGATTAGAATCTGGCAGTGAATGCTACGTTACAATACAAACGTTGGGGGAAAGATAGGCGAAATGCTTCTGTTGTCGACATTCGAATAGTTTGTTTAAAGCTGCGATAACAAAAACGTATATAAAATGTTAATTTTTCACATAATTAAAAACAAAAAATAATTTATCACATTATCACCAACAACAATATAATATTGTTTGTTCTAATAAAATCATCTATATTGTAGTTGGTGTCAATGTGAAAAAAATCTTATGTTGATAAAAAAATAACTCTTTATTAGCGTAGCTTGTTTCCCGGCTTAAAGAAAAACAGCTCTAATATCTTAATTTCAAGTTTAATTCGCCATGATGTGGCTGACAGTGAGTTTTTCAAATATTCATTTCGAACATCATTTCACTCACGCACGTTCACGTGAGTAAATTAAATTTTGCTCACGATCACACGTGCTTCACGCAATTCACGTTAGTCGCGCCCATCTCTAGTAGCTTTTCAAAGGAGTTTAAATAAAATTGGTATAAATCCGCCAGCATTTCTCCGATTATCACTTCCCATAGGTCATTTAAATTTGAAGGAACGCAGTCCAAGGATAATATTATTAGTATAGTTTTGCGTCGTTTAGATTTTTTTAAACTTAGCTTTGTTTCATCATTTAGGCATCATTCGAAAGGTGTTGATTCTGCTGTTCCATCGAAATGCTAGTTTTTAGTTGTCACTTGTCACACTCTGCGACCAACAATCAACTAAAGTATGAACTACTATCGTCGGTCTGCTGCTACAAGATCGCAAGTCACATAATTGTGTTTCTGAATTATTGAAGAGTTAAAGTTTATTGCTGCACACAGTGGAGTGAGTGGATGGTCTTGATAGAATAAATAGACATGGGATTTTTACAGGACATACACTATGACTTGAGATCCTTTTGCAGCACACAAACTGAACTAAGAACATATGTTCGAGACAAGTGTACCAAGAGAAATTTCAAAATTCACCTTTTCTATGCCGTAATTAGACTCCACGCCTTCGCGTTGCGTTTAACAAAACGAGGGAGTTAATATCATTTTGGACACAGCCCTTCCACAAAATCGAGGTAAACTAGCGGTGTGAATTTTTGTTTCGCAGAAACAACGTGAGTGGAGATATCATCGGCAAAAGACTTTCTCAGATATCTCCCAAGCCAACTATCCGATGTATTGTTTATGGGAGATCAGCTTTTTGGAGACTATTCATCATTTTTCTATACATTTTTCTATTGCGACGATTCAAGTTAGACATCAACAAATTCCGAAAGTGGCCATGGGTTTTCAATATGGTATTTACCGACAGAAAACGTGATATAGGAGAAATTCGATTCAACATGAAGTGTCTCGATCGTTTTCGGGAGCTTGAGTGAAACCGGAAACCTCAATTGCTTGACAAGCCAAACTTCTGATCGAACAATGTCCGCTTGTGATGGAGTTAATTAATTGCACTTGTCTTCTGCCACGTTAGCGCTGTAGAACCAACCAATAATAAGCGAGTAACCGATCAAAGACGCCTACTGTGATGATGATGAATGTGATGCTGGGCATTCACATTCACATTTCCATTCACAGCTTCGCGTACAATGCGAGAGTATGTCTGCATGTATGTATGTATGTAAGAAGTAGTAGTAAGTGTGTAGAGCTTATTACAATTTCATAAATTTTTGAGCAATAGATTATAATAAATATAACTTTAGGTATAATGCAAATAGAATTCTGTTAATATTAATGTCTCGGACGAGAGAGTGGAGGAGTGGGGAAATGAGGATGACAAGGCTTAAGTTTGATTTATGTCATTGTTTAGTTCGGGTCGCACTTATTCGGCCGGTACAATTTGATCCAGATTGGGCTTTGTGTCGTCTGGATCTAAGCTTAAGCACTCGGAGAAATAATGTTCCATGGAAGAGTAGACATGTTCAAGAACGCCGTCTAAATTGTGGTCTTCGTCGGCATAAGTCTGAAATGAAATAAAAGCGAGAAAGGTTAACAACAATTTAAACACGAGTACGAGCAATCATTAGAGGAGGCCGACATTACGTATAAATGCAGTACCGTATGGGGAAAATTCAAAATTAATTAATTTTTTCAATTTAATTTGTTTGATTAGCATTGAGCATTTTACATAGGAACAACTTTGCCCAAATACAAAATGACTTAGCTGTAAACCAAATGTCTTTCGCCGTAAGCAATTAATGTTTCTAGAACATTTTTTATAATAAATATTGTTTAATTGTACCAAATATAATGCCTTTCCCTACCAAAGACGTAATTCAAATTTTATGTTCATATCTCCGAAACTTGAAATATGAATTGTATGGCCTGTCTAGTCGTGAACTTATATAGGCTATGCGAATTCCGCATATTGTGTAAATTATTAGGGCGGCAATAACTAAGGGCGTGGCACCGTCCTTTTCACAAAACGATGACATTTAAAAAAATGTAATTTTTGATCAATTGAAAACTTGAAACACTTTTTCTGCAAAATCGATTTTTGACTTATGCCAGTCTTGAAGTGATTGTGCGATCTGATCTGCATACCTCTTATAGTTCGTGAGATATGGCCATTTCGAGGTTATATAGTCTATAACTCTTCACAGACCAAAAGAAACACACATGCAAAAAGTCAATAAAGTTTCGGTTCAGAGTCCATTGCGAACAGCTTTTCACTTTTTTAAGTATAGAAGAAGAATCTAAGATTAGGAAAATATAACTAGGAAACTATTTTTGGCATTTGAGAATAGTCCAATATAATATGTAAATCCCCTGATTTTGCAAAAAATAGAGATACACCCTGATGCCTTATTTGTATCCCAGCTAAATTAAGCAACAGTGCTCCAGTTACAGGTAGAGCGTATTCTAATAGCCTTGTCACACTGCATGCGAAATCTAGCTGAGATGACATAAGGTCGTTTTACAAATGTCAGATACCATACAAATATGACATTTGAAAATCGACCTTATGTCATTTCAGCTAGAATTCGCATGCAGTGTGACAAGAATAGAAGTGAAACAGGAAAGTCGAATTCTCCTTTGACGTTCGCAAAGGGAAATTCCTTCCCTTTCCCCATATGCCACAAACTGGTGAGCAACCCTTCTTATACAAATGAAATCCTTTGAATATGAACTAATTAAATAGTTTCTCCTTCATACTCAGTTGTGTGTTTACTCACACATAGTACATTAAACCGGGTCGGAAATAAACGTTGCGGTTTTCCGCCATTAAAACGAAGATTGGTTTGTTTTATGAATAGCCGCCTATATCATTTAAGAATCAAGTTTTTTCTCAAAAGAGCAGGATAAAAACAAGAACAAATGGCAACAAAGACAACGGTAAGACAATAACATCCAGCGGTGCCGAAACTCGCATTCCGTGTATCCAAGGGCAACATCTAAATATTCTTGAACTTTTTTAACTCCCCACCCTGAAAAGTAAGAAGTTAATATTCTTTCACCTCCTTGTAATTTGGATCATTGTATTGATTTCGTATTCCGTGTCGCTTCGACCCAAAGCTTTACTTTTCCAACGGCGATGTAGATCTAGCGGCTGAAATGATCGAAGATAGTATCTTGATTGGAATGAAGTCATTTAGTCCAACTAAAGATATTTCTGATAAACCACCCAATAGAAGATGGTTTAACCAGACATGCAAGACTGCTGTCAAATCCAAAGAGGAAGCATTCAGAAAATTTTGTTAGAATTAAAATGAACATGTTTCGTACGAATGACACCTTCGTGCCAAAGTTCTTTCTTCTCCCAGGGGCGAGTTATGGATGGGCCACTCTGCCAGTATTTACTGGTGTCGAGTGAATAGAGTGAATGTTGTTTGTTCTTCAGACATTCGTGATCTTATACCGTCCGTGATGGATGGGCCACTCGGCCAGTATTTACTGGTGTCGAGTGAATAGAGTGAATGTTGTTTGTTCTTCAGACATTCGTGATCGTATACCGCCCGTGAGAACGTTCGGTAGAGATACGAGTCTTTCATTGTTTGTTGCAGAATGAATTCGCTCTTCGTGACAAAATTGAGACTGCGATCCTCTCCTTTCCTTTTCACGCGACCTGCCATTTTAGACAGATCGCGTAATGAGTTGTGAATTTCACCTATTTCGACCAAGTTATTTATTCTTACGAAGAATGATTTTATTTGGCAATGGAAAGGAGAAGAACCCCTCTCAACTATATACACTTTGGCCGTGCTTCATAATCTTCGGCGGCCTTCTGTATAGAGTGCTTGCGTACCATGCTGTTATCAGTTGCATATGGACATTTCTACAGATTGACTTGTATTAGAAAATGGAAATATAATTAAATAAATGTTTGTAACACCCAAAAGAAATGGAAATAGACCCATTGTTAATTATACCGATCAATGTAGAATCAATTTTTGGATCGATTTAGCAATGTCCGTCTGTCTGTCTGTCCATCTATCCTTGTAATCACGATACAGGTCGCAATTGTAGCCAGAATCAAATGAAACTTTGTACAACGAAGTTTTTCGGGACAAGGACGAAGGCTATTTAAAAATCGGTTCAGATTTAGATATAGCCCCATACGAATTTCACTCCCGACTTGACTCTTTTCACTCTAGATACCACATATTTCAACAGATTTTGTTCAAAATTGGCAAAACATCTTATATTTCAACTAGAAACACCTGTGGTGAAAATGTAAAAGATCGGTTCAGATTTATATATAGCTCCCAAATAAATTTCGCTCCCGATTTGACTTTTTCCGCTCTAGAAACCACATATTGTATCAGATTTGGCAAAACATATTATATTTAAACCAGGAACACCTATGGTGAAAGTAGGACAGATCGGTTCAGATTTGTATATAGCTCCCATACAAATTTCGCTCCCGGACTGACTTTTTCCGCCCCAGAAACCACGTATTTTCACCGAATTTCTTCAAAATTAACTGAAAGAACTTATTGTGAAAGTTAGTCGCTTCATTCCATGTTTGGATATGGCCCGATACAAATATTCTCCTCGATTTGACAAATTGGACCAGGTCATATTAGCCTATGATTAGGAAACATACAAAAATCCTTCCCGTTTTCAGTGTTTTTACCGAATCGTATTCGGATAGAAATTGGAGTGTATCATATAGTCGGCCTCGCCCGACTTTAGCCTCTGCTTACTTGTTTATTTTTAAGAACATTTTTTCTTAAAAGTTTGCTTCGTGGAGCAGCACTTGCATGGTGCTCTCTTTTGAGAAAACATTTGTTACAACATTAACCAACGCCAATAATATGAAAAAATAGAGAATAAAAAAGAAGAATAAATTTTTGGTTTGCTTTCATTTCTGTTCTAGTATTTCATGTCGTGTAACATATCAAAAAAGTTTTATTAACTCGCTAGATTGAAAAACAAACTAAAAGCCCATCGAAACTGCGCAGTCAACTTTCAGCTGCAACAATAAAGGTCTCACTTTGCCTTCTTTGCTATTTTTGGGTTCTGCTGAAGACTTCGGCACAACCTATGGTCTTGAACCAAAATAAATGACAAGACATACAACATAACAGACCAACTATACATACAAACAACAACAATACACACGAGGTACAGTGAAGACGGGACATACCGTACAACAACAACCTTTGCATTGTTGCGAGCGATGCGAGCACATGCACAACATTGAATTGGCAAAGTGAGATTTTTAGTGTGTCGACTTAGTTCGGTGGAATATTTTGTTTATCAGCGTTTCTCATTAGAAATATGTGACCGCTGGTACTAATATGAACCCTGATTTAAGTCAAAGACATACATACGTTGCGAAAGTTCTGATGAGATGGTGTAGCGCCCATCGAAACTGCGCAGTCAACTTTCAGCTGCAACAATAAAGGTCTCACTTTGCCTTCTTTGCTATTTTTGGGTTCTGCTGAAGACTTCGGCACAACCTATGGTCTTGAACCAAAATAAATGACAAGACATACAACATAACAGACCAACTATACATACAAACAACAACAGTATTCCAAACTATTTAAAAAAAGTTCTATAAAAAAGTCCGACGCAATTCGCACTGCTGTGCGTTTTTGTAAAGAATGGAAATGGCTTCTATTTTGGTCACAACATGTCTTTAGTAGCTAATATTTTAGGAGAATACAGTTCAATTGATTTTTAGTTATTATAGAGCTTCTTACGTTGTAATAATTTGAAGTTTTTCCAGGGAAATGCCCATACATAGTTTAGATTTTGAAATCCTCTCCGCAAAGCGTTGAAGAGTGCTGTGATCTACCATTTCCTGTAGGTTGGTAGGATCTCAACACAATACAGCTGTTTTCTCCATGAATTTATTGGACAAAACGATGTAAAGTATCTACTCTTTAAGACTTACCCCCTGGAATTTCGAATCGTTTTTAATCTGAACAATTGTGTTTTTTATTCTGTATAATTCAAGATATGTAGATCATAACGACTGAAGTACTTTACTTCCATCAGTGGAATATATCGACATTTCATTGGATACTTGAACTGGATGATATACGTATGAAATTAGAGGCAAATTGGAGTTACTTGGCGTTTTTAGTTTTACATTTTCTCCTGTTGCCCCTTCACAGGACTAAAGGATGCAATTTTTCAAAAAATTATATATTTATTTTGTATATATAGTTTGTAATCAACATTTGATTTGAACTGGGATATTGTCCTGGCTCAAGACCACTTTGCATCTATATTTAATAGAATGCAAATTTATTTACAAATGCCATGGTGAAATTTATTACTTGGCTATCATGATTTCCACCCTGTCAAAGGGATTAATTATTTTCTCCTATGAGGTATGTCCAAAACCGGCAACGCAAAGTAAAGGTTTTCTACGTTGCCGGACTTCGGCCGGTATTAAATATTTTTTCCTACGGCTACGCATTGTAATGGTTTTTTTTTCGTGGCCGGCCTTCGTCCGGGTTTAAAAGTTTTCTCCTATGAGGTATGTCCAAAACCGGCTACGCAAAGTAAAGGTTTTCTACTTTGCAGGCCTTCGGCCGGGATTTAAAGATTTTCTACTAAAGAGTATGTCCACAGACGGCTACGCATTGTAAATATTTCTTGCGTAACGGCTACGCAAAGTAAAGGTTTTCTCTGGACATACCCCATAGGAGAAAATCTTTGATTATTGGGCTTTATGACATTTACCGATTTGGGCGTTATGACCGTTCGCCGTAATGGCCTGTCGGACAATGTTATACTTTCCTTGGCATAAAAAAGAGAGTTTGCTGTGCGATTGCCAACCTTGATATACATACATACATAAGTGGAAAAATTGTCACGTATTTGGATTCATATGTGGTAAATTATAATGAAACAGAAAGCTGAAAGGTCGTTGAATGATTGGAGGGGTACATTGATGGACTTTACCTGATATCTGTACAACACATTGGCGTCCGTTAATGATTTCGCCAGTTGAACTCCATGTATGTAGGGTGCAGTTGAGTCGGCTAAGCCGTGTATGAGAAAAAACGAATGTGATTTTATTAGGCGTGCCCGTTGCGTCGCATCGGCTTCCACATATCCTTTGTAATTTTCAGCCGGCAGTCCCAGAATGCGTTCTGTAAATGCTGAATCTGCAGAAGAGAGTTGAACTGTAATGGTGGATGCTAATGACGGCGCTGGAGACTCTTATACTTACTGTAATAAAGCCAATCTGCAATTGGCGAAATGGCTATGCCGCATTTAAAAACGTCCTGCTGCGTTCCCAGAACCATGGAGGTGACATAGCCACCATAACCCCATCCCCACATGCCGACACGCGTTTCATCCAAATAGGATAAGGTGTCCAGGAGATAACTGCAATGGTCAGAGGAACTACAGTTAGATTTAAATTCATTTCAATGTATGCTGCAGCAAGCCTACCGTATTACGGAAATTTGGTCCTGTACTTCCACACCGCCCAGGTGGCGATACAGCGACTTCTTACTCTGGCCCTTGGCGCCTCGGACATCGAGGCGTACGTAAATTACGTCGTTACGTGACGACATGTAAGTGCCCCAGTCGACACGGAATCTTTCGGACACCGATTCTGAGCCAGGTCGTCCATTGCTAATGAAATGGGAGAGAAGAGCTAAAATAGTTTCAATGTGTGACGGGGCATCATAACTTACACTTCCACGATAACTGGGAAAGCTGCGTCTCTCAACTCTTCTCGCCAACTGGGTGGCAGCAGTAATTGCACTTGAGCCCTACTACCGTGAGGCAGTGGAATTTCATACGACCTCTGTGTGGGCAAGGCCAGCTTTTTCAATCGCTCGCCATAGAGCTGTCGCGTGTCATAGAGTACTTTCACCAAACTGTGGGTTTTGGAGGCGTGTACACCCGATACGGGCGAACCGGGTCCCTGACAGTCCAGGATGTAGAATGAAATTCCAGACTGAGTGGCGATGGAAGACGTTGGCGTCAGGAAGGCATCGAAATGGGAACAATTACTATAGTAATAGCGACTGCTCCACAGAGCTTCGCCTAAGTCGCACGTGATGCAGGTTGGTTCCGTTCTGAAATTGGATCAAACATTAGTTGGCTGAGCGGCTCAAGCATGTCTTCCTGAAATTACTTTCGATTGTCATCATTGACGGGATCTCTCACTGTATAGAGATGACGTTGCCCCGGCTTCTTGTCTTTCGTCCCCAAATAGTACACCAGATGATTGGCGGTGTCCCAGCACAAGATTTTCAATACCTACGAGTACGAATAGAACAAACTTATCACATGAGAAAGCTAGACAGAGAGAGGCGACCAACCTCATATCGCCCATGAGATATGACCGATATCCTTTGTTGTGTTATGGTCACGTGTTTAATGTGCGTGAAATGCTCAGTTCCCGATTCCTGGACACTAGCCAATATCAGGAAACTGTTGCCATCTGGAGCAAAAATTGGATGGGGCAGTACGTCGAGCCACTCGTCTTCGGGTGCACGTTCAGCGTGTATCTAAAATTCGACGAAAATAGTTATCAGCTGTTGCCTCTACACTCGAATTTTAGAATCTTCCAATTACCTCCGAACACTCCCAATTCAAGTCGGCAAAGCATGTTGATATTACACTGTAGTTCTGGGACCGCATCATATAGACAACAGACACCTGGCGATTGCTGTCGGTTACCCATCCGGCAGATGTCAAGTAATAATCGCTGCAAATGGAGAAATGTTAATTAGAGTGAGAGAAGAACTGAAAACTAGTCTTGACTATGCGGCATTGAAACGAGTGGCGACTCAGTGACAGCTCACACCTTTGCTAGGTCGATCACGGGTTGTCAAATATTGCAATCTTCCAACAATAATCAAAAGAGCAAACTTATGTATACGCTACTGCACTACAACGCTGGTTATTTTGCCCTACTCTGTAGGGCAAACACATACCCCAGCTAGACCAGGGGTGACCAAACCGAGGCCCGTAAAATTAATATAAATGACAACTTTATTCTACACAAATGTCACGAAGAGAACATTGCAACATAGTTAAGAGATTTTTTGAAAACTTTATTGGTTTTTATCTAATCTAATCTATCAATCGACACCAAAGACCTTCTATATACAAGACAAGAAAAATGTCTCTTTATCTGCTATTACGGAGCAACGTTGGGCAATAACAGGGAATGTTGCTGTTAAAGCTATGTTAGCTTTTTACAGCAAAATATTAAAATAAGAAAACAATGGAGTACATTTATATTCTAATTTTGGGTCCAGGGATTGAGCCGGGGTGATTAAGACCATTGTAGCTAGTTATTGCAGCGACAGACCATAGCCTCTGGTGGGAATCGAACCCACAACCCCCACGCTGATAGCCGAGCACGCTACCAACTCGACTACCGGGGCGCTCTCATAGAATCTTATTTAAAACTTATAAAAACAGTAACGACAAACAATTGTGCTTTGCATAAGCAAACGTTTTGCTGTTCGGTGGCATAGCTCGGCCTCTCTACAAGTTAACAGACAAAGAGTGAGATTTCTTGTCTTGTACATAGAAGGTTTTTCATCGACACTACGAGACTCAACATGGAATTAAATTTGATAAGTACAAAGGCCAAAATACGACCAAGGCCAAAAAAAAACAAAATATATTTACCTAGAGCCTATGCCATGCCAAATCCAGTTGCAATGATAAATCAAATCAAAACCCTATTCTGATGGTGCAATAGTCAAGGAATGTTTGGAGAACGTCGCTGAGATTTTGTGCCCAGAATAGAGCATCCGAGTTTATATTTTATTCCTTAGCATTGGATGAAAACACAGATATGACCGACACTGACCAACTCGCAATTTTATCAGGGTAATTGACATCAATTTTAAAAGCACAGAAGAATTAGCGGCATTATATCAGGAGAATTTATGTCAGAAATCGCTCAAAATGGACCATTCCATGAAAGTGGTGGTCGTCCAATTAGTGAATCATCGCCGTCAATTCCAAGAATTTCCGGATTTGTGGCTTTGCAATTCCGATCGATATAACTAGTCACGTAAATGGCATAAATACTCGCCTACAAGGTTATGATTAATTAATTAAAAATATATATGTATGATCATATTTCTAAATTTCAAATGAAGCTTCGTCTTTCGGAACAACAATTGAGGACAAAAAACTTCTCTCATATTTGTACATTAGCATTGCAATCAGACATTACACAAGAAACGCACTTCTTTGAGTTCTGATTTAAAATCGAATTTGAAACCCGATTTCAGGATTTAAAGAAAAACGTGAATTTACTACGAATAGGATTACAAATGGAATATTGTTTTGAAATGTGTTGTGATACGCAGTAAAAAGGGAAAATCCATCAAGTTGATTTGGATGAGTTCTAAACATTGTATTTGGACAAGGATACATATCGTGCGTTTTACACCTATTCTCTGTCAATGAGTTCGCTCTTTGGAAACACTTGCATACGTGTGTGAACAGCTGTTTAGAACAGAACACGAAATACTGATGCTCATTTGGAAGACTGTTTGCGAGTAGCGACAACATCTCTTGAATTTACTCTTGATGTACAAAGTCTGTTGTCTGAACTTTGAATATTTTGTAAGCGCCTCGCGAAATATGAGAGACTGAGAAACGTATATTGTATTATTTTAAATCATGTACAAATTCTGAAAGCTTTCAAATGTGAACATAATATTGGACGATTTTAATATTTAAGTTTTCTATATGAAATGTAGAATTTATTGTTTGCCTTATTATTATGATTTTATTAATTTAATTAATTTAAGGAACAATATGTGATCAGACAATAAAATATCTGGTCTCTAGAGCAGAAACAGCCAAATCAGGTCCGATATATATATATAAATATAATATAATATATGGTTTCAAGAGCGCAAAACGTCAAGTCGGGAGCGAAATTTGTATGGTGGTTACATCTAAATCTGAACCGATTTGCTTCCAATTAAATAAGATCCGTCCCTGCCCCACCAAACTTAGTTTTGCCAATTTCCGTAAGGATCGAATAATAATTACAAGAATAGATGGACGGACGGACATTGGACCTCTTCTGGTTCAAGTGAGTCGAATGCTGACTTTGCGACTGTCATCACAACCTAAACGATGCACTGTGGACGGAAATTAAAAAAAAAAACGTCCAAAAGTCAAATTTTATGACACATGTAATATTGAAAAAATGATTATGCCTATCTGTTCAACACATATCCAGCATTTTATATCCAAACTATAAACACTAAATACGAATATTCAGGCGATCATACACCTGTCCAAAGTTAAGTATATATTTAACGTTTGATCATTTTTAAAATGTTGTATGGATAGAATGGAGAAAAAATACAGTCCTTTTTCGGCATAAAATATTGATTTTTTATAAATTACGTTTCTTATAACTAAGAAAAGTCGGCAGTTGTTACTACAACATTTATTTGAGAGTCTTCGTTAAGGTGTTCTGTAACACCAGTGAAAATTTCGTCTGCACCTTCGTTGCACTTTGGACGCTACAACATATTTTCGAATATAAGTGATTGACTTTTGGAATTTTGGAAATAGAAGTGGACATTACACTGTCCGATAGTCCATATTACACTTGGACTTAATGACATACGTCTGAGACTATAGGTGAAATGATGTTAATTGTTGCTTTTAGTTTTTCATTTCCTCATCCTTTGGCCACCTAAAAGGACTACAAAGCTACCGGTGTACCCTAAGCTACCGGTGCACTGTGGTCATTATTTTGAGATAGCGGCCAAAACTCCTTTTGGTTTTTGTTCTCCGATTTTAAAGTTATTAGACTTATATGAAAGTAGACAGTAGTAAACCAAAAAATTAGAACTCTATTTTAACTATTTCACTGAGAACAGGGTGGTCCAAAATGGGCTTTTTCAGAATTTATGATATTTATGATATTTTTAGTTAATTTTTAAAGTTGAAATGATCATAACTTTTTTGTTTTTCAAGATTTTTGGACGAAATAAATTTTGTGTTGTAACTTAACTTATTTCCTATCACTGGTAGAAAAAATTGAAGCTCTACTGTTTGCAGAACAATTTAAATATTTTTTTTTTAAAAGGTCTAATTTATCGGAAATTTCCTACTTCATAGAGCACAACTCCTGTGAGTCAAGCTGAGTCAAAACACAAATTTACTATTTTGTAGTCCTAACCCTCCCCTACATTCCTATATATACATGTCCATGCATCGGGACTGTACTTTTTGAGCTACAGCAATTTTTCTGACCCAAGGTAAGATATTCGGTACAAATGCACGTCATATTTTTTGAGAAGTTATTTGTATGTGAAAGTGACTATTATGCATATATTTTGATGAAATTTTGTACAAGAGTTCTTATTGACCCAAAAAATAATTCTGTTGAAATTAGGAGAATTTGGCCCATATTTGGACCTAGTCCACATAGAAGGGTGTATCAAAATTTTGACAAAAATGGCAATAGAATCTGACAACATTCGCTTTGCTTACAAACCAAATAGAACATTAAATTCAATTTTTACCAAAATTAACGACAGAACACAACGAAGAGAACATTAGAAACGAGAATGAATCACAAAAATGAAAGAGACAACAGCACTGTCACAACTTAGTGCTATCCAGTGCACGAAAACAAACGAAACGATTGACGTACATATCATCCAAAGTCATTATTATTCATTACACAGTACAACACATGATTTGCCAACTCAATTCTGAGAACAGTATGTGAAATTTCTGCATCATTCGTTTTGTCTTCTTACCTGCCGAAATATTTTTAATATCGATTTGAAGTTAGTACTATCGTATAGGGGAATTTATCACGTTTTAGGCCCTGTTGTTTGACATAGCTCGACAGCCACTAGCCCGATTTAG
This sequence comes from Polietes domitor, assembly GCA_947397865.1. Taxonomy (NCBI): domain Eukaryota; kingdom Metazoa; phylum Arthropoda; class Insecta; order Diptera; family Muscidae; genus Polietes; species Polietes domitor. The sequence continues at coordinate 119,712,666 of OX377619.1, read as the reverse complement.
TTGAAATAAATTTTAAAAAATTAAGAATTACAATTCCCTTAATCTGTTCATATATTGTTTTCCTATACAAGCAACAGTTTACAAGTTAAAAATAAGTTTCCAATAAAAAATGAAGAAAAATTTTTTTTAAATTCATAAAAAATACAAAACGGAAATAAGTTTCAAGTGTAGTTACTATTTCGCAAAGTCACATAACCTATGAGCAAAATGAGACAAAGATCATGAAAATCGATGCACGCGTTTCGCTTTTATTCGCAATTTCAAAAAATAAAATAAAAATAAAAATTAAAAAATTATCATGCAAAAAAAAATATTTATAAAAACTTTATGAAAATAAAATAATATGCAATTAATACGCAATAATAATATGCATAAAAACCAAATTCAGAAAATTTTTTCAATTATTGGCAATATCCATGCTTGCAGAAGTTGACGCTTGTGGTTCTGATGATCTTGTTTTCTTCGTAGGTTGTTCATGAAAGAATCACTTTTGATCAATTTCCGAATATCAGGTCCGTTCAGAATACCTGTTTTAAATACATTTGCGAATAATGACGACCCCTAAATGTGCGTTGAATTTCTGTAAAAAACAGGTAGCCAACTGAAAAACCCATAGTAAGCAAAGTAACTTTTAATTATTTGGGTTTTTCACATTTAGGGGTGGTCATTATTCGGAAAATTTAAACCTCACACATGGTGAAACAGGTATATAGCGACGGTAAAAAAATATGCACCCATTTACAAGTACCTGTCAGTAAAATAGTGAACAATACACAGTATAAATAGGTGTGCATTGATCGATTTTACTCATTCAACAAGTGTCGACGAACGCGAAAAGTACAAGTCAATATTTTGAAAGTGCAGTTTTTAATAGTGAATTATATAATTATATATAATTATTGTTTAAACAATGGCTAAATTCAGTTATAGTGTTCTATCTGATATATATTTTGAACGGAAAGATGAAAACGACATTATTTTACATATAATGAATAATCCATTCTTCAAAATATCCGACAAACAAGAAATTAAAATTCATAAGTTAAAAATAAAAAACTTTTTAAATACTTTAAGAAAACGGTACAATCAATGTTCCAGAAACAAGAAATTGTTTTACTCACGCAACCAAGAATGGCTAAGAAATAAACTTATTTTTGAAAAGCCATCAGTAACTACCACGGAAACTGGAAAAGGTGGTCGACCAGCAAAGCCAATTGATAATTGTAGTGAAAGATCACGAAGACGCAAGCTTAAACATATCAATGAAGCATCACAAAGGATTCATTTCTGCATCAAATTCAACCATCGAAAACTAAAAAGAGTAAAATTGCTATCATTGAAAAAATAGTGGAAGCAAGCCCCAGACGCACAAAAAGGATTTTAGAAAGTATGCCGACACCAACTGAAGAAAATAAATTTACTCCAGAAGAAGCACTTGCACTATTTTTGGATTTGAAAATGACTAAAAACCAATATACAGAATTGCGGAAGCGAACCAATGAAAAAAATTGTGGAATTTTTCCATCATATCGAGATTTAGTTTCTGCCAAAAAAGATTGCTTACCTTCACCAACTGCTATTAGTGTAACTTCAAGTTCAGCAGAAATAAAATTGCAGGATCTTCTTGAACACACTGCAGAACGATTATTAAAGACATTTGATGCTGACTATTTAAAGAAGTTTAAAAATTGCAGCATGACTTTAATTTCTAAATGGGGATGTGATGGGTCCTCTGGCCAGAAACAATACAAACAATGTAATGCGGAAAATTCATCAGATGCCAATTTATTCATGATTTCTTTCGTTCCATTACGTTTAACAAAAACTTATATTGGTTCAGAGCCGTCAACTAGTAGAGCTGCAGAGATAGATGTATGGAAGAATGAAATTCCCTCGTCAACAAAATTGTGTAGACCAATAAAGTTTGCTTACAAAAAAGAAACTAAAGATGTCATAACTGAAGAAGTTGGCAAAATAAGAGATGAAATTAAGGAACTTCAACCAGTGATATTTGAATTTAATGACCAATGCATCGAAGTTAACTTTAAAATGTCACTTACAATGATCGATGGAAAAGTTGCACAAGCTTTAACCGAAACAAAGTCTTCGTCAAGCTGCACCATATGCCAAAAAACATCAGGTCAATTGAGCCAACCACCAACACAAGACGATAGTTTTAATGAAGCATATGAATTTGGAATGTCACCTCTTCATGCTAGAATTCGTTTTATGGAGCATATTCTTAAATTGGGATACGATTTGGAATTTGGCCCGTTAGGCGAAACAGTGAGAAACAACAAAGAAAATTTGGAAAAAAGAAAGCAAAAAAGATATTCAAGAAAAATACCGTGAGATAGGCCTTATAATTGACCAGCCAAAGCAAGGAGAAGGAAATTCTAATGATGGAAACACAGCAAGGAGATTTTTTTCCGATCCAGAAACTGCAGCTTCTATAACTGGGGTAGATTATGATTTAATACGACGATTCCAAATCATATTAGAAGTTATAGCATGTAGCAAAAAGATAGATGCAAAAAAATTTGGTCAGTATGCTAATGAGACAGCAACCCTTTATAACCAAAAATATTCTTGGAGACATATGCCAACCACAGTTCACAAAAAAAAAGAAAAATTTCCAGATATTGTACTAATGAAGATCTTATTAATATTTTGTTGTGCACATCAGACCCATATATGTCCAGTATTCGACAAAAATGGAAATCAACCTCATTAGAGTTAGATGAAGAAGCTAAACAACTACTGCAAAATGAAAATCAAAGCTATTTGGAAGAAATTTTTACTAATATTGTTTAATTAACACTAGTTTAAAGATTATAATTTGTATCTAATTTTAGTATACATTTTTATTAATACATTTAAATAAAATATATGTGCACTTTAAATCAATAGTAAAAGTTTACTTAAAATTTTATCGATGTTGTGTTCTGTATATAATATATCCAAATGGTATTGATATTGTTGGGAATTTCAGTGTTATTTTTCAGTTTAATCCTCACAAGAATTAGCTTTCTTCCACAAAAACCAACCTTTGGCCCCTGTGAATATTGAGACTAAATAAATGTCAGGGGCCAAATGTTGGCATTTTCTGACCAAAATTAAGTTTAGGAATAATAAATAAGTATTGGTTGTAAAATACGATTGAAGAAAATAAGAAATTATAAAAAATATACCTATTTAAAATGTCAAAATATTCAACTTTTACATGGAAACTCAACAAAAAATTAAAATGCATTTTTAACTCCACATTACTTACGTTCCTATCAGTCGATTTTTACGTTTGAACACGCAAATTGAAGCTTAAAGTCCCTCCTATTGAACAAAACAATTTGCGTAAAAAAATACCAATCCGGCCAAAAGTTATAGAGTTTTGACCGCTATCTCGCGAAATTGACCACTGTGCGGTGTACGTGTCAAATTAATGAATAAAATATGTGCTAAAATATAAGTTTAGCATTAACAACCATTTCATGTTTCCCTCTGAAAAGGTAAAATATAAATAAACTAAATAGACTAGGGGAAACTTTAAATGGCTGTTAATGCTGAACCAATGCAGATAGAAACATGATATTTGAAGTATTTTTAACATATATTCTCCTCTTTAATTTGAAACTAATACCGGTATCACAGGGTATGAGTAAGTATTTAAAATAATTTAAAAAAAAATTGTATCCTTTGGAACTTTGTAGTCCTGTGAATGGACAACAGGTTGAGAACATTAAAAACTACTATTGTACTCCTTTTAAGGAATATTTCAATGAGACTAAGAAACATTATCCTTCGTATACTATGTCTCCCACTGTCCACGGAAATTGTATTTTAAAGTCAGTAGGCTTGCCAATTGGCTGCCTTTCGTAATAAGCTCTGGAAGCCAGTATTCAAGTCTTTACGAGTTTTCGAGCTGAAAAGAGCCGACAGTTTTTACGAAAGGCTAGCAACGAGGACATAATTCATCGTCTTTTGGAAACATCTGACACACATCCGTCTGCAGAAGGAGAAAACAGTCAAATACTTGTCACCAGAAGCACCGCGTTTGGTACGGACGTTAGATCGCATGAAATGTCGTCTAAGTAGAATTCAAATCGGAGGATAAAAAGGAGTCTGACGACTATATGATAGTCTTCACCATTAACTACACAATTGAATGGATTTTTATACCAAATCTAGATGTTTTCAAATCGACATGAGACCTGTATCCAAACATGAGCCAGAATTAAGAAGAAATCTGAAAACCTCTCTGATGCAACTCTGGCATACGGTAAACATTTCCAAGTCAATTTCCTTACCGAAAGGTATTAATTAATCGTGGCAATATCGAAACCAATGGAATCGAAATTTCAATTTTAAACTTTCGAGCTGACAACTGAGTTGCGTGCGCACATTTAATGGGTGGATTCTATAACACGGTAGGCCCTATTCGACTTTATAATCACAGAGTCGTTTCACTTACTGTCCATCCAGAGATGGTGGCGGCTTCAGGAGGATCTGTTGGATTTCTGTGTCATTCGCTATGTTAACTATCCACAATTTCACTTCTGGATTTGCTGTGCCCGGAGTCGGATAGCGGACGTTTTTGGTCTCTGGAAATGAGCTACCCGCAGACACGCCGCTGCCAGTTATCACTGCGCCTGAGGCTAACCACGGATAAGTCATCATTCCAACGTTGGTGTCGTTGAAGGAGGCGTACATGAAGTACGAACCGTCTTGTGAGGGCCAAATGGCTTCGGGCTCATTGAATATTTCCTCTGAAAAATGCAAAAGGCGGCGTGAAATCAGGGAGGCGGTCCCATGTGGCTGGCGACTTACCTTGGTACAGCCAATCGGGTACACCGTTGTAGAAGAGATTTTGATAGCCCGTATCTGTGATGCGCAAATCTTCTTCGTCGGCTGGTGATTGTCTCAGATAAATGTCATTGTCGGCCACGATTATCAGTGAGGTGGTGTTCCCCAGCCAGCTGGCGTATTGTAGGCGTGTCCTCTGGACTTTGGGTGAGTCTTTTAATTTCACAGGCATATGATGATCGTTATCAACATCGTATATTGTATAAAATGCATTAAATGATTTTTTGAAAATCTGCAACAACAACAAAACAATTGGAATTAGCATTAAATGAGTTTGGGAGAAGAGTGGAGTGGAAAGGAAAGGAAAGGAGGAGTACCTTCTTAACATTATGTCTGAATAGTACATATCGCAGATCGTTCGAGCATTGGTAGCCCTGTACATTTAGTTGTCTTAGAGTGTGGTTAGTTGCCAAAGTGCTGACTTTATTGTTGGCAGTGTCCAATACCGAGAGGCCGCCATCATCCGATTGGAAAACGTATTTTTTTGTCGTAACCCAGGAGGGCTGCAGTCGGGTGGGTGTTAAATCTCCCTGTAAGTACTCGTCGAGTATCATACGTCGTCCCGACCAATAAAGTAATTCATCTACATAACTGTAAATACAGAAGAAATGAACGGATGAGTCAAGTAGTCAGTGGGCCTGTGACAGCGTGTGCACCATGGGCCGAGACTTACCCTAATAAATATATGGCTGTTATAATACCGGCTATAACAAAACCTATCACTAACAGCGAAAATATTATCGATCGCCAATTGTGACCCTCGTCCAGGTCTAAGTCTTGATCTTTTTGCTTCGGATCTTGTATCTGCAGTGTTTCGTCGGGCGGCAGACGCCATGATCCACCGGCTTTGTCAGACGTCATGTTCGCGTGCATTGACGTTTATACTTGTTCGTTTGATCGTAAATGGCAGGAATCTTTTTACCCTTCTTCCGCTACTACCTCTATTCCTCCCTGTTCGTCTTCTTCTTCTTTTTATGCTCACAATCACGTCAGCAAAGCAGAGTATCTCATACCCATTGAATTGAACAGGTTCGGTCGTATTTCTGCCTGCAGTCACACATCCATACGCCACTCACAGATTGAGTGTCCTCCTCCGTTGCTCTTTAACCTTTAATCTTTCAGATTTACTGCTGGCAATTCAATGCATTGGATACGGCTCGGCTGTGCTGTCTTCTAGGTGTGAATAATGTATCAACAGGTCGTAATGGACCCGGTCGCCTTTATCAAGTGATCGTTTTTCCTCTGGAAGATTTGATAAAGTATGAGTACCTTAGGGTTGCAATCGACAGCACCAGGCAAGCTCCGTGCTCTTGCTCCAGCTCCTGCAATAGAAATTAGCAATGGGCGTGGTCAGTAAATACAATCATTCAGTTAAATGTTTATATTCAGATTCAATGCAGAAAATCAAATGGGCTTCTTTCCATAGAAAAAAAAAAACAAATAATAAAGTTAACGTCATGATATTTAAATATTTGTTGTGTCATTAATACAACGAAATAGTTTTCATTGATGGAATGAAATCTGGATAATATTGTGAGAATCGTTGGCTGGATAAAAATGTAGTGGATTACAATAATTGCTTAGTCAATTTAATTATAAAATCCACCTCCAGGATGGGGGTATACTAACTTTGTCATTCCGTTTGTACCACCTTGAAATATCGACCTGAGACCCTATAAAGTATGTATATTCTTGATCGTCATAAAATTCTAAGACGATCTAGCCATGTCCGTCCGTCCGTCTGTCCGTCTGTTGAAAGCACGCTAGCATCTAAACAAAAGGAGCTAGAACGTTCAAATTTTCCATAAATGCGTCTTATAGTCGTAGATCGGTTGGGATTGAAATGGAGCGAAATCGGCCCAAAGGGAAAAAATTTTCCCTCACAAGGACTAAAAATACCCATAATAATCCCTAATATTTTAGCGTATTTAAGCATGTTTTTTGAATATATCTGTTTATATTTGGTATGCGCATTCCCCTTATAGCAAAAACGTGAAAAAAAGTGATTATTATTTGTAGGGGGTGAAATGGGGCAAATAAGGGATAAAAATGGTACATATTAAACGACAACAACTAGAAACACGAAATTCGGTGTGTTTATTTCTCTAATTGAGTAGATACATAATATAAAAGTATTTTTTCCAAATTCGTACTTTTAAGGGGTAAAATAGGAATAGAGGGATAAAAATGGTACCAACCAAACGGCTGTACCTAGAATAATGAAATTCGGTGTATACATTCCTCTGACTGCATAGATAAGTAAAATACACCGATTTTTCAAAATTCGTACTTTTTGGGTTTAAAATGAAAAAAGGGGATAAAAATAGTACCAATCTAATGACCGCAGCTAGAGTCATGAAATTCGGAGTATACATTCCTCTGAGTGTGTAGACACGGATTTTTCGAAATTCGAACTTTTTGGGGTTAAAATGAAAAAAGGGGATAAAAATAGTACCAATCAAATGACCGCAGCTAGAGTCATGAAATTCGGAGTATGCATTCCTCTGACTGCGTAGACACGGAAAATAGACGAATTTTGCGAAATTAGTACGTTCAAGGGATACAATGGTACAGAGGGATAAAAATAGTACCGACTAAACGACTACAGTTAGAATGATGAAATTCTAATTGCGTAGAAACGTCAAGGGGGTAAAAATGGTACCAACCAAATGGGCGCAGCTGGAATCATGGAATTCGGTGTATTCCTTTGACTGCATAGACACGTACTTTTTCTTTTACGGCAAAAATTGGTTTGAATCATGAAGTTAGGTTATTTTGCACTATGTACGTCTGATAATGGATTTTCAAAATTTGTACTTTTGGAATTCAAATAGAATGGAAATACAACCAACTGTAGCACCCACTATCTACCAATATTTATGGCTTTGAAAATATTTTTGAAAATATAAGAATATTTATTTTTTGAATTGACGTATTGGTAGCATTACCTTATAAGCGTGGTTTGAAATAATTAAAATATTATATTTATTTATAAAAATAATTTTTCAATATTTGTATTTGTTTTGGTTTGGCTATACTAAAAAAATTATATTTTCCTGTGAAAACCGACAACCTCTGTGGAATGCAATCCATCGGCCCGGCCGAACTTAACGCCGTTTTTACTTGTTTTTTTACTTTTCCCGTCCACCTCCAGGACGGGGTATAGTGAGACCCTAAAAAATATTTATATCTTGATCGTCATAAAATTCTAACACGATCTAGCCATCCCCGCCCCCTAGCATCTAAACGAAAGGAGCAAGGACGTCCTAATTTTCTATAAATACGTCTTATAATCGTAGATTGGTTGGGACTGCAACTGGGCGAAATCGGTCCATCAATATATAATATTTTAGAGTATTTAAGCATATTTTTTCAATATGTCTGTTCGTACTTACTTGATATTGGGCATACGTTTCCCCCTATAACAAAAACGTGCATCATAAAGTGATTCTTATTCGTAGGGGGTGAAATTGGGCGAAAAGGGATAAAAATGGTACCTATCAAACGACAATAGCTAGAAATACGAAATTCGGTATGTGCATTCCATAATAAAAAAGTATTTTTTTCTGAGCGGCTATCAGGGTGGGAGTCGTGGGTTCGATTCCCACCAGAGGCTCTGGTCTGTCGTTGCAATAACTAGCTACAATGGTCTTAGTCACCCCGGCTCAATCCCTGGACCCAAAATTGGAATATAAAATTACTTTGTATTGTAATTCATAATAAATAAAAGTATTTTTTCCAAATTCGTACTTTTAAGAGGTAAAATGGGAATAGAGGGATAAAATTGGTACCAACCAAACGCTTGCACCTAGAATAACGAAATTCGGTGTATACATTCCTCTGATTGCGTAGACACGTAAAATGGATAAAGGGATACAAATAGTACCAACCAAATGGCCGCAGCTGGAATCATGGACTTCGGTGTATACATTCTTCTAACGACATAGTCACGCAAAATAAAAAGATTTTTCAAAATTCGTACTTTTTACTTTTACGGCAAAAATTGGTTGAATCATGAAGTCATGTTATTGTGGAAGATAGGATACCCTTAGTGCAAAAAGACAGATTTCTTAGTTCCTGAACACTTTTTCCTCGTTAACATTGCAGCTGAAGAGATGGACAAACTTCCTTTATCCTCAAGCTAAATTTTCATTTGCCTTGTTGTATTTTTTATTGTTTTACCTATTACCTTTTTAAAATCAATTTTGATAACAAATTCGGTTCATTTGCCGATGTGAATTTTCTTTCTTCTTCCATTTTAGGCACGCTATTCAGATGTAGATATTTGCCTTTCTGTGTCCGATTTAGTTTAGACAACAGTTATCATTGTTTTTGAAAAATGTCCGTAAAATTTCCTTGAACGGAATAATGATGACACTGATGGATTAAAAACAAGTAATTGTAGTTGGGGAAAATGTGATATCGGGAACGATTTTTGTATGGGTATAGTACCCATACAAAAATCGTTCTTGTGGTCGTATGACACCGATGGGTGTATCTCGTTTCCTTTTGGGTGTTACAGACAAATGCACAAAAACATAATACCCTAGTGGAGGGTATACAAATCAGATCAGAAGATATAAATGTATTTTCGTGTTTTGCATAAAGATTACTCACTCAATCAATATTTTGTAATAATTAGACCCCGCCCGATATATGTACAATGTACACACATACATACATACATACACAGGACATATAATATTGTTTCATAAATCTGCAATCGACTTGGCGTCGCGAATTAATCGAGCAACTATGTCGTACGAAATACATCTTTCGAATTCAGTTTTATCCGTCTGATTGAAACTATGCGAAGTGGAATTGCAATTAAATTTAAATAATTTTAACGACCACGCCATGCCGCACCAGTTGTTCCTCCTCCTGCCCACTTTCAACTGCCCGTTAAAGTGGAAATATTTGCTGGCATATTTGTGTGTCACCTTCGGTGGTCATCAGATGTGCCTCCCAAGCATTCCAATGGGAATGCATTGCATTCTGCAACAGTCGAGGACGTAATGCCTGCGGCGGACAATAAAAGCAAAGTTAATCTCAAGTCAAATATGTAAATTGGGCCACAATGAGACCAGGTGTACAGACGTACGTACAGACATACATACGTACGGCTGTAGGGTAGTGTAGTCTGCTGTTACTTTTATTACGTCGTGTGCTACGGCTAAGGGCGACTGCGAACGAATGGGTGCGAGTAGAGTAAGTCAGAGTTCATAGCCGACTTAAGTTATGCGAGGAACGACAACAACGGCAATGAAGAGCTAAAGTCGTTTATATTGGCGGCAAAAGTGTCAGAGGTCGAATGTTGTGTTTCATTTCTTCTTCATTTTCTCGTTTCCTCATCCTTTGGCCGTTCTCCATTCCATTCATTATCCATGTTACACATCTAGAATAACAACACAAGCAGCAGCAGCAACAACAACAGCAGAAGCAGCACAAGAGCACAGACAACCCAACAGCAAAAAACAACAACAGCAACAGCAAAAAAACAATGACGACAACCAGAAAACTTAAGTCCTCCAATGTTGCTTGGTTTGTTGTTTGATTCTTTGTTTGTTTGTCGGCGACGTTTGAATTCGACCAAACACAGACATTTGTTTGTCACAAGGCCCCGGGAAGGAGAAGGGCGCCCACCAGCCCGTTTCAGAGATCAGTCTTCGCTGAAAGAAGATTGCCTTCCTTCGGTTGATATAATAGAAAGCTTTATAATTGTTTAACAAAATCCATCATTTTGTGGGGATTGAAAATGGGCGAAATCGGACCCAAGGGAAAATGTTCCCTAACAAGGAAATATCCACCTTATATTCAACTTTGGTTTGCACACCCCTACAAAAATTCACACTTCTATGGGGTGAAATGGGGCAAAAAGGGATTCAAACAGTACCACACAAGTGACAGCAGCCAGAACTATGAAATTCAGTGTCTACATTCCTCTAATTGCGTAGACACGTAAAATGAATGAAAAATCACACTTTTAAGGGGGAAAGGGATATAATTAGTACCAACCAGGCATGCTAAAAAAATTATGCTTAAATACTTTAAAATATTAGGGATTATTATGGCCATTTTTAGTCCTTGTGAGGGAAAAATTCCTTCCCTTTGGGCCGATTTCGCCCAGTTTCAATCCCAATCGATCTACGACTATAAGACGCATTTATGAAAAATTTGGTCGCTTAGATGCTAGCGTGCTTTCAACAGACGGACGATCAAGAATATATATATACTTTCTAGGGTCTCAGGTCGATATTTCAAGGTGTTACAAACGGAATGACAAAGTTAGTATAACTGTAATTGTAACACCTTGAAGTGTGTATACTAACACCTTGAAGGGGGTATACTACCCCCATCGTGGAGGTGGAGGGTATAAAAACTTAATTTACAACATCTAAAAAGTACTAGGCCATGATTCCTGTGTCATCTTTTTTGATTCGAAATTAAGCATTTTCTGAAAATGTGGGTCGTAATCTTCATTTGTGAAATTCGCGTACGTATTTACTTGTGTTTTAGGTATTTCAAAAAATAACCCAACCTAATAAGAGCAGGAGCGAGAAGAGATTGTGACTATACACCATTTAGTAGTCCAAGTAAGTAAGTGATATTAATCGTATTTTGCAGTTTTTGCAATATTTTCATTAGAGCCGTTTTAAGTGACCCATATTATAACAGACGGAAGTAAAAATGTGGGCGCAATAATGGGACATATCAAAATGCCAAATTTCAGAATTTTATGATACAAATAATAAATAAAACAGTTATAGTTATTATTATAGAATAAATTATTAAATAAAAAAGTTATAGAGTTTTGGCCGGAAGTTACCACTGTGCGAAAAATGAAAATCTTAGAATTCGAATGTTATTGGATGTTGAGCAGTGATTTTTGAATTTTTGAGCATAACATTTGAGGTTTGGCAAAAAATGTTTGCTTTGTAATTTTCTCGCGAACTATCCAACGGATCCGGCTGATTTTTGCATGTATATTAAGAACCAATGCCGCTTGTAACATATATATATATATATAAAATTCGTCATGTTGTTTCAAAATTTTCTGATCACTCACACGTTAGTTTGTGACTGCATAAGTGGCTATGGACATAAAAATAATATAAATAAAATTGTTCAACAATGGAGCATGCTGCTACAACGATTTCGCTACAACAATTTTGTTTAAAACATTTTAATAGCATTTTGATTCCCAAGTTATCAGGCTAAAATAGGATAAATAGAGGCCATAAAGCCAAAATTTGTGAAAAGTATCTTTAGAAAAACCCGTAACTTTTTATTATATTGAGAATACCAAAATATTTCTTTGGCATGTGATTGCTGACTTCATGGAGAATATTTTTTTTATTTTTTTCGTTTGTATTTTTTTGGTCTGTAATCAATATTTGATTTGAACTGGGATATTGTCCTGGCTCAAGACCACTTTGCATCTATATTTAATAGAATGCAAATTTATTTACAAATGGCATGGTGACATTTATTACTTGGCTGCAGACTACCACGATCATGATTTCGACCATGTCAAAAGTCTTTTTTCGAATTCATAGAACACCATAAAACCGCAAATAATAGGAAATTTCGAAAACTTTTTAAACGTAGCAATTATCAATTAATGCTTAATAATTACTCTTAAAATTAAAGAGAAAATCAGCATTTTCGCTCTCCTGGAAAATTATGTTTTTGTTCATAGCCACTTATGAATACAGCCACTCGATATACAATATATATTCAAATTCCGATACCTTTTGCAACACACCGTCGGTTTTAAGAGAATTTTCACATTTTCAGGGGTATGCGCAGAGTGAGGCAAAGGGAAAAATGTTTTCCTCACAAGGACTGAAAATACCCAATAAGCCCTTATATTTTGCAGTCTTTAGGCATGTTTTTCAATATATCTGCTTGGACTTACTTGATATTGGGTATGCGCATTCCCTATAACAAAAAGGGGCACCATAAATTGCTTCTCATTCGTAGGGGTGAAATGGGGCAAAAAGGGATCCAAATTGTACCTATCAAAGACAACAGCTAGAAACACGAAATTTGGTATGTACGTTCCTCTAATTGAGTAGATACATAATATAAAAGTATTTTTTCAAAATTCGTACTTTAAAGGGGTAAAATGGGAAAAGAAGGATAAAAAAGGTACCAACCAAACGGCTGCACCTAAAATAATGAAATTCGGCGTATACATTCCTCTGATTGTGTAGACACGTAAAGCAAAGAGATTTATCGAAATTCGTATTTTTTGGGGTAAAAATGGAAAATGGGGATAAAAATTGTACCAACCAATGGCCGCAGCTATAGTCATGGATTCTGAGTATACATTCCGCTGACTGCATAGACACGAAAAAAGGTAACAGGTTTATTCGAAATTCGTACTTTCAAGGGATACAATGGGAACAGAGGGATAAAAATTGTACCAATTAAACGGCTACAGCTAGAATGATGCAATTCGATGTGTAGATACCTCTAAGTGCGAAGACACGTAAAATAAAGGGATTTTTAAAAAGCCGTGCCTTTAAGAGGGCGAAATGGGAAAAAGGGATAAAAATGGTACCAACCAAATGGCCGCTGTCTTATATTTACTTTCTGAATTGACTTGAAGTATTATTTCGATATATATTATAAACGTAATGGCAGTCTTGCCTTGTTACCATGGTTTGAAATAATAAAAAAATTATATTTATTTATAAAATTACTTTTTCAATATTTGTAAAAAATGACATTGGCGTGTAATGTTACTGCACTTCTACGAAAATCGACAGCCTCTGTGAATGCAATCCGTGGTGGAGGGTATATAAAATTCGGCCCGGCCGAACTTAACGCCGTTTTTACTTGTTTTATTTTGAAAATGGCTTGGAATATCATAGCTAACCCCTCCAAAATCGCCAACTTTACATCAAATGTGGAGTAGAAAAGTAAATTGGTACTAACATTATTCTTAAAAGTGCAATTTTTACACAATTTTCATTTTGAAGCAAAGCCGGGTTCTATCGGTTAAAAAAAACACACACTTTTTTAATTTTCAAAATTTACGTTGAACTTTCAAATTAATTAAAGATCATTCCTCCCATGGCAAATCTGTGATACTATTTTTCTCAAGATGGGGATCCTTTTCGCTTCTGCGAATGCTCTGGCTAAATGTTGGCCCAGGCATTCTTCACAGGGGCGCACTTACCCTTGAGACGTTCGTGCTAGACGGCGTGTTTGTACGAATGCATGGATGTGTGTTTGGCAATTGTTCGCACACACGCTAGAATCATGTAGGAATGTTTGCGTGTGTTTGTACGTGTGTAGTTGTAGTAGTAGTAGTAGTAGTAGTAATAGTAGTAGAGACAGATTACCATAAATTCGGAACGGAAATGAAATCGCACAGAAAAGCCCTTGAAATGTACACATACATTCTGCCATTCTCCCATTCTCGCGTATTCGCCTATTCTCGGAATACATAAAAGTTTTGTTAAAAATAAATCGCCGCTTGTTGTGCTGTGGAAATTGTTTCTATTCCAGTAACAACCGCCTGCCGGACTACACAGGATGTGCAACGTCATTAACTGGAGCAAAAAAGAAACACAACAACCCAAACCCCGGGCAGCTAAAATGAATTAAAAAGCCGTGAAACGGGCAAACAAACAACGTGAACATACGGATTCGGCTATACCCACGACTACGGAAGTGTTTTGGGGATGGGCTGGTTTGTTGTTTGCCTTGGGTTGGGTTGGGGATTTCACACAAAATCTCATTCCCACATTCTTTCATAGTCCCATTCGTCACTCAAACCGTAGTTCCGAAATCCATGAAGTAATAATGTCCATATAATTTTTCCAAAAAGGTTCCGTCATTCGGTGGCAGACCGTCCAACCCATCCAATGCCACAATCATCACCTCTATCAGCGCCAAAGCCAAAGCCAACGCCACCGCCACCGCCACCACAACCACAACCATCACCACAACCCCATCCGCTGCTCAGGTGTAGGCTGTGGCATGGAAAAGTTTTCTTTTTCTTCTTGATTCCACATTCATTCGTCCTCACAGACATGGCTATCATTAAGGAAAACTTACGCCAGCGACTAAGGCCAGGCCAGTCGTTCCACAAGAAATGGATTCAATTCGAATAATGTTCACAAATTTAAATCTGGCAATTAGCAGTTAAGCTTGTAAGCATATTTAAGTAATTATATAACAGCAATTTTCTTCTTTTTTCAATGGCTTCTCTTTGCCGATGGAGGATGTGTGGTATTCGAATGTCTTAATCGCGATATTTGGTACGAAGTTCAAGCGTTTAAAGAATTATGAGGGAAATGCCAGAACGTGAACGAACCCCATTCTTCTCGAAATTAAAGAGTCTGTCTGAGTGTACCAAGCAAGCAGCGAATAGATCATCCACTGGGATGATGGCAACGTGTCTCTCTGACATCCCGTGAGTCCATCGCGACCTATGAAGTCCCTTCTAAAATAATTTTTTAGATCAATTTTCAAAGCTATGTGTGAATACAAAGCATACAATCAAACTGGGAAATATCTAATACGCTTGTTACATTTTATGTTTTAATTTATATCGAGGCTTTGGGTGGATCCTTACATTTTGTCTGTTCTATGTTCCAAAAATCATCCAGGTCAAACTTCTTTAAAACATTCGTCATCAGTTTTATCCAATTATCCTTTGAGGGTAAATCGATCCAGCAGTGAAAAGTATGTATTAATCAATAATATCACATCAGAGCCGATGTCGTACGTCGAACAACACATTTGAATGTATTTCATATGGAAAATACCTTTTTGTAGTGAACTTAAATGACTTAACTGACGGCTTAAAATGTGTCCCATCTCTCGCTTTCTCTCAACTGACGTTGCCAACTGCTTAGAGAAATGTAAACGTGTTGAGATCAAAATCTGTTAAAATATGTGTTTTCTAGAGCAGTAAAAGTAAAATTTAGAGCGAAATTTGTGCGGAAGCTATATATAAATCTGAATCGTTTAAATATATATTTGATTAAAATCTGTTAAATTATGTGGTTTCTAGAGCAGAGAAAGCCAAATCCCATACAAAGCAACATTTGTATGGGAGTTATATTTAAATCTAAACCGATTTGAATAATTTTTACGGGAGATATTTCCAGTTGAAATATGAGGTGTTGCTAAATTTGAAGAAAATCGGTTAAAATATGTTGTTTTTAGAACGGAAAAAGTCAAATCTGGAGCGACATTTGCATGGAAACTATATCTAAATCCGAACCGATTTGCTTCAGACAGAAATACATTGCTAAATCGATTCAGAAAGTGTTTCTAAGTCGATCGGTATACTTAAAATGGGTCTCGCTTCTTTTTGCAAAAAATAAATAAATTTCCCGGGAATACGGGAAATATTAAAAATATGTTATTGATTATTTTGAGCACTAATTTAGTTATACTGTATAAATGGGAAATTGTACATATATTTCAATAATATTATTGAGCATTTTTTTATAAAGGGGTTTCCAATAGGTACTTGACAACTTTGAATTTAATTTGTGAACGCACTATTTCACTGAACAACATTGTCATCATTATAAAAATCTACTACCGAAATTCGGAGTCGGTGACCACAACTCCAATTAGACAAGAAATAACAAGTTTAGTGCAAAAATTTGAGTCTACATATTCATTGTGTGATGCTGCCGTGCCAGTGAAACAACGGGTTGGTCGAAGTGACAAAAATGTCGCTGCTGTTCAGGCGTCCGTAGAAAACGATTCCGTGGCGTTCTCAAGAACTGCACATTGCCAAGACCACTTTATGGCGAATTTTGCGTAAGGATCAAGAATTGAATCACCACTTCATCCACAAAAAGAACTGTTTGGTGCGGTTTGCATGCCGTCGGCGTCATTTCATTTTCATTTTTCGGCGACAGTAACTATCGTCACGTTACTATGAAATTCGATGGGTATCGCGCCATGATTACCGATTATTTTTGGCCAGAAAACATGGACTTGGACGACATGTGGTTTCAACAGGACGGTGTCACAAGCCACACAGCACACGTTACAATCAATTTATTGAAGAGTAAGTTTTGTGAGCGTGCTATCTCCAGTCAATGGACCAGTCAATTGGCCACCTCGTTCGTTCGATTTAACGTCTGTAGACTTTTTTCTTGAATGCTTTCACGTAGCCCAAATCATTGGTCTATGCCAACAAGCCGACGGCGTTGGAAGAACTCAGAGCCAACATTGAATGGCCGTTACGGCCAAAATGTTTGACCGAGTCATCAAAAATTGGGTCCAACGAATCGGCCGCTGCCGACGTGCCCGCGGTGGCCATATGAACGAAGTCGAATTCCATTCATACATGTTTTGATCGTATTTCAAGTCGATCGGAAATATATCAAATAGTTTGCCTTTTTGTTAAAAAAAAAGTTGTCAAGTCCTTATTGGAAAACCCTGTATTATACTAGCAATGCCCGCTACTTGGTGGTTATAGATAAATCGAAAATACTAATTTGGAAACCTCATATTAGATTTATTTAATTTTTATAATTTGATCGAACATTTTGTATTTCGGATAACTCTTCGCGATACAACGGACCTTAGTCCTGTCAATAATTAAATCAATGAAAATAGTTGAGATAGAAATTTCATGAGCGTAAATTGTTCGATCGGGGCGGCGATGAAATAAGTGGTGTCACTAGATAGACTGACTGGCTGAGTCTATCTAGTGACACCCTACGTCACTCTGTGTGTTGTTTCACAAACCATTGCCATTGGTTTTCGGCGTGACGTGATGAATGGCTTTGGCGTGACAATAGGCCCTTTTGACGCTAATCGTTTGTTGGTTAACGATCTAGTTTTATTATACTCAACACAAATCATCGCATCTCCAATGATTCGCCGTAAACCCATCCGTATGTAATGGTAGTTAGGTAACAACTGAATGACTGACTGACTGACCTCGCTGTATTCGGAACGAGGGGTGTGGAGACATTTCTATAAATTGGACAGAGCAGACATTTGCACAGTTAAGATGTAAATAAACGGCCAAACCAATTATATCTGCTTCTAATGGAATGGAATCAATTAAAAAATCATAGCAATCACCATGACGATATGATTTGGCCGAGCAAATTGTTAATCAAAACTTTGCCACGGATTATTGTGTTTATTTGGCCAATAAACATCAGCGGAAATGTGAAGAGGAATGGGCGTGAAACAGCTGAAACTGAAAATAGAAATCAAATGGAAATTAACATTCAAAATTTATTTATAATTTGTCCACAGACACACTCGCGCACACAAACGCGCGCGCTCTCAATAAAGTGATGGCAGTGTTTGTTTTGTTCTTAATTTCACTCTCAAAACTATTTTTATTGACTTTCAAACACAAAACAATTCTATTTCCAAAACAAACACATAAGCGTGGGACACAGTGGTCCCCGCAGCTTTCGCACATGCAAATTTTATTGATTTCTATAAATAAATCATCGATAATTGGCCTAATTCCATTATTTAAGACTATTAAAACCCCAGCGTCTGTTGTACTTCCAGAATTGTTATGAATTCTTGGCGACATTTTTAATTTATTGATGGAAGTTACTGAAATAAAAACGTTTCTCTGATTTCTCTTAAAAAATCACAACTTCCATTCGAATTTTCTGAAGTTTTAATACGGAACAATACATTAACATTAACATAATTTTTACATGTTGTGTTCGATATCTTCGAACATTTCCTTTGCCGCACAGTGTATTATCAGCAGCAAAAACTCTCAAATTTCATAAGCCCAAATCCCGACTTTATTGATTGAATTTTGCAAAGATTTTGCCAATATGTGGATGCATTTAAAGTTCATAAATACTTAATAGTTGAAAATTTCATCATAATAGAGGTTATTTTATTGGGATGTATCTCGAAACCATGTATCGCATTGATTTTTCGTTTTGAATTTAAAAAAGTGTACGTACGTTTTTTACTTTCCTTTTCCGACAGTGGTTTACCAGAACGATGTATTTATTTAGTATTTTTAATTTTCTAAAGTATAAAACTATATGCGCGAGGTCGACCGATGCCTCGGTATTTACATTTATTCGTTTTAAAAAGAATATTCTGCTTATAGCTGCACACATCGATTTAATTACTGAAAATAATCCACTGTAACGGAATATCCGTCATAATGTCACGCCAGTTATAATTTAAATATCCTATATTTCCTATATTCGTAAAGTGATGTCATGGAAGAAAATTACTGAATTCAAACAAGTAAGTGAAGCCTAACGATTTTCTTGAAATCTAAAGTCGCATCCGTGACGCTCTAGGTTGTGGTATATCTCCAATATTTAAAACGCTAAGTCATGTTTATATTTGCAATAATATTTCGATTAAACGAGCGGAAATATGGAAGATACTTTAATATATTTAAGCAAAAGTGTGACACTCGTTCCCATGGAATCACCTTAAGTGGATGACATCCTTACCAAACTGTTGAAGAAAAGAGCAGCAGTTTTTGCTGGGAATCCAGTGCTTTAAGCAGCTGTGCCACTGCCGACATGAGTACAACGAAGTTTAAGCTGTAGATACAGCGATGAAATTATAGGTGCTCATATGCAACTACATCATTCCTTAATTAGAAACATCTACATATGTACACATGTTCATATGTATGTTTTTGACGAATATTTTAATTGATTCTCCACAACTGACAGAATGAATTTGTTTATTTGAAAAGTTTCGTTGACCCGCATTATTATTCTTCTATATATGTATATATATATTCTATATATGTATAGGTATGTATGTATGTAATCTGTCATCCTTTTTTAGCAATAAACTATATGTTTTTATACCCTCCACCTCCATTCCGTTTGTAACACCTTTAAATATTCATCTGAGACCCCATAAAGTGTATATATTCTGGGTCGTGGTAAAATTCTATAACGATATAGCCATGTCCGGCTGTCCGTCTGTCTGTTGAAAGCACGATAGCGGTCGAACGAAATGAGCTAGGAGGTTAAAATTTTTCCTAAATGTGTCTTATGGTTGTAGATCGGTTGGGATTGAAAGTGGACGAAATCGGGCCAGAGGGAAAAATTTTTCCCTCACAAGGACTGAAAATACCCCTAATATTTAGAGTATTTCAGCATGTTTTTTAACATATTAGCTTGTATTTAGTTGATATTTGCAATGCGCATTCCCTCTATAGCATAAAAGGGCACCATAGAGTGATTTTTATTTGTAGGGGGCGAAATGGGACAAAAAGGGATAAAAATGGTACCTATCAAACGACAACAGATAGAAACACGAAATTTGGCGAGTACATTCCTCTAATAGAGTAGATACATAATATACAAGTATTTTTTCTAAATTCGTACTTTTAAGGGGTTAAATGGGGATAGAGGGATAAAAATAGTACCAACCTAACGGCTGCACCTAGAATAATGAAATTTGATTCCTCTGATTGCGTAGACACGTAAAATAAAAGAACTTTCCAAAATTCGTACTTTTTGGGGTTCAAATGGAAAAAGGGGATAAAAATAGTACCTAACAAATGATAGCAGCTAGAATCATGAAATTCGGAGTATACATTCCTCTGACTGCGTAGACACGAAAAATAAAACGTTTTTTCCAAATTCGTACTTTCAATGGATACAATGACTACAGGGGATAAAAATAGTACCATCTAAACGAATACAGCTAGACTGATGAAATTCAGTGAGTACGTCCCTCTAATTGTGTAGATACGTAAAATAAAGAGATTTTAGATAGTCGTACTCTTGAGGGGGCAAAATTGGAAAAAGGGGATAAAAATGGTACCAACAAAATGGCCGCTGATAGAATCATGGAATTCGGTGTATACATTCCTCTGACTGCATAGCCACGTAAAATAAATAAATTATATATAAATTTTCTAAGTTCGTACTTTATTTTGTTGCTTTTACGACAAAAAATGGCAGAATCATGAAGTTGTCTTATACTGCTTACGTGAGAGACACTTTTGAAATTAAAATAGGATGGAAATACAACCAACCAAACGACTGTAGCTGAAAGTACACTCTCTATCCCCCAATATTTAGGGTATTTATGAATGCTCCCTTATATTTACTTTATGAATTGAAGTATTATATCCATTATATGTATATATATAGTATACAAATATTGGTAGCCTTGGCTTATTAATTAAATTTCTTATTTTCATACAGTTAAAATTTGTTGCGGACATTCCTCTTGTTGTACGACAACAGTTAGAATCATGAAATTCGGTGTGTACATCCCTCTAATTGCATAGACACGTAAAATAGAGGGATTTTTCGAAATTCGTACTTTTAAGGGATATAATTAAAAAGAGGGATAAAAATGGAACCTACCAAACCACTGAAGTTGAAATCATGAAATTCGGTGTATACATTCTGACTATGAAGACTCGAAAAAGTTTTTTTTTTTCGAAATTTGTACATTTGGGCGAATGGGGATATCTTTAAAATTTATACTTTTCTTATCACTTTGTCTGTATCTGGAAATGCTTCTTTCTAATGGCGACTGACAATCGCCTAGTATTTAGGCATGTTCACTTTCACAATTTCAGCATTTTATTTATATATAGCTTCGATTTCAAATAGTGCGCATAAGTATACATTATAGTTTGAAATAGTAAACAAATATAGTAATGTGCATAAAAATATCACAATTTTCGTAACATGGTTCTGTACTTCTATGTCGACATCCTTTAATCTGCTGGTAGTACTGTGGAATGCACTCCGTGGTGGAGGGTATATAAGATTCGGCCCGGCCAAACTTAACGCCTTCTTACTTGTTTAGCAATAAACTATATGTTTTTATACCCTCCACCTCCAGGATGGGGGTATATTCACTTTGTCATTCCGTTTGTAACACCTTTAAATATTCATCTGAGACCCCGTAAAGAATTCATATTCTGTATCCTGGTTGTTGACGATCCATCATATGATCAGTCAGCGCCGCCTACATCTCGAAATAAAAACACATCACTGGTGTTGATGGTAACGCCATCACTGCCATTCTTGGGTTTCTGGTTTCTTTAGTTGTCAACTCACCTTGTACTGAGACAGATGGCAATCCCTGCCAAATAAATAAATTATAAAAAAAATGCAATTTGTTTTGTTTTTTAAATTGTCTCCTCTAGACTCCGTCTAGGGGAGACCAACAGGGCCACCAAACTGGTAGGATTCTGTTCACTGGTAAAATTCTAAGACGATTTAGCCATGTCCGTCTGTCTGTTGAAAGCACGATAGCGGCCGAACGAAATGAGCTAGGAGGTTGAAATTTTCTGTAAATGTGTCTAATGGTTGCAGACCGGTTGGGATTGAAAGTGGGCGAAATCGGCCCAGAGTGAAAAATTTTTCCCTAACAAGGACTGGAAATTTAGATTTTTTTTAAATTTCTGATTTTTATACACTTGAAATTTGTTTCGTACCTTCCTCTAGAAACGTGAAATTCGGTGTGGACATCCCTATAATTATGTAGACACGTAAAATAGACAGAATTTTCGAAATTTGTACTTTTAAGGGATACGAATGAAAAAGAGGGATAGAAATGGTACCAACCAAACCGCTCAAGTTAAAAGCATGAAATTCGGTGTATGCATTTATCTGACTGCGTAGACGCGAAAAATAGAGAAATTTTCCGAAATTTGTACTTTTAGGCGGAAAATGGGGCGAAAGGGATAAAAATAGTACCAATCAAAGGGTTGCAGTTAGAATAGTGAAATTCGGTGTGTACATTGCTAAGACTGCGTAGACACGAAAAATAAAGATATCTTTCGATATTCATACCTTTAGGATCAAAACGGGATAAAATTGGTACCAAGCAAACGGATGTACCTAGAATCATGCACTTAAATGCGTTCATTCCAATATGGGAGAAATCGGCTCTGAGGAAAATTGTTTCTTTGTTGTTTGACGACTGACAATACACCTAATATTTAGAGTAAATTTTTAAAGATTGCTCCCTCGTGTTCACTTTGTGATTACTAGTAGACTATTAATATTATAATAATTAAAACAGAGCGCATAAGTATGCCTTATAGTTTGAAATAGTAAACAAATATAGTAATACGCTTTCAAAATATCACAATTTTCAAAATATGTTACTTCACTTCTTTGTAAAGTCGAAAGCATCTAATCTACCGGTAATACTGAGGAATGCACTCCGTGGTGGAGGGATATAAGATTCGGCCCGGTCGAACTTAACGCCTCTTTACTTGTTTATTTATCACATATATTTTTTGATTTATTATGATTATATACATTATTTAGTTACGGTTATTACAAAAAATAAAGCAAATTCCATGCAAAATAAACTAAACGTACAACAAAAACAATTATTTCCCCAGTTTGGCAGTGTCAAGAAACTCTTTTCACAAATCTGTTTATATTAAATCTAATAAGTCTTTACGCTAATTGTTTACTAAGTTAGTATTTGGTATGACCCCCCTTTGCCTCCACCACGCATTGTAATCGTTTTTTTCATGGAATGGATCCACTTTTTCCTGTCTTATTTGCGGTATCTCTTGCCATTCGTCCAATATAGCTGCTTTGAGTGCTGTCTTGTTTTTGGGTTGGCGTTTGGCGACGTTTTTGTTCAAATGGACCCACAAATTTTCAATATTCCGCACCATATGTGACTTATGCTTAGGGTCGTTATCCTGATAAAAATTTAAATAGTTGTTTGTTTTCTCTGATGAATCCAAATTTCCTCGCGCTGCTTACCAAATTGATTTTAAATATTGCTGAGTGTCCATGGTGGTTTCTATAAAGGTTAAGTCTCCGACTCCTTTGCTTGAGATCCACCCCCAAATCATAATTGACATTTTTCCAAATTTAACAGTTGGAATGATGTTTCGTTTTCTAATGATGTTAACGGCTTTCGCCATACTCTAGACGGTCCATCGTTGTAATACAACATATTTTTCGTCTCGTCGCAAAATATGACGTCATCCCAATAGTCACTCGTTCGGGAAACATTCATCACAGCGAAAGAAAAGCGCTTTTCTACATTAACTAAAGAAAGGAGAGGTTTTTTTCTTGCTGCTCTTGATGAATATTTGTTCTTCAGTATGGCCTGTCGAACTATTTCATAAGAAACAATTACTCCACATTCTTCCTCGAGCTCCCTCGCAAGGATTCTGGTCGAAATTTCTTGACACTAATAAAAATGACTATAAGATGTTCTTGTTTTTTTTTTTTGTTTATTACAACATGATTTTTCGTTTCTTTTTGGCCATACCCTTGCAAATGCTGTATGTAATCACAATATATCAAAAAGAAACAAGCTAAAATCCAAAAAAGTGAGCTTTTCATAAAAATTATTGTGAAAATTATTATTTATTTCTAATCTGTAAACTGATTCTTGACATACTGTATACATTATACCGGGTCGGTTTGTCAGTGAAGAAAAAAGGTTTTACAGTACCAATAATCCACGGCGTAGTCAGGGGCGTAGCAATAGATTTCTGCTGGGGAGGGCTATATCAACTCACATATTTTTATTTCAAAATATTTGTTATATTTTTAAATTCAAAATTTTTTGTTGTTATTCTTCTTATTTATTCAAGGGAAAATGACAGTAAAATATTATTATTCATCGTGATATTGGTAGTGTGCTGCTAAGTAAAAAATATCACCATGCCATTTGTACATAAATTTACATTGTACAAGAGACAATATCCCACTTCAAATGACATACGAATTATAAGAGGCTTTATATTGTAAATAAATTATTGTGTATTACATTAACAAGAATTTAATATTTTAAGTATTGTTGAAGAGTTATAGATATCCGTTCGTGTGGAATTTGACATCAGTAATTTCTTGTTAAGTCTAACAGAGCTAGTCACTAGGCCTCGGATTTTTGCATATTTTTCATCCGATTTTAAATCAACTTTGCATTTAGAAGGTTTATCATTCAAATATAGAGTAATTGAAAGTGTGGCGAAAATAAGAGAAACAAACGAAAAATTGTGCAAAAAGTATGCCAAAGATATGCAAAAAATCCGAGGTTTACTGATCACTAACGTAAGATTGTCATCAGTAGTTACCAACTATTTTACTAATTCGTTTTCGATATTTAAGTTTGACAAATTTTAAACCTAATCTTAGGTCATTGTGGATCTTAGCCAAGATTTAATTCGACGCAGCTCCGAAACACTTCTTTTATTTGGATAAATATTTTTATTACTTATCTTGAAGACAGTTTTAGCACAATTGTTTCCGGTGTCGGTGATTCCTTGAGTCGACAATTACCAAACCTAATTTGTATGCCAGGCAGTGAATACAAATGGCTTCTGTTTTTCTTTTTCTTTTTTCCCCTTGTAGCCCGACTTTACAATTGCACCATCATGGACTATTGGAATATACTCCATCTTATTGAAAAAAAAACAAAATAATTTATGTAAATAATCGACATCTCTACTTACAGTACAATCTACGAAACCTGGGATTCGTTATTCTACTTCAGAATCGTATTTAAGACACGCACGATTTTTAAATATACACTTTACACCACATTGTTTTATAGTGTGAGATTGCACCATCACAAAAAAAAAATAAAAAAATATATTTTTACTTTGATTTTTTTTCTTTGATTTTCATTGTTTTATACCTTGTGCTTATGAAATAATGAAAAAATTATAATTTTGATGATTTTTCAATGCAATTCTGGTTGATTTTGTAAAAAAATCAAAAAAAATCGTAAAAAATAGAACCCATCATTTCACCACTTTTAAACTCACACAGTCGCTTAAAAATAGACCTAAGCACACTACTTTAAAATTTCAACAAAATGGATTGGTGTAATCATTTCGAATATCAAAATAAAACAATTAAATTGCAAAAACTTAAAAAAATCTATCCCTGCTATAACACAAAAGTAATTGAGATTACCTTCAAAACAAGGTTTAACATATTTAAATCGGTAAAGTCTATCAGGAGTTACATGCGATTGAATGAACACACCTTTTGAAAAAAGTATTATTTAACTCGTAAAAAAAATTTTAAATTTTATTTTTTTTCCCAAAAATACGTATACAATATTTTTATGAGCAGAATTCATACACAAACTCTCAAAACAATCGCAGCTATCGAGGTCAAAAGCCGTACCGCTTGACATGGAATGACTCATATGCATAGTACGGAATAATATTGTTGTTAAACAACGGACACCAAATATTAGAAAGTCATTTTAAAAGCTTCAAATGCTGCAAAAATCGCATAAAAATTTAAAACATCGTATATATCTCTGAATAATTAAATTCCCCATCATAATTAGTTGCTTATTATGAGATTTGAACTAAATTATTCCTTTTAATCTTACATAAATCCCTATTAATATTATAAAACCTTAGTGTAAGTCTGTCTGTCTGTCTGTCTGTTTGTTTGTTCCGCAATCACGTGTAAACGGCTGAACCGATGTTGTTGAAATTTTCAGTACAGATAGATGTAGGTCTGGAAGGAACTATAGGCTATAGAATTTTTAAAAATTTGCTCTGTGGGCGGAGGGGGCGTGGCAATAGTGTTTTTGAGAGCTAGAAGACTGAAAATTGGTACATATATTACTGACCACGAGAATAATAAATATGATGCCGAAATTTGGATGTTCATTTTGTGGGAGGAGTGGGCGTGGCAAAAGTGTTTTTGAGAGCTAGAAGGCTGAAAATTGGAACGTATATATTACTGATCATGAGAAAGATGATTTTTTAAGAGCTACAAGGCTGAAAATTGATACATATGTATTACTGATAACGAGAAACATAAATATGATGCCGAAATTTGGTTTTACCTATCGTGGTCGGTGGGGACGTGGTAAAAGCTAGAGCTCTGAATAGCTAGAAGACTGAAAATTGGAACATATATATTACTGATCATGAGAAAGATGAATTTGATGGCGTATTTTGGATTTTCGTGTTGTGGCGGAGTGGGCGTGGCAATAGTGTTCTTTGAGCTAGAAGGCTGAAAAATGGAACGTATATATTACTGACCATGAGAAAGATCAATTTGATGCCAAAATTTTGATTTTCGTTTTGTGGGCGGAGTGGGCGTGGCAACATTTTTTTGAGAGCCAGGTGGGGGCGTGGTAATAGTGTTTTTTTTTTGAGCTAGAAAGCTGAAAATTCGAACGTATATATTTTTTTTTTTTTTTTTTTTTTTTCACTGAACCAACACTCAGGGGATGTCCCCTATAAATGCAGTGCATTGCGTTGGTGGAAGGAAGATCAGGTATGGGAAGGAGGAAAGAGGAAGTAGTGTCTGTTGACATCTGTTTTGAATCTCTGAATGTCGTAATTGGAGGGAAAGATATTTGCCGGAAGTCGATTCCACATACGGATAGTACGGGCGAAGAACGAATTTATTCTGTAATGTGTAGTGCGGCCGGTTGTCCAATCGACAACAAATGGGTGAGCGTTCCTGGAAAGTCGCGTATCTCTACCGAACGTTCTCACGGGCGGTATGAGATCACGAATTTCCGAAGAACAAACACCATGAAAGTATCGATAGAACAATGACACACAACCAACATTACGACGGTGTTCAAGGGAGACAATAGAATTGGATATCCTACCATCACCTATCAACACCATCGCCCTCCTCTGGACACGGTCAAGTAGCTCCAGTGATGAAGCTGGAGCACCCGACCATATATGGGAGTTGTATTCCATCTTTGGTCTGATGTAGGTGGTGTAGATATTGAGAAGATCAGAGGGTGTGAAATATTTTTTACATCTTTTTAAAAAGCCTAAACATTTGAAGGCATCTTTCGACACATCAAATACATGTTTTGTCCAACGAACATCACGTTGTATTTTCATGCCGAGAACATCGAGAGCATCTGATTGTTCAATATCTACACCGTTCATTAAAATCGACGACACCGTTGGATCAGTGAATCGCTTGTGAGACAACAAGGAGCACTGGGTCTTACGTGCATTAAAATCTACTCTATTCACTCGACCCCATTCAGAAATGGCCAACAAATCCTGGCTAAGTGACTCATCCATCAATCGCCTTTTATCCTCAATTTCTTGACGACTTGGTCTATGATCGAATGAGTATGAATGACAGAGGTTGCTGTCATCCGCGAATGAGTATATTGGATTCGAAGTCCGATCCAAGAGGTCGTCGATGAAAATAAGAAAAAGGGAGGGGGAAAGGACAGAGCCCTGTGGTACTCCTGCGGTTAACCTATGCTCGTCGGATGAGAACCCATCTACAACAACACGTATAGTGCGATCTCTGAGGAAGCTCGATATAAATCGAGAGAAGTCACTACCAACACCAAAAGCGATAAGCTTTGATATGAGTGCGCCGTGCCAAACTCTATCAAAGGCCTTGGAGATATCTAGAGCAACGACCTTACTCTCACCAAGCTGGTGAATAGAACGATTCCAATTTTCGGATAGCAGTGTCATCAGGTCTCCCGTAGATCGATTCCTACGGAAGCCATACTGTCGATCATTAAGTAGGTCATTAGTTTCCAAATACCTCACAAGATGGTGGTTCACCATACTCTCCATAACCTTCGAGAGCGCTGAGCAAATCGCGATCGGTCGATAGTTAGCAGGGTTATTAGCCTCACCTTTTTTAGGGATGGGCTGGATGTTCGCAATCTTCCAACACGCTGGGAAAACTCCTGCACGGTATGCAAGGTTGAAAAGATTGCGAAGGGGACGGGCAAGCGTCGAAGAGCACTTACATAGGACAAGTGCTGAAATGCCATCCGGGCCTGGAGATTTATTTACGTCGAGATTTGCGAGAACCCTTTTAACTCCACGTGTTCGAAAAAATATCTGAGGCATGGAACTAGATACATTTTCGATCACGGGGAGTGGTTGATTGCTTTCCGGCAAAGATGAATTCCTTGCAAACATTTCAGCCAATAGGTTAGCTTTGGCAACCGGGTTAGTGAATATCTGGTCATCTTTAACAAGAGTTGGGATAGATGAGGAGTTATCCTTTACTCTTCTCACAAATGACCAAAAGCTCTTACTTCCCCTAGGAGAAGCAAGAACTTTGGCACGAAGACGTTGTTCGTACAGAAACTTTTCACGTCTAAGTACCTTGGCACACATGGTTCTTGTCTGTTTGCGTAGCAGATCAGTTGTGGCATTTTTATTTAAACGCCATTTCCTGAACGCTTCCTCTTTGGATCTGACAGCAGTCTTGCATGTCTGGTTAAACCAACTTTTATTAGATGGTTTATCCGAAATAACTTTAATTGGAATAAATGATTTCATTCCAATCAAGATAATATTTTGAATCATTTCAGCCGCAGCATCTATATCGCTATTTAGAAAACAAAGTTTCCAATTGAAATGCTGGAAAAAGTTGTTGAGCTCGGCCCAACGTGCCTTTTCGTATATATATTGTACATTAAACCACCAACACGCTTACGTTGAGTGCGAACTGAAAATATTGCAGCTGGATCGGCCAGTGTTAATTATGACCATCAATTATCGATTCGTCGCCGTTCGCATCAATTGGGCCTCTTTTACTCAAAAACGTGGAAATGCTAAAATTGGACTAAGCGGATGGACCATTTGAGGCGCAGTCAAGGTCAACATTTGCATGAAATAATCTTCAAACATTAAATTATATGGACCGTACTATCGATCCAAATAAATATTTCATGCATTTTTCTGAATTTTATGAGTTTTTTTTGAAAAACTTTCCTATAGATTTTAAAAAATCACCCTTTATTTGTCGCATTGGTTTTAACAGCTGAGTTCGAATACTATCAGCGTATTCGAAGATCAAACATAAATATAAACCTATAAAACCCAAAAACGGAATATTTATGGAATATAGTTTTTAAAAACTCTTATAAAGAGTGATTTTTTTGAGGTTAGGATTTTCATGCATTAGTATTTGACAGATCACGTGGGATTTCAGACATGGTGTCAAAGAGAAAGATGCTCAGTATGCTTTGACATTTCATCATGAATCGTCTTACAAACGAACAACGCTTGCAAATTATTGAATTTTATTATCAAAATGCGTGCTCTGTTAAGAAAGTTCATTGCGCGCTTCCATTTTATGGTCAGTTTAATCGACCCACTGAAGCGGCTATTCGGGCTATTGTGACTAAATTTCGCACCAAATTTACATTGTTGGACATTAAACCACCAACACGCTTACGTAGAGTGCGAACTGAAGAAAATATCGCAGCTGTATCGGCCAGTGTTAATGATGACCACCAATTTTCGATTCGTCGCCGTTCGCACCAATTGGGTCTCTGTTACTCAAAAACGTGGAAATGCCAAAATTGGACTAAGCGGATGGACCACCTAAGACGCAGCCGCGGTCAACATTTAAATGAAATTATCTTCAAAAAGTAAATGTCATGGACCAATCTAACGTTTCAAATAAAGAACCGATGAGATTT
This sequence comes from Polietes domitor, assembly GCA_947397865.1. NCBI lineage: Eukaryota > Metazoa > Arthropoda > Insecta > Diptera > Muscidae > Polietes > Polietes domitor. The sequence goes on along the minus strand of OX377619.1, from coordinate 119,682,423 downwards.
TGCAAATTTTATGCGTTTTTTTTTTAAAAAAAGTTATCAAGCTCTTAAAAAATCACCCTTTATATACCAAAGTCTCCCTTTCGTAGAACTTATCGATTTTAATTTTAATAGAATATTGCTGAATATATATTGCAATTTACTAATAGAACTAAGAACTATATATCCTACAAATATGAAAGGCATTGATCCCTCTGTGAAATTCGCAATAGGGGTCCAAAGTGGTCAAAGAGTTTTTTTTAATTTTATTTATTTACTAGCTGACCCGACAGAAACTTTCCTGTCCATATTTTAATTAGTTTATTTGTGATTGTTGTGTGGATGTGAAAGAGCTATTTTAAACGTTTAAACTGAATTTAAATAAAAACTACTTATCAGTGATCATTGCTATCATAGATATTCAATTTAAGAATACGGCCGTGGATATTGAACATGCAAGATGAATTCTTTCGGCACTAAACTGCTGGAAATTTGTGCACGTTCGCTCAACTTGATTTTAAACAATGTTAAACATACGTTAAACAAAAAAATTAACGGGGAATATAATGCAGAATGTAAAGATCGATTTTTCCATCAGCAATTTACAGCAATTGTTTTAAAAATAATTATGGAGATTAATCGTTCTGTAAATCGAAATGCTTGATCATTATTTCGTTAATTTGCATATTGAGCGGCAACTTGAGTGCTGAATGAGCTAATATGAATGAGTTTCATTCGGAATTGATTTGTTCAAGAGAATCGTTGCCAAAAACTATGCGATCAAGAAGAAAATCACTCCAGTTCCATCGTTCATAACTTTCGAACGTTTATTGCCGATTTAATACCGGAACCTTTGTCAGAATTGTCATGGTATTTTGGTCGGAATCGTTGGAATAGGGCTATCAAAACATGTTTGAATACTATTTGGGAACACCTAACCGCGTTTGATCCCAAAGTTTACTGTGCGTCATAGTACAATTTACACTTCTCCGAATCGATCAAAACGTTGTCCATCTCAGATGGAGTTTAGTCAAATTACACATTCATCGCTCCTGAATGTTTTTCAGCAGTCTTCCCTCTGTTTCAAACCTGGACGATCTGACACGTCGTTTTTATATTTGGTCCACAAATCGAATGGAACAACGAATGGAAGCATTTTTAGATAATTAGATGAACATTTTTCGCGATCAAAACATCTTCGATGGTCAAATCCCAATGAGTGTCGATCTAATGCGTCAGTGGAAAATGCATGAAATACATGGAACTGGATTTCACTGTTTATTGAAAAATTTTGACATTCAGGCATTGCGGTGTAGAACGTAGTCATCATTATATCATTACAGTCGAAACTCTTTATAACACACTCTTATATGACGAAGATTTCTTTATTGCAAATCAATTTTAAGAAAACTGTGTTTTCGTTTTATTTTCAGTGTATTTTGATACGAATATAACGAATTTTCCTATAGCGAATATTTATGGTGGCAAGCAATAGACCGAATCTGCCGCTATTGCTAAGCCGTTACCCATATATGAACATTTAAAGGTTTCCGTACCAATTATTTAAAAGAAAAACAACCTGCCAAATAGTGCGCTTCCTTGTTTTTTGACGTATTGAAGAAAGTTGGAAAATAAATAAAAAGTGGTCAACGAATTTCCATATAGCGAAGTAATTATCAGGTCGCTTGGAATTCGTTATTCGATGTTGTAGGCGATAGTCGATCCTATAATAACCTACATTTTTGTGTATTAAAAACTTTCGCAGAATCATAGCGAACAGAAAATAATTTCGCATATCCATTGCTTAAATCGAGACTTACAATCTTGAGTTGATTCAAAAATCCTATAGAAAAGGCACTTTCAGTTTTTACAAATATTCCAATTTCGCGGTCAACTTTACCAACGTTTTTTCATCTTAAAACCTAGTTCGGCCGCTCTCAAGTGATACGATTACCATCGAACATCATTTCATTATACCCTACACCACTTCGTGTACTAGGGTATCATAAGTTAGTTTTCCGCCAAATGTTTGTAGCACCAATAAATAATCGAGCTAGACCCACCTTTAAGTATACGGATCGGCTTAGAATCACCAGCTGAGACGATTTACCGATGTCTGTCTGTCCGTCCGTCTGTCCGTCTGCTGTCCATCTAAGCTTGTTCGCACTCTACAGGTCGCAATTGCTGTCCGATTATCATGAAATTTGGATTTGAATTTGAAGGAAATCGGTTCAGATTTAGATATAGCCTCCATACAAATGTCGCTCCCGATTTGACTTTTTCCGCTCTAGAAACCGCATATTGTTCCCGATTTTCTTTAAAATTGGCACAACATCTTATAATCAAACTAAAAACACCTACGGTGTAAGTGGGTAAGATCGGTTCAGATTTAGATATAGGCCCAAAACAAATGTTGCTTCCAAATGCTTAACCGATTTTGGCCAAACTTTACATATTATATTTCACCAATAAACATACATGGTGAAAGCGGGTCACATCGTTCCAGGTTTCAATATACCCCCATACAAATGTCTTTTCCGATTTAACATTTTTTGTCAAACACATACATTTACAGGATTCAAAAATTCTTCCCGATTTCACTTTTTTACCGAATTGAATTGTAGTGAGATAGAAAGTGGGGTGTATCATATAGTTGGCTCCGCCCGTATTTAGCCTTTCCATACTTGTTGGGGAGATGCCCATATGTCCCCATATAACCCAAATGGGGCCCATTCTGCTCTATTACAGCTCTAGAAACTATATCTTACATCGGATCTTCATCACATTTTGCAGATCATTATATGTTTCAACTAGGAATACCTACCGTGAATAAGACATATATAGGCGCATGTTTTGGCACAGTCCTCAAGTGTTGTTATAGACCCCCTTCAAATGTCCGTCCGATTCATCCTATTACCGCTGTATAGTCTGTATTTATCATTGGATCTTGATCAATTTTTCCACATCATGTTATATTTACTTTATTCGGAATATCTGCTGGAAAATTACTTTATTATTTACCATTTACTCATTAAATTTGACTAAAGATGAATAAAATTACTCCCATGAAATACCTGGGTTTAGTAATAGTCGGCCCCGTCCGCCTTTCCTTACTTGTTTTTATTATAGAGATGATTACTCCAAAAACCTTTGCGAAGAGAAAACATTTAAAAAGGACACTGAAGAATTACGGGAACTGATACAAATTGTAATATATGTAGGACATAAATATATCTTTCACAATCGCGAAACTATGTATCCACAGCAATATGTTCGCCTGCAAAATTATTAGCGAATTTAATGGAAATTTTGAAGAAATTTCCATAACATTTGTATGGAATTCCTAATTTTTGTTCCGTTTTGAATTTTGGTACCATAGCACTAAGGTTCAAAATTCTTTAATTTTGTTGGTAGTGACTTCTCTCGATTCATATCGAGCTTCCTCAGAGATCGCACTATGTTCGCACGTGTTGTTGTAGATGGGTTCTTATCCGACGAGCATTGGTGACCGGCAGGAGTACCACAGGGCTCTGTCCTCCCTTTTCCTTATTTTCATTGATGATCATATCATCCCCTCAAATTATGATATCCTGAAATTTAAAACAGAAGCCAACAAACACTTCTTCATCTTTTCCCCTTCCAATACCAATAGGGGACATCCCCTGAGAGTTGGTTCTTTGAATAAATTTTGTTTTAGTTATTAAAAGCTTCTAGCAGACATTCCAAAACAGAAGAAAAATAATTTTGTTGTTGTAATTCATAATTTACTGTCAAATGTCATATAAGTCATCTCATTTGAAAACAGAATTGCGTGTGGAATTTATAGAGTTCACATGAATTGCTTGCGAAACTGAAAACTGAAAGTACCAAAGAAGTGTTTATATAGATAAGAAGGGGGATGGATGGAGCTTATCAACTTTACAAAACTAGAGACACAAACAATAGATGTTACAAAAAATAAAATCGCCTTTTCCAGAAGCCTTATAGATTTCGGAATTTACTTTTATATTTTATGTTTCGCTAAGCTTTAGACTTTTTGTCTACCTTTGTCAAACTTAAGAAAAAAATGAAATTCGTTTAAAGTGTGTAGTTTCTAAATATATTTACTTCGATGTGAGATTTTTTGTAATTTCTGAGAAAACTAATTTTTGGCAGACTACGTTTGTTTTTACAAAATTTAACAGCTTTTGATATTTTGTTCAATACTTTTGGCCAAAGAAAGTGGCGCTTGGGACCATAGTGCATTGTTAGAAATCGAGCCATCGAAATCGCCGTTTTTAAGAAGATATTTTAGGGGTATTCATAAAACAAATAATACGACCCGTTTTTATATACATTAGGATGGGTGACGGAAATTAATTGGTCCGGTCATCCCCCAGAAATGAAGATTGGATTGTTTAATGATGATCTACAAAATATTTCGTCACTGGGTCAGGCCATCTGTGAGCTAAACGCTCCTGAAAGCACATCTAAAAATCATGTTTTCCCGCACATTTGTTTTTTTGAATTGATAGACACTTTAAATGAAAATTTATATTCTTGTCTTAGAATAACTCATTAGTCGTATTATTGGACGCTTACATTGATTTACTCATATTTCTTGGAAAGATTTTTGTAAGAGTTGTAAAATAAAAATAAATAGAAGGAATCAATACCTATCGAATGGAGTCTAAATGATGAATATCGGACGAAAAATTACGTCACTGAATGAAATAATTTAATACATGAGATGGATTTTAAGAGCCAAAATGTTCAAACTCTTTTTACAAAAACGAGCTCTGTAGCGTCAATTTCATTCCGATGTTCATCATTTAGGCATCATTCGAAAGGTATTGACTGAAGCTATTTATATTTTATAAAATACTACCACCAAGTACGAAAAAGTTTCCAGTTGTCACTGTGAGAGTCCACAAAAAATACTATAAACAACCAATATTTCTGCCAATAAGAATTGATTTAGGAGCGTTTAGCTCACAGATGGCTTGGCTCTAGGAACAAACTATTTTGCAAATCATCATTAAACAATACAAACTTTATTTTCGTGGGGTGACAGGAAACTGTTTTACAATTTGTACGGACCGCGACCCAGCCTAATATACATATGCACGTACGAACGTGTGTGATTTCATTCCAGTAAGAAGCTGATCGGTGATGTTATTATTTTTCAGGGTGTACGAGTTCGAGGCATAGCGTGGCTATCAAATTGAGATTTTATTCTGACAGTCGCATTCACATTTATTCGATTTTCAAATCCAATTTCGGTTCGGCGGTTTTTCTTTTTGTGGGAATACACTTTGAATTGTTATGGAAACCACTCAGCGATTCAGTGATGCCGGCGAAACACTTTCACAAGCGGCGCGTGTAGAACGTTTCTCGTGCATACGATGTTAAGTGTATATGTATGTGTGTCGGATTGTCGGCATGTAAGTATGTCATGGAGAAGAGCCACTACTCATCAGTTCTCTTTGATTTTTCCACAAATTTGTCTTTCGACTCGAATCGTTCACGCCCACGTATTGAAAAGAAAGAAATGTTTTCACAAGATTTTTGGGCACACTTTTGCAAGCAGCAAATAGCGCCACATTGTACACCCTACATCCAATCTTACCAGTCGCATGATGTGATCGATGGATTTGTTCTGCTCTCCACCGCCGCCACGGAGTATTGATAAAGCGATGGCATGGGCTGATCACCTTCCATTCTCATGACGCGTTCAAAGCAATAGTTGCCCAACCGTCCAAAACAAAAGAGAGTTAGATCCATTTTAAAATGGATAATCGATTGTTGATTGTTCGGTTGAAAGGCTGCTACCATCGTCCAACGATTATTTGAGAAATGTCAATTTCGGTGCTTTCATGTTCATGCAAAACTTATGAGACATTTTCGATATTGTTTTCGTAGACAATTGTAAAAACGTGTGATTTTTAGAGTTAGCTTAGATTAGCCTCAGCTCAAACTATTCCAATATTAATTAGGGAAGGTACAAACCTCCGTTTTAACAGACGGCACGGAGGAAGGGGTTAATAAAGCCAATGAATAATAATTTTCGGAATAAATGTTTTTAAATAAAAACTAGGAAGTGTCTGTTGTACTGCTCATATTGGTGCAGATTTTTAACGTATTTACAGAGCTAAAAATTGCTATTCTAAAGACAACATTCACCGCTAGATATAAGATTAAGGAAATGTGAAATGATCTAGTGCCTTTAGACCGACAACGGATGCGAAATATCGAAATAATCATAAAACATGTCAATCTTCAATGTTAGAGGCGAAACTTGAAATTTTTCCTCCGAGTCGCTCTTCGCATAGTAGACAGTTCCCCGTAGGGTGTCACCTGAACTTTTGGGCATATTTTTTCATTTTCTTCTGGTTTTGTTTGTAAACACAAAATTCGAGACAATAGACTAATTAGTGGCAATTTATGCCCCCCACCGTCCTCCCACGCCACACTAGGTTGAGTAGCATTCTTGATCACACACACACACACAGACTTTAAGTTTATATGAATGACAAGGTCGTTTGAAAAAATAAACTTGAACCGCAATCTTGTGGCAAAATCGAAAATCTAGAATGCAACGTCATGTATGACGCAGGATTTCAACGACCTCCGGGTGTTTGGATAGAAATCCTTTTAATAAGAAAATTAAACAATCTGAGGATATGAATATGCCCACTGTACAGGGAGGCAAAATATACCGCACCAGTCCACCTATGTTATCTGTCAGTGTTTTTTATTTTTCTTTGAACCTGCCCATATATTTACTGTTCTGACCAATGTTCAGGTCACATTTGATTTTTTGATGGCCAATATTTTATTGCCAAAACGAAAAATATAAATATTTTTATATTTATACACATCATCTATAAATACACGGCCATACATACATACATATATATATATATATATATATATACATTCTTTGTTTATCTTGCCTCTTCTCTGTTTCATCCGCTGTTGGGCTAATGAAAAACCTTAAAATGTTGTGACGTTTGTCGGTATGACCATATTTATTAGATGACAGAGCGGCGTATTTGTGTTCAAATCAACAAACTGATTTCATGTTTGCCATACAGAAATACATACATACATTAGAGTGGCTTTTTTTGTGAGGAAGGAAAAAAGTTTGTTGATGTTCCCGACTAAAATGAAAGATTGCTTTGTTTTATGTGTTCTCACAAAATATTTCGCGTTTGAGCTGGACGCGTTCAAAATAACCTCAATAAATCAGGTTTTTCTTGAATAAAATTCACGATGAGAATGGTATTGAGAAAAAACTGCTAGAAAATCCGACCCGAGCCTTATCAAACCATATTATATAAAACTTGCAATATGACCCAGTATAAAGAACAGACTTATACTATTTTAGTGTAATTTTTGATGCATTTGTATAAGAACCTCAATAACTTCCACATTTTTAGTTCGATTTATGTTTTAGGGGCTCGTTGGAGAGGTATTGATAACCAATTGCAATTTTTAGAACTTGCTAACCCATTAGGGTCGCAAATTTTGTTCATACTGTTAATACTAATAATACAGTGGGTTAAATGTGAAATAAAAACTAAAATATGATGATGTTATTTACATCGTAAACACATTCTATAAGCTAATTTTTGGAAAGAAATTCAACCATTTCAAATTTTCTCCCTTAAAAAATAAAACATGAATAAACTACATAAACTTTATAAAGGGAAAAAATTGAAATGGTTTTTAATGCTAAACTAACGTAGATAGACGCATGAAATTAAAAGTATATTTAGCAGATTTTCTTCTCTTTCATTTGATACCCGTATCGTATCATTGTATGATACGCAAAAGTATGAAACTAAATTATTGAAACATTTACATCCTTTGGAAATTAAAAGTCCTGTAAGAAAGACAAACGACCACGAAATAAAAAACTGAGTATGAGTTTTCCTATTAGTAACCTATAGTTTCACATCTGCATAATAATCGTTCTTGGGAGGGAAACCAAATCGTATGCTTTTATTGTAACATCTTATGTGAAGTTTTCCTCCCAATTTATGCATTGAAAGACCAAAATTTCAGATGTTAATTTTCAAAAATTAGCTTTTTGTAAGACTAGAATGTGTTTACGATGCAAATAGCCCCATATTTCAGTTTTTACATCACATTTAACCCACTGAGAACCAACAGTAAGAAAAAAAATTACTGGGTTAGGAAGTTCTAAAAATTGGAATTGGTCATCAATACCTCTTCACCGATCCAACAAAAACACAAATCGAACTAAAAATATGGAAGTTATTGCGGTTTTTATAAAAAATGCAACAAAAATTGCACAAAAATGTTAAAATTCTAACCTCTATTCTTGATTAAAATGCAAGTTTTTTATATGGTTTGATAAGGCTCCGACCAGATTTTAATTTCTAGCAGGTTTTTTCTAAATACCTGATTTATAGAGGTTATTTTGAACGCGTCCAGCTCACGAACGGACAATGATAAAAGCGAAATATTTTGGGAGAACACATAAAACAAACCAATCTTTCATTTTAGTCGAGAACATCCACTACTTTTATTTTGAAGCCACTCTAACATACATATGTATGTACACAATCTCGTATAAAATTAGTGTCACATCGCTCCAGGGTCTTTTGGAAAAAGCATCATAGATATTACACCACCCAGATTCCGAACTAGGGTGGTAATGCTAGCGAGCGAACGGTATGTACATCCTGAAAAATAATTGCTGGAAACACAACCTTATACTTCAGTGAAATCATATTCAGTTCGCAAGTAATAATTTTTTGTTTACGTACAGCTGTTATTATATAAAATGCATTGTTTGCAACATTTTTTTCTCCGTGTATCGCTAGATTCGCTGGACAATTGGACGTAATCACAGGCTCACTTGACACACCCATTTCAGTGGGCATTCTAGGAAAAATTAAAGCCCTTATAAATGGGCATCCTCTATGATCTGAAAGTTACCATAATCGTTTTCTGCACTTTCCACACCCCTTCTACTAGCTCCAATAGGTATTAAGGCAACGATTGATATGACTATGATTGTTGGTATTTGTCGCCGAATTATAGGTTTGATTGGCTGAAACTCTATTACTTGTCTTACTTAGTATCCCAGAAAACGAAACATTTCTTAGGCCCATCTCAATGTTGTGCGTATTCCGCTCTTTGGAGACAGTTGTTTTTACACGACTCCCAAATAATTGATAATGTCTTCAAGATATGTTAAACGCCGGATGCAAGACCAGAGCAAATAGTGGACGACATTTTCATGACATATTAGCGACAATGCCGTTACATTATCTCCGATGTTCTGATTATCTGCAATGTCGCCGGATTATTGCTGACGCACAGTGTACGTTTTTACAAATTTCAATGACAAGAAATTATTACAAATTATTTGTTTTAGTTTTTTCGTTTGCATTTTTTTTTTTGGTCTGTAATCAATATTTGATTTGAACTGGGATATTGTCCTGGCTCAAGACCATTTTGCTTCTATATTTAATAGAATGCAAATTTATTTACAAATGGCATGGTGACATTTATTACTTGGCTGCAGACTACCACGATCATGATTTCGACCATGTCAAAAGTCTTTTCAAGTGGCTTCGCAGCGACTTTTCAACATCAAAATAAATTTGCATTCTATTAAATATAGAAGCAAAATGGTCTTGAGCCAGGACAATATCCCAGTTCAAATCAAATATTGATTACAGACCAAAAAAATCAAACGAAAAAACTAAAACAAATGAGCGTTGGCACGGCAGAAGTATTGCTGGGTAACTATACCTGCATATACACATACTTACATATGCAACTCAATGAGATGCTTGTAAGATGGCATGTGTGCTTTATTACTTGGTGCGATTTTTTAAACGCAAATTCGGCAAGTGAGTTGTGATTCTCGTTCGTTTGTGAGAATCATCTCCTTATAGAGGCCGGGTTTGATGTTGAAAAGTCGCTGCGAAGCCACTTGAAAAGACTTTTGACATGGTCGAAATCATGATCGTGGTAGTCTGCAGCCAAGTAATAAATGTCACCATGCCATTTGTAAATAAATTTGCATTCTATTAAATATAGAAGCAAAGTGGTCTTGAGCCAGGACAATATCCCAGTTCAAATCAAATATTGACTACAGACCAAAAAAATGCAAACGAAAAAACTAAAACAAATGAGCGTTGGCACGGCAGAAGTATTGCTGGGTAACTATACCTGCATATACACATACTTACATATGCAACTCAATGAGATGCTTGTAAGATGGCATGTGTGCTTTATTACTTGGTGCGATTTTTTAAACGCAAATTCGGCAAGTGAGTTGTGATTCTCGTTCGTTTGTGAGAATCATCTCCTTATAGAGGCCGGGTTTGATGTTGAAAAGTCGCTGCGAAGCCACTTGAAAAGACTTTTGACATGGTCGAAATCATGATCGTGGTAGTCTGCAGCCAAGTAATAAATGTCACCATGCCATTTGTAAATAAATTTGCATTCTATTAAATATAGAAGCAAAGTGGTCTTGAGCCAGGACAATATCCCAGTTACAAATTATTTTTAGAATATTTCTTTTTGTGGATAATTAGATATTAGAAATAAGATATCCATTAAGAGAAAGAAATCTTTTTTTGGCGAAAAAATATATGCAAGAGAGATTTGACAGTTCCACAATCATTGCAGTATTTGAAGGAAGAAGAGCATAATTTTAGCAGCACGAGTTAACTTCAAAGTACTGAAAATTTAAGTTTCTTATCATATTTGGAAGACTTTCTTGATTTATGCTGCTAATCCTCATTTTCAGCAACTCCGATTAGATATAACCAACAGTAACATGTGTCAAACTCCACACAAACTGGCAGCTACAGTTGTTGCTTAGCTCTAACTGGAGGAGAAGATCAGGCTTTATGAAAGCGGGGTAAGTGTACACAATGAAAATATAAATGATCTTAAAAACTATTCAACGGTGTTTAAAGTTTTTTAGTATAGCATTTTGTGAATATTTTAACAACAATTTAACATTTTCTTGATCCAGAACTTGTTGATCTCATGATATACAAGGGATCTGCCATCCCTAACCTACCGAATAATAAAATAATTTCTGCTCCTAGCTGCTGTGAAACTAGACGTTACTACCTTTCATTTGATGGTAGTCCCATCGACTAAAGTATTTCCATTTGGCCACTAAAAATCCTCTCCAGAAATTTATATTTTGAATATTATTTCAGAATTTACACGGCTTGTGTTTTTGCAACTTAAATTCCGAATTTATCTTCACTCATATCTCTGTTAACGGCGTAACATAGCTCTGTTAACCCATTAACAGCCGGCAGTTTTAACAGTGGTTTGTGTCTCTGCTACTTAAATTCCGAATTTATCTTCACTCACATTATGTTGACATATGAATTATCGAGTTAATAAATGAAAACCTCATGCAGAGGTTTTGAACGAATCCTTGGAAAACGGGAGTCCTAGAGAGTTGCCCTTACAAATTTTGTTACAGCCATTGGACGTTAAGCGCCCTCGTTTCACCATGGACATGGAAGAAGGAGTCGTCTGTCTGTCTCGCTCTCATTTCGAAAACGAGTATTACAAACTCTTAACATGGAAATAAAGCTACCAAATTATTGACTTTCCACCGTGACGTGCTTTCGTTGCCATCAGTTTATAGCGAAGCGTTCTTCAATTCACATTCCATGAGAAAAGCATATTAAAAATCGTTAATGTTACTTCATACTTTCTGTACAGTGCCCGGCCATTACATTATACCTCTTTAAATAAAACTGTAGCCTCCACCACTCCGTGGTGGTATTTGTCTTTTCGATAAGTAGTGGCCTTGTCAGACCAACCGGGTTGAACTAGACCATTGACATCTTGTGGATTTTTATATTTGTGTAATCTGATCTTCCCCAAATTTGTGGGATCCCCAATCTAATTTAGTGGCGTATTACCATATAAATTTGAAGAAAACAATTAAAAATATCAGCCACAAGAAGATAGCCCTGCAAACAAAGCATACGAACATACTCTACCATAACATCTTCACCGGCCACTGTACAACGGCGTTGATGGCGGGGTGGGGGTGGCAAATAACATACCGATTCTTGAATAGAGAAACACACGCACACAACGCATATAGACAGAATATGTACTCGTTATAATGGGCAACTTCATCGGAACATTTAACAAGTGGGCCAACGAACATTTAAGCGAATTATTACCCGCACCTCGACATGAACTATTATTTATTGTTGTTGGCCATGTTAAGTGAAAGCATTAAATGTGATTTTTTGGTTATTTCATTAAGCGATGGACACACACACACACACAAACGCACATAGAAATTATTTATGTTCCAAGTATGAGGTAGGACAGAGAGTGTGCATGTCCTTCGAAAAAAGTTGTGCCTCTCCTTACGCCACATCAAGCCATGGCCGGCTACTTTACAGACAGACCAGATTCAATTTTGAACAAATAGAACGTGCGGATAGTTGGCCACCTCGGACACACTCATCACTTGACATTTGTGAGATGTCCGGATTCGTATGGATGTTAAGGCATTATAATTATTTGAGATAGATCGTGTTTCCGGACTAGCCAAAGTCGATGTGATGCAATACTCTAGTTGGCGAGTTGACATTCCAATAGGATCAATTGTTGATACAAATGATTTCATTGCAAACGACTCTTCCCCTTTCTTTCTGAGCTGTAGTTGCTAGGAATGTCCATTGTGAAATCCCGAATCATAAATATGTTGACTCGACTAGCGACATTTATGTAGGTGTAAAAGAGTGAAGTCGACCATTCGACTTTTTTAATTTTACTGCAAATACTATCATCAAATCAATAGGTAGTTCGCTTAAACCTAAATTGGCCAGCTTTACCCACTTCCATGAGGTGCTATTATTTAAGGATGATTCACACGGTTATACTGCGTAAAATGTTCTGTCAAATTAAGCATGTGCGATAGACGAATCATATCGTATGAAGATGAAAGGACCGACCAGAGACGCTGAAGAAAGGGAGACGTTCCATGGCGAATATTGAAGAACCGATCTTTAGTCATTGATTTACAGTATATCAAAAAACCATTTTACCTTTTCAGAATCTAATTTCAAATTACTCAAGCATCGACATTTTTAATAAATAAATATCAAAATTTCATCAAAAACAATGATAAATAAAGTATTACAAAAAATGGGAGAAAATACCAGCAGCAATGTGCCACAAATTGCCCAAATGCTTAGATAATGTAATGGCAAACGATAAACTATTTTTTCAAAAATAATGTACGAAGCAAAATACTTTTTGGAGATTGCATTTAAGATGTCTTCCAAAATAGCGATGCTTGGAGCTATTTTAACTTTAAAATAATCTATTATATTCTGGAGAGGCAAAATACTTTTTTGATAAACTATAACTCGGCTTTTGACGAACGGATATTTCTTTCTTGTGGCTTTTCTTTACTCTGGTGCCAAGAAATTTTGAAGAAAACGTTTAATTTTACAAAACTCAATAGAAAATACCCCCCTTTTTGACCAAAGAACGAAAAGGAACATCTCGTATATCAAGAGTCATTGGGACCGACGCTATTGGCAAAGCTATTCCTTATCACTTCATGAGAATTATCAAATGCTTCATCTGATCTGGATGAATTTCACATGAAGAATTGAAAATCAGCTTGCTATATTATTTCAATTTACTTCTTCCAAACACCGTCCTCGTGAGGAGGATGGCATGAAATGTAGTGTACGATGCACGACGGTTCTTGGGGCAAAAAAGAATTGGCAGCAGCTACATCTTTGAAATGTCGTACATGTAGTTGTGGTGCTTACCAAAGTCGTCTATTAAAATTTTGAGGTGCCATGCACACATACAGTGGGAAGGTAGTAAGTTTTTTGAGGCAAAGTACCTTAGGAAACAGGTGGAGCTTTTAAATTGTGTGCATATACTATGAACGCTTACCAAAATTGTCTAGGAAAAAGTATATAAACATACTGGATTTATAGTACATTGGAATCTATTATATAATCTATTATATTAGAATTATATGGAATCTATAAAAACTACCAACTGATATTAAAGAAGTAAGGAAAGACTTAGGTAGGGCGGAGCCGACAATATGATACCCTCAGTTTTCTTCCCCATTACAATTGAATTTGGGGAAAAAGTGATATCGGGAACGATGTTTCAATGGGTTCTATTATGTGGTCTATAGAGCGGAAAAAGTCAAATCGGGAGCGAAATTAAAATGGGAGCTATATCTAAATCTGAACCGATCTTATCCACTGTTTCTAGTTGAATTATAAGGTACTGTGCCAAATCGGTTAAAATATCTGGTTTCTAAAGCTGAAAAAACAATATTGGAGCTATATATAAATCTGAGCCGATCAGAATCACTTTCAAAATATATGTTTCTATTGAAATATAAGGTGTTGTACCAAGTTTGAAGAAGATCGGTTACAATTTATGGTATCTAGAGCGGAAAAGTGAAATCGGATGCGAAATTTATATGGGAGCTACATCTAAATCTGAACCGATTAGACCTATTATCATCACAGATGATTCTAGTCCAATTTGAAGAAAATCGGTATGTGGTTTCTAGAGCGGAAAAAGACAGATCGAGAACGAAATTTGCATGGGAGCCATATATAAGTCTGAACCGATCTCACTCACTTTCACCATAGAAGCAAATTGAGTGAAATGTATGGTTTACAGAGCGGAAAAAGTCAAATCGGGAGCGACATTTGTATGGGGGCTATATCTATACCTATTTGCTTCAAATTAAATAACGTTCGTCCTTGGCCCGCAAAACTTACCTGAGCCAATTTTTGTTAGGATCGGACAATAAATGCGACCTGTACTTTGGTTAGAACAATAGATGGACAGACAGATGGACGGACGGAAAGATGGGTATATCTCGTTTCCTTTTTTTTGGATCAGGGCCACGCCCAACTTTAACCAGTTCTTAATTGCTAATTGATTTTATACGTTAATTATAAACACTTATGTGAAATTTCACGGAGATCGATGGAATTTCAACCATTCTCTAACCAAATTTTACAGTATCTGCATATTTAATATAATTTTAAATCAGAAATTATCCTAATCTATGGCAGTTTGCTGCAGTCCAATCTAACGGCATTTTAAAGTGTACCTTCTTACCTTTCTTCTCATACATATGGTTCAACGGATACGTCCGGACAAATAAAGTTCTACGAAAAACACAACACACTTCATCACAGTGCATTGCTTTTTACAATAACTTAATAACTTATTATTATTATTTTTGATTAATTTACATATCGGTGTTAGTATTTTCTAGTTTACAAAATATTTTGTAGCTTCTGTCTTTTCGTTTTGCAGCAGATATGCGTTCGTTATTGCTTTAGGTTGAAATATCAAATGTGAAACAGGAGAAAAAGTAGTCATTTTGACAGAATGGTTTGAAAAAACGAGTTGCCACCTGGTTCCAAATTTTAGTATTTTGTCATTTTAAAGTGTGAGCAATAATCAGCCATTTTTACTTTCTGAAAATACGTTAGTTCAAAAATGGACTTCTTGCCTCTCAAACTGGTGTTTGGCCCCACTATAATTACAAATGCAACTATTAATTTCAAATTCAATTGTTAATTATCATTTGGGACAGAAAAAAGTGTCACGCATTGAAGGAGTGACTTAAGGCCCTAAGTATGTCTGGACCAAATCCGTTTCACGACTTTTTAAGGTATTTGAGCCATGCCCGTCCGTCCGTCGGGCTGGCTGGCTGGAGTACACGATAACTCTCGAAAGGAGTTAAGGAATCTATTCAATCTTTGTACAGGATAATATTTTCCCCAAACTTAGTTTAAGTTCGAAGATGGACGAAATTGCCACGCTCCTTCTGGTACCTCCCACACAAATTGTACCTATTCCTAGGTTAAATAAAAACGAATGATTTGAACGAATATTTTGGAATATGATAAAGGTTTTATAAGAACTTTGAACGTGTAAGATATGGCGGATTTTGCCACGCCCCTTCAGGTACCTCCCACACAAATCAACCCAACCTACCTAAAATTAAAGCTGTTATAACTTATATACGGATGGTCGGGTCGGAGTACTCTGAAATTTGACATTTGACAATGCTTTTATGAATGTTTGATACAATTGAAATGTGGGCGACATTGCCACACCCCTTCTAGTACCTCCCAAACAAAGTGGCATAAGCCTGGATTAAATAAAACCCATATAAAAATATTTATGCTTTAGCCACGCTCCTTCTAGTACCTCCCACACAAAATGTCTCTGTCCTAAGTAAAATTAATTCCTTTATAAGTCCTATACCGGTGTCTGAATCCATTATAACTTCATACTGGACCATAAGCCACAAACCTTATAGTACCTCCCTCACATATCATCCGGTCCTGAGTAAAATTTAAGTCCTTATAATTTTCGTAGATATGTTCTCTGAGAGTGAGGGTATATAAAGTCGGTTTAGCCGACTGACGTTTTCTTACTTGTTTTTAATTAAGATAATTTCTGAGAGATGAGAACGTACGAATCTTTATTTGTTACATCTGCTGCACTTCTAAGCAGGTCCCAGATACGGAGCGCATTTCAGATTCCGATTCGCCTATATCCCCACCAGGTTTCATCGCTATAGATTTTAAAATTTTGCCATCGTTGTCATACTGTTCGCAGTGTTAGTATCTTCCAAATTAGTAAAAAGCCCTACCCGACTCCTTGAATAATGTGTGTTTGATAGGCTTGCAAGTTGCAACCAAACAGAGAGATGTTGTTCTTTCGTTTTGCTCTTCTACGTCCTTCTAAGCAGTAGCAAAATACAACAACCAGCTATCGCTAAAAGCGATGTCGCTGTCAGCAATAATAGTTTGTATGTGTTTGTATTGGCTCAGAGCGGGACTTGGAACTTTCGTCGGTATAACCGGCATGACGTTATAAGTTCTTTCGATTGCCAAAACCAGTCTCCGCCGCCATTCCTGGTTCATAGTGGCGTTTTCACTTGCCACCTTGACGTATGAAGGTTATGAACGTTAAATTGAATATTAATCATACGCTACACCCAACGAAGCAGTTGGCAAGAAATACGGTTTTTTTACTAACATTGATCAATGCTGCTGACGTCATAACTAATGGACAGCTTCTTTTTTTTTTTCATTGCAAAAAATGTTGTAAAAAAAAAAACAAAAATATATACTTTCCTTAATAGTCATTGCAAATGCCTTAACTTTTGGGTGTACCGCAAAAATACAAGAAATTGGCTTAAGAGTGCGTTCTACTACAGAAATACTGACAATGAAAAAAATTGAAGGATTTTGTTCAAATCCTGTGTGCGGAAGGAAAAGCCAGTTAAAGTGGGATGTTCCTGGGTGAAATATTTAAAATTTGGAAAAATGATAGTTGATCGTTAAACCTAAACATGTACAATAGTTGTGCCGGTCACCCCCTAGAATTAAAGATAATTTGAAGTCGACTTCAATTTCTTTTATTTATTTTTTCCACGCACTATGACCACGCGCATTTTATTATTAATTTCCTGTGTCTCCATTTATAATTTATTTTTAGAATGACAACAGCTACGTTTCCTACTTTGATCCGACGTCAAATTGTAGAAGTGACTTCTGGAATCACGGTTTTTATCCCCCTAATTCACAATGTTTTCTAAACGATAAAAAGTTTTTTTTTCCATGAAATTTTGTCTTTTACAATATATATCCACTGTTAGTATGGGTAGTTCTGAACCAAATGGGCGGTATTACAGAAGTTGGCGTGACACATTCCTGACGAAATTCCAACCTGATACAGAGTATTTTCGCTTACATTACACCGAGAATCCTGGTTTTAAATTACGTAGGCAAGATACAAACAGGCGAATTGGAAAATGGGCGTTACTGGAAAACTGGGTGTTAAGTGAAAGGTATGGTATGGTAGGTATAACATCAAATAAATACTTCTGAAGGAAAAAAATAACTATAAAAATATAAGGCCCTTTTATGAAAATAAATCAAAAATTTGTTAAAGGAAAAGGCACTCGGCCGATTCACTATGCCCATGGACGTAGTGACATCGTTTTTATGGACGTTAAACTGTCATAAGGTCGATGGAAATTATGTCCTTGGACATTGTAGCATGACTCCCCACTTTGCCAACATCTTTGGCAATGTTGGTTGTAGTAAATCAAATCAGGATATTCAAAAATTTGACAACTGAACAAAATTGCACAAACTGTTAACAATCTAATGTTGCCCCAAATGACTTGTGACATGTTGAGGGAGAAATTTCGACTTCATAAAACACCTGGGCTTACTGTGAATAGGCGCGGAGTGTATCATTTGTACTCGTTTGTTCCCCAGTTAGGCCGAAGTTTGTTAAAATTGACTGAATGTCATTTCTCCATCATAATAATGCATTTATACGATCAGACCCTCAACAGCGTTCCACAGCTTTAGGAGAAATTTGACAGTAGGACACGACCTGATTTCGTCGCGTCTTCTTTGTACCGAGGCGGTATTAACGTCAAAACATAGACTTAGTCGTGACCCAAGCGGTGTTAAAAACCCAATTATACTCCGCTTGAGTTTGTGGAAAAGCGGATCCGTATCTGCCACTGCTGTCAATTAAGCTGGTGCATTTTAACACTAACTGGCAGATTCCGGATTGTGTGAAATATGGCATGGCCGGATTTGACCATCAGCAATGTTCATGTATGTGGAAGTAGCACATCCAGAAGGAGCGGGTGGAGCAGGTTGCACCCAACAAATGGTTCCCCAGTTGCCGTCACCTGGTGTTACAGTCGACATTTCCCCCGTACAACGAGTACGCTGTAGCTCCCATTCAGATATGGTCGTACTGTAATCTGACATTTACATCTACCGCCCGAAAAATAGTGGCGCAAACATGCACCGAAGGAGTCATGCAGTTGCTGGGGGTCTGATGGGTGGTTGGTGGTGGGGTAAGTATGCGCCTGTTCCTTTGGCTTTTGTTTCCGCTCAACACTTATGCAATCAGTCTTCTGCGCCTGCTAGCGGTGCACGTGCACATGCACATATGTACAGTACGTGGAGTTTGTGTGGATATGTCTGCAGCGGAGCACTGGTACAGTGGAGCGTAGGAACTGCCTTTGCCACTTCCATACATATGCTCGGCATGCTAGAGCAGATTTGATTTATTTGTTAGATTGCGTGATAGATGCCGTTCCGTTTTGTGGCTCCCATTGTGATGCATTTCACACATTATAATGCTTACGTCACCGAAGAAGAAGAAGAAGAAGAAGAAGTGTGCTTGCATGTTCAGCTTGTTCAGCGCGAATCAAGTGATCCGAGCGTACCACCACGAGACATCCGCATTCCACTGGGCTTGTGCTCGCATCTATCTATGTATATATATATATATATATATATATATATATATATATATATATATATATATATATGTGTGTGAGATTGTAATTGAACGTGTAATGCTACACATACTTATGTATTAGTGTGTCCCGTCAATTGTGAGTTTTAGATTCCCTTATTTTTGGCACAATTGCACCCAAACGAAGCGATTAGGGGACAATGAGAAATTTTCGGATCTTTGCTTAACAATCAAATCATGGGGGAAATGGGGAAAATCTCGTTTCCATTAATAGACATAGGGTGGAAACTTCCCTTCATTGAGGCATTTAAGACGACGAAAACATCGCAAGTTTTTTAAGATGCAACGGCTTAACCAACTTAAAATATAGTTCAAACCGGGATCACTAATCAAATGTTTAATTCAAAGTCAGCCCAATTGCATGTTAAGGTTTGAAAGCGTTTAATGTGATACAATCTAGACGAGCAGCACCCAGCAGTCGATATTCGAGTGCAATTTTTCTGATTATGATTCCAAGGATTATGCCACTTTGTGTGTGCGTGGGAGGTACTAGAAGGGGCGTGGCAATATCGCCGATATTTCAAGTGTATCAAACGTTCATAAAAGCATTGTCAAAGGTCAAATTATTCCGACCATCCGTGTATATGTTATAACAGCTTTAATATTAGTTAGGTTGGGATGATTTGCGTGGGAGGTACCAGAAGGGGTGTGGCAAAACCCGCCATATCTTGCACGCTTAAATTACCTATAAAAACTTTATAGGTAATTTACCAAAATATACCAAAATATAGCTGAGTCCGAATATCCGTGTGGAAGTAACATTGGTTTTAATTTAGCATTGGAATATGGGTCATTTGTGTGGGAGGTACCAGAAGAGGTGTGGTAATTTCGCCTATCTTCGAACTTAAACTAAGTTTGGGGAAAATATTGTCATGTCAAAGTTTGAATTGATTCCTTAACTCCTGTCGAGAGTTATCGTGTACAGCAGCCAGACAGACGGACCGACGGACCGACGGACCGACGTTACACTTTTTTCTGTCCCAAATGATATATACCCTCTTACTCTGTAAAGTGAGGGTATACAAATATATACACAAGAAATAAGCGAACCCGCCAAAGGATTGTCATTATATAAAAGGCTAATTATAGTTGTATAGGGTGGGCCATTTAATATTTTAAATTTAACCGATTACATTGACTCTGAAAGGTAGAATAACATTCATTTTTATCTTTTATTTTCAGGTTTATGTTTGACAGTCAGTTAGTCATATGAATGATATTGTGTTCCATTATTAAATGACAAAGTTCAACCTTTCCAATAAAATCAGAAATTTGAAAAAATAATCAGCACTTTTTTAAAGCCGATTTTAATTTAAAGTTTTAAATGGCCCAGCCTATAGTACAACTGGAGTCTTGATATATTTAACTAGGTCTGCAATATCAATTAACGATATCTCCTTAATGACGCGAATAAATTATTTCCCAAGGGTGCTGGGTTTCCATATCGAAATGAATTGTAGTTCCAATAATAGATAATAAGCATGGTGCAGCATTTCATTGCAAGTCAGTGATTAATTTAAATAATTAGTTTACTTTAAATATTCAAACCAGTTTGCGGACATTTATTCAAATCGAGATGTCGTTTTCAATATTTTTGCACGTTAAGCTTCGCTCCGGTTTAATCGCAGATATTATCTGAACATTCTCCTCCGGCACACCCCAGTAGTTATGTATGTTGGGGTATGTTGGCAACTATGTATTTACGGATGCCGTGTTGTGCGCGGCATACAAAGTTTTGAAATGTTTGCATTGCCTGTTTAAACAACCCGGGCAAAAGGAGGATTTCATACCCAACCACACCTCAACACTCGTCTGCGAAGGCACACACCCGATATCATTTATTCCCTTCTACCTAAGCACATACATACAAATGTGTGTATGCATGTGTGTAGCCACAAGCATTCAGCATGACGACCATCGTCATAATTCGTCGTGTTGCTGCTGTTGTTGCTGTTGCTGTCAAATCCATTCAAGCGAAAAGAAATGCATCTGCAAGTGGCGGTACGAACGAATCTGTTGGGGGATCTACGAAAGTTGGCAAATGTGTCTTGCCTTGGGCTTAACATTGAATATTATCATTATTGTGCATGTAATAGTTTGCACGTCTATGCACGCTATGCATACATACACACACACGTGCAAACGAGTGGTAGGGTTATCTCTCTGGGATTTTCGGCCACGAAAATCCCCAGTTTTCCACTCTCGGGAATCTAACTATGGGATGGGGGGATCTTCTCTCACGTAAAATGCACTTTTATTTAAATTAATTTAACACACAAATCTCCGTAAGAAGCGGACCAGAAAACCGCAAAAAGTCCATATACCGGCTAAAGGAAACGCTAAATAGAGACTGTACTTACAAGGCATCCAAGAAACGAGGTCTTCTTGTGGCCTCCGAAGATTATCAGATAGGCATTGTTTACACTCTTGAAGTGGAAATGCGGCTTGTTTTGTTATTTGTTGTGCCGACAAACAGAATTTTGCCAACATCTGGGATACAAATAATTACAAATTCAAATTTTACAGCCATAAAAATCGGAGCACAATACTAATTCCAGGCAGAAAAAGTTGCCTTGGAATAAAAAATATTTCTAAAGAGCGGAAAACTACCCATTGATTCTACAATTTCTCTTTGATTTAATATGGAGATCGTCTAAAACAAAATTTGCGCAACGACAGTTTCACTGTCAACAAGAAGCTTGGCAATTTTTCTTTGCCCCAAAGTATACATGAAAAATCCCCAATGATCCCCAAATTCAGAAAAAGCTTTTTATTTCAAAGAATTCAAGCAAAACAAAAACAAATTTCGATAGTCAATGTATTTTGAATATAGCACCGTGCGACAGTACTTTTTGGGCCTGAGACCAAAGACCATGTACACATGAAGCTAGCGATAATATGTAGAAAAACTGTGAACCCAGTAACTGTGAAAACGGTATGATGTCACTTATCGCACATTTGCGTAGGACGGTGAAATCACTGATAGAAATGGGGCAAATAGCTTTTGCGGAATGAACGTCGAACGTGACCGGATTTTTTATTAAACGTATAGCTCTTAATTAACTGTACAATTGGTGCTAATGTCGATTTTGTGTAAGTTTTAGTTTTCTAAATAATTTAAAAAAATGTTTTCCAGTAAGGTTTATTTTATTTAAATTGTGTAAAAATCTCTGTTTGTACTCAAAATTTGATGACCTTTCTACATGTACATTGGACGCAGTACAGCAACACATGTTGTTTTTCAATGTCGAACGTGACATTCAAATATGCGATAATGCAAAACCAAAAGTTACAGTAAATTGCAGTCGTTTAGTCTCGTATCCCTTATTTTTTGACTCTTTGTTTTGACATTCAAATATGCGATAATGCAAAACCAAAAGTTACAGTAAATTGCAGTCGTTTAGTCTCGTATCCCTTATTTTTTGACTCTTTGTTTTCCCCAAAAGTTTTTAGACAGTAAACGTCAAAGCGTAATGTCTCTATTTAACCCATTAAAGCCCAGCCAAATTCATTTTTCGCTGATTCTTACTGTTCAATGTTCGATTAATCGAACATTGGGTCAAAATGGGTTAAGAACATTCATCAAAACAAAATGTTCAAGAGAATTATTCAAACGAGTAAAGTTGCACTTGCTCGACTTTGCATTCGAATATCTCGAGATTGGATATGAATAAATGTAAACTTTAGTTAAATTTGAGTGTTTCCCTATAAAAATATGATAAACAAAGTATTTACAAGAACTTTTAATTTTTTGGTCTTGGTGGACCTTTCTATGGAAATGCCCATATCTATATTATATTTGATTCATAATTTATTATACCCTCACTCTACAGTATATATAATTTGGGACAGAAAAAAAGTCTAACGCATCGAAGGAGTGACTTAAGACCCTAAGTATGTTTGGACCAAATCCGTTTCACGAGTTTTTAAGGTGTTTGAGCCATGTCCGTCCGTCCGCCCGTCGGGCTGTTGTACACGACAACTCTCGAAATGAGTTAAGGAATCATTTCAAACTTTGCACATGGTAATATTTTCCCAAACTTAGTTTAAGTTCGAAGATGGGCGAAACTGCCACGCCCTGTCTGGCACCTCTCACACAAATGAGCTATATTCCTATGTTAAATTAAAACGAATGTAACTTCCACAGGGATATTCGGAATCAGCTCTCTTTTGGTATTTGATAATGTTTTTATGATCACCTTAAGTGTACTAAGTATGGCCATGGTTTTGCCACGCTCCTTCTAGTACCTCCCACGCAAATTAGCCTAAATTACGTAAAATTAAAGCTATTAAAGAGTGATTTTTTTGAGGTTAGGATTTTCATGCATTAGTATTTGACAGATCACGTGGGATTTCAGACATGGTGTCAAAGAGAAAGATGCTCAGTATGCTTTGACATTTCATCATGAATAGACTTACTAACGAGCAACGCTTGCAAATCATTGAATTTTATTACCAAAATCAGTGTTCGGTTCGAAATTTTTTATCGACAAATTTTGTTCAGCGATGAGGCTCATTTCTGGTTGAATGGCTACGTAAATAAACAAAATTGCCGCATTTGGAGTGAAGAGCAACCAGAAGCCGTTCAAGAACTGCCCATGCATCCCGAAAAATGCACTGTTTGGTGTGGTTTGTACGCTGGTGGAATCATTGGACCGTATTTTTTCAAAGATGCTGTTGGACGCAACGTTACGGTGAATGGCGATCGCTATCGTTCGATGCTAACAAACTTTTTGTTGCCAAAAATGGAAGAACTGAACTTGGTTGACATGTGGTTTCAACAAGATGGCACTACATGCCACACAGCTCGCGATTCTATGGCCATTTTGAGGGAAAACTTCGGAGAACAATTCATCTCAAGAAATGGACCGGTAAGTTGGCCACCAAGATCATGCGATTTGACGCCTTTAGACTCTTTTTGTGGGGCTACGTCAAGTCTAAAGTCTACAGAAATAAGCCAGCAACTATTCCAGCTTTGGAAGACAACATTTCCGAAGAAATTCGGGCTATTCCGGCCGAAATGCTCGAAAAAGTTGCCCAAAATTGGACTTTCCGAATGGACCACCTAAGACGCAGCCGCGGTCAACATTTAAATGAAATTATCTTCAAAAAGTAAATGTCATGGACCAATCTAACGTTTCAAATAAAGAACCGATGAGATTTTGCAAATTTTATGCGTTTTTTTTTTAAAAAAAGTTATCAAGCTCTTAAAAAATCACCCTTTATAACTTCTATACGGATGATCGGAATACTGTGAAATTTGATATTTGGCAATGCTTTAATATAGGTTACATTCGCATGGAATATGGGCGATATTGCCACACTCCTTCTGGTACCTCCCACACAAAGTGGCATAATCCTTGGTTACAATAAAACCATACGGTACCGAAAATCATTTGAAATGTGATTATGTTTTTATAATCACTTTAAACCTAAAAAATATTTTCGTTTTAGCAACGCCCCATTTTGCACCTCCCACACAACTGCATCTATCCTAGGTAATATTAAATCTTTCACACTTATTTACTGGTGTATGGAATCCACTGTGACTAGATCTTTGTACAATTGTTTTATAAATGTGGACGAAATGTGTGACATGAACCTCCTAGTACCTTCCACATTTATTATTCTGCCCTTATAACTTCCGTATATATGTTCTCTGAGAGTGAGGGTATATATAAGTCGGCTAAACTGGACTGAAGCTTACTTACTTGTTTTTCTACCTCTTTGCATTCAAAATTTTGGTTTTTCCTTTCACGTTTGTATATTTTCAGTTTTGAAAAGAGAGAACAACCCAACCTTCCACTCCTGACAGTTGGTTCATTCGCCCATGAGACATCTTCCTCTTTTAGTATTTTTGCAATAACTACATATGTATGTATATGTCTCAAAGATGACAAGTTAAGAAAATGAAAAACTGAGAATATGTCGAAAACATAGTTTAGACATCGACAAGCCTGTATTGGGCTATTGGTTATTATTTATTTTATTTTTCTGTACAAAATATATTTAAAAAGTATTTTCCGTTACAAAATATGTGTTTTATTGAAAATCTATTCGCGCCAGCCACTTGTTCGCCATGTCGAATAGTTTCGCCGAAATTTGAATGCTGCGCTAACCACTTTCACTGTTGGTTGACTCGGGCCGTCGCACATGTGACGGGATGTGTTTGCTTTTTTCAGTAAGTTTCTATGCAGTATTAAATACTATTTTGTAATCTCTTAAATGAAATGAAACGTTTTAGATATCCGATGAATCAATTAAGAAATAGTTCAACTTGCCTCTACGTGACGGTGGTACTCGTCAATAAGGCCTGTCCATTGACGAGACATTCTTACCCCCAACTCGCCGCCTCTGAGGTCACACATATAAATGTACTGCTCATGTGTGATGGTTGCAAATGGATTTGAAAGCTTCGATGACTTAATGACAACCGCCATTCATCCGTATGAGCGTTATTTTTCTTCTATCAAAGAATGATAAATAATCGTATTTGAAAAAAAAAAAAAAACAAAAGAAGAACATGAGGACAGCAATGCTCCTTTGTATGCCTTTCGTCCTTTGAATGACGATTGTCTAAGTGGTCTGGCATTGTGAAATGTATCTATACGTTACGTTTCTATGTACATATGTATGTGGCATTGGAAAAAGTCATGTAATAGCGGCGGGCAAAATTAGCAGAAAATTGACTTGTATCCGGATCTCTGGATTTGTAGAAGTAAGGACCAGCGATTCCATCGGGCCATAAAACACATTAGACCGTGAGTTTTTATGAATCTCTCGTGGAACATCTTCTCCATCTTCTTCTTAGTGATATGTCAATTGAGCCAAAATGAGCAGAATATTACGATAGAACATTGTGTGGACTTTCCCTCACAATCTAGAAATAAAGAGAATCTGTCCATATTATTATATATCCCCACAATATATATATATATATATATATATATATATATATATGTAAAGGGAAGGTTAGTTTTGGCGAATGATTAATGCATCGATTTCTCTGAAATGTTGGCAGTATGTCCTGCAACATCTGAGAAGTTCAAGCGCATTCACATTGTCTAAGTGTGCGTGAGAATAGCACACGCTCATGAACGTATGAGAATCGGAACTATGCGTGTGTGTGTACATGGTGATGGGAATCTGTTTGTATTTGTTTGACTTAAGATTGGATTAATTCACGATTTATAACACGATATAACAGCTTAACGGCTTTAGAGTAAATTGCTTACATCTGCAAAATTAGGGCTGTCAAAGAGAATTAAGTCAGGTTAATACTAACCAAAGGTTCTGTGTGGTTTGTGTGGAGCTCGACGGTTCAAACCAGTTAGTCGCTTAGTACTTACTTTTTTCAGTTTATTTTGCTTTGTTATTACCCTCCCTTAATACGATTGCATTACACATCTTACTGTCCGTGTAGGAAAATATAGAAATGGACGTAATTTGAATGTATTCGATACTTTAGGGGGGGAAGAAACCTGAACAACTTTAGACAGCAACAAGTAAGAAGGCGTTAAGTTCGGCCGGCCCGAATCTTATATACCCTCCACCACGGAGTGCATTCCACAGTACTACCAGCAGATTAAAGGATGTCGACATAGAAGTACAGAACCATGTTACGAAAATTGTGATATGTTTATGCACATTACTATATTTGATTACTATTTCAAATTATAATGTATACTTATGTGCACTGTTTAAAATCTACTACTATAAATAAATACAATGCTGTAATTGTGAAAGTGAACATGCCGAAAATATTAGGCGATTGTCAGTCGCCATTAGAGAGAAGCATTTTTAGATACAGACAAAGTGACTGCATTTTTTTTTTGATAAGAAAAGTAAAAATTTTTTTTTAGTTTTTTCGTTTGCATTTTATTGGTCTGTAATCAATATTTGATTTGAACTGGGGTATTGTCCTGGCTCAAGACCATTTTGCTTCTATATTTAATAGAATGCAAATTTATTTGCAAATGGCATGGTGACATTTATTACTTGGCTGCAGACTACCACGATCATGATTTCGACCATGTCAAAAGTCTTTTTAAGTGGCTTCGCAGCGACTTTTCAACATCAAACCCGAAGCCACTTGAAAAGACTTTTGACATGGTCGAAATCATGATCGTGGTAGTCTGCAGCCAAGTAATAAATGTCACCATGCCATTTGCAAATAAATTTGCATTCTATTAAATATAGAAGCAAAATGGTCTTGAGCCAGGACAATATCCCAGTTCAAATCAAAAGTAAAAATTTTAAAGATATCCCCATTCTCCGCCCAAATGTACAAATATGGAAAAAAACCTTTTTGTTTCGAGACTTCACAGTCAGACCACCGAATACACACCGAATACATACACCGAATTTCATGACATCAACTTCAGCGGTTTGGAAGGTCCCATTTTTATCCCTCCCTTTATCGAAAAATCCCTCTATTTTACGTGTTTATGCAATTAGAGGGATGTACACACCGAATTTCATGATTCTAGCTGTTGTCGTATCATTGGTACCATATTTTATCCATTTTTGTCCCATTTCGCCCGCTAAAACATTTATTTTCTTTGTGGTGCTTCCAAGCTACAAGAGGAATGTCCGCAACAAATTTCAAATGTATGAAAATCAGAAATTTAATTAATAAGCCAAGGCTACCAATATTTTTATACTATGTATATATATATAATGGAAATAATAATTCAACTCATAAAGTAAATATAAGTCTGCAATCATAAATACCCTAAATATTGGGGGATAGAGAGTGTATTTTCAGCTGCAGTCCTTTGGTTGGTTGTACTTCCATCCTACCTTATCTCTCACGTACGCAGTATTAGACAACTTCATGATTCTACCATTTTTTGTCGTAAAAGCAACAAAATAAAGTACGAATTTGAAAAAAAAAATATTTTACGTGGCTATGCACTCAGAGGAATGTATATACCCAATTTCATGGTACTATCTGCGGCCATTTTGTTGGTACCATTTTTATCCCCTTTTTCGCATTTTACTTCTTAAAAGTACGACTTTCAAAAATTTCATCATTCTAGCTGTAGCCTTTTAGTTGGTACCATTTTTATCCCTCTGCTCCCATTGAATCCCTTGAAAGTACGAATTTGGAAAAACGTTTTTTTTCGCGTCACTCAGTCAGAGGAATGTACACCGCGAATTATTATAGGTGCAGCCGTGTGGTTGGTACTCTCTATCCCCATTTAACCCCTTAAAAGTGCAAATTTAGAAAAAAAATACTTGTATATTATGTATCTACTCTATTAGAGGTATGTACACGCCAAATTTCGTGCTTCTATCTGTTGTCGTTTGATAGGTACTTTTATCCCTTTTCGTCCCATTTCGCCCCCTACAAATAAAAATCACTCTATGGTGCCCTTTTATGCTATAAAGGGAATGCACATTGCAAATATCAAGTAAATACAAGGTAATATGTTCAAAAAACATGCTGAAATACTCTAAATATTAGGGGTACTTTCAGTCCTTGTGGGGGAAATTTTTTTCCCTCTGGGCCGATTTCGCCCACTTTCAATCCCAATCGATCTGCAACCATAAGACATTTAGGAAAAATTTGAACCTCCTAACTCATTTCGTTCGGCCGCCATCGTGCTTTCAACAGACAGACAGACGGACATGACTATATCGTCTTAGAATTTTACGGGGTCTCCGATGAATATTTTAAGGTGTTACAAACGGAATGACAAAGTGAATATACCCCCTACCTGGAGGTGGAGGGTATAAAAAGATTTCGATGTCTTTTTGATAAAAACGGAAAACAAATTATTATATTACAGAATAGTAAATAATTTGATTTTGATTTGAAGTCAACGATTTGTATTAACATTTTAAATTAAAAATTCAATTATAAATTATTATAGAAGATATATGACATAAATCCGATTCATGAATACTTTCCATAATTTAGCAATGGCGAATCGTTGTCGGGTCCTCTAGTCTTTTTTAAATGTGACACATCGCGTTATATTTCACAGCAGTGGAAGTGGGTTTGATATAGCTCTCGAGTTCACTCGCCTTCTCTACACCACCACCAATTTGATCAAATTTGACATATAAACAAACGACATTGAAAGAGGGCCTCATCGTCTATATTTGACTTTTGGCGCTCTAGCTGCCTCAAATTATAATTATTCTGGTCAATTCAACAACGTGCTTCAGCTTTTACCAAACATTAATGAAAAGTACTTTGCTGCATAATATGTAGCCCAATAAAAGCGCATTTTTCCCGGCATTAAAGTTTCACTGGAAATTTAAAACTTCGAAGATTGGTAATGAAGAAGTGAGGAATATATTTCCAATTTGTAACCAAAACATTTGTTAAGTAATTTTATAATTTATTTATTTGCTATAAATAAAATTTCCAGTCAGGGAAACAAATTTCATTTCATATAGCGTTTAAAAGCGACTAGAGATGGGCGGCTTACGCGCTTAGTAAAAAATTGAACTACGCACACTCACGTGAATAAAATAAATTTTGCTCACGATCAAGCGTGTTTCACGTAAATCACGCAAACAATTTCCACAAAGAAAATAATATTCCTAATCTAAGTCGAAATGAGTAACGCCGCGTAAATCCGAAAACTATATTATTTAGATCACTCTACCTTTACGATGTTTGTCTTAAATTCATATTTTTAAAGTATTATACAAAATTACAGTGTGATATATCACGATATCACTTATGTGAATTTTTTAATTGAACTTATAAATGCAGTGTCAATGCAGTGTTGGCGCTTGGGGTGCTTACTTAAATAATAGAAAAATTAGAAGTTATACGAAACGCTTTGCTTTAGAAATAAATATATGTACCCGCTACTTCGTATGCGGTGTAGGGATATTTATTTCAGGGTAAATCGCTTGTAAATGCTCACAAAATTTGAAGAAAAAAAAACGTTTTATGTTGAGCAACGTAGCTGGAGGAATTTATACACCGAATTGATTTTTGTCCCCCTTGTACAAATTAAACAAAAAAAAACAAGTAAAAAAGGAAAAGTAGATATACCCTCCACCATGAATTGCATTGCACAGGGGCTATCTTAATAATATTCTTATTATTTCCAGCCTCGCTTATAAAGCAAGGCTATCAATACGTTTACTCTTTATATATCAAAATAATACTTCAAGTCAATTCAAAAATTTAAAAAATATTCTTTATTTTTATTTTCAAAAAAGCTTAAATAGCATAATCATGATTCAACCAATTTTTGTCGTAAAAGTGAAAAGGAATGTACACTCCGAATTTCGTGTTTCGAGCTGTTTTCGTTTGAGTGGTACCATTTTTATCCCGTTTTGCCCCATTTCATCCCCTACGTATCAGAATCACTTTACGGTGTACGTTTTTGTTATAGGGGGAATGCGCATACCCAATGTCAATTAAGTACAAGCAGACATATTGGAAAAAATATGTTTAAATACTCTAAAATATTAGGGGTTATTTTGGGTATTTTTAGTGCTTGTGAGGGAAAAAATTTTCCCTCTGGACCGATTTCGCCCAGTTACAATCTCAACCGATCTACGACTATAAGAAGCATTTATGCAAAATTTGGACCTCCTAGCTCCTTTCGTTTAGATGCTAGCGTACTTTCAACAGACGGACGGACGGACAGACGGACGGACATGGATAGATCGTCTTAGAATTTTATGACGATCAAGAATATACATACTTTATAGGGTCTCAGGTCGATATTTCAATGTGTTACAAACGGAATGACAAAATTAGTATACCCCCATCCTGGAGGTGGAGGGTATAATAATTTACATTGTGCCATCAATTCATACGCAGTCAATAGATTAATTTAAGTAGGCACACAAATTGAAACAATTTTCTTACAAAAAAAAATCATATAAAGTAGAAAGTAATTGCCCGTTTCTATCTGGGATAATTATACCCTCACTCTACGAAGCAGATATATGAGAGTCATTCCATGTCAAGCGGTATTCTTCTCATAAAAATACTGTATACGTATTTTTGAAAAAAAAAAAAATTAGTTTATTTTTTCACGAGTTATGACCAATTCAACATTGAAAAAAGTTCTATTTTTTTCAAAAGGTGTGTTCATTCAATCGCCTGTAACTCCTGAAATACTTTACCGATGTTAATGTGTTATACATTGTTTTGAAGGTAATTTCAATTACTTTTTTTCTTAATTTTTTGTAGTGTGAGATTGCACCATATATATATGTCTTATACTTTGAATAGAAAATTTCACATTTTTAAACAAAATATAATGAAAATAAAAGTATTAATAAATATGTGCGACTCACGAAAAAATCACGTGACTCACGCAGAAATTAGACTCACGTACTAAATTTTGTTCGTACCTCACGTGCACGCATGCTCACGTGAATAAAATAAATTTTGCTTACGATAACGCGTGAGTCGCGGCCATCTCCTACTCCGACTCCAGCAGAATTATCAGACTTTGAATTCACAGCCCTGCTATTTTCCTACCTACAGAAATATACAGTATTCTCCTAGAAAAGAAAATGCTGCGACATATTTCAAGGGAGGAGGCAAAAAAAAAACAATATTAATATGTTCAATAATTTGAATAAATTCCTTAAATTCTTTCGAAAGCTATCGTGTTTACCAGACACACAGACAGACGGATAGAGGCGGTGAATATTCAAATCTGTGGATTTTTGTTGAAATCACCCTAAAGAAACAATCAGCATGTGCGGCCAATAACACGTCCATTTTGAGGATAGTCTATCGCCGCACAGTGGTTCAGAATCAAAATCCTTCGGCCAAAATTCATTAAATTCTATTTTTGAGTTCTGTAAAAAATTGAATTGAAATTAGAAAAGGACCCAATTATTATTTAAAATCGGGCAATCGAATATATTTTATAAATTTTCCCAAACTTGACAACTTTTCGTATTTTGAGGTTTTAAAGAAAAGTAAAATTTTCATTTTTTTAACATTCTTTGAAAATTGAAAAAAAACGCAATTTCTTTTTTGACTTTATCGAACTGTGTCTCTCACAATTGTGCTTTCTTAGCTTTATTATGGCGGCAAAACTATGTTTAAGCCAAATAAAGTTTGATTGTAATAAATATTTTAAAAATGCCCTTTTTGAAATATTTTTTTACTTTGTTATGATGGTCCAAAGCTATTGAATTTTGACCGATGGATTTTGATTCTGAACCACTGTGCGCCGCTGTTCTCTGGCAAATAATATTCGGTGGTTGTGCTATATAAGATTCGTCTCGCACGAACTTCAGTCCCTTTCGATTTGTTGTTATTGTGACTGATGTAGTTTTCATTTGTTTTTACGTGAAAAAGATTTACATTCCGCACTTATTATTCCTCGCACGTGGCAGAAGACATTGACAGAGGAAAAACGTGAACTTATTTTTATTTCGTCTGCTGTACTTTGAACACTACTCGCTCGCAATTCCGAATTTGGACAAGTTTGAGTGAGCTCTGAGCACTGTAACCGGCTGTAGCCGCTGTCGTCATAGTGTCTTCAACTGCCATTTGGAAATAACACACACACACACCCACCCATACACTCGCACACATATACACTTTTTGTCCGTCTCCCCCTCTCTCTCTTTCACTCACGCGAGCCTATTAAATGCAAGTGTTGGCAAAATGTAATTTGTTCTCGTTGTTCCGTTTTGTAATTTTGTTTCTTTTCGGTTGTCATTGTCATTGTCGATGTTCTTGGTGTTGTAGTTGTTGTAGTTGTTGTCGTTGTCGTCGTTTCTTTGTAATTATTCATTTGAAATATTGTTGACAGTGATGATGATGAATATTTTTCACCGAATTTATTGGTGTGTGTGTGTGTCCAATGCACTTCCGTGTCGAGTGAGGTGCCAAAAGTGAGACAAACAAACACACACACACACACTTTATGAAATTGATTCAGTGCTTTATTTTAGGCAATCAACTCGTAAAAATCATTGCCATTCACATTGAAAATCAAAATCAAAATTACATCAGGCACGCCAGGGCCATTTTCTTTTGAGCACCAAATTTTGAATCAAAGTCCCAATGAGAATGTTGCAGAGGAACCGGCTCGTTTTCAATGGCATGTGCATCGTTGCCTTGCCAGCGATCCACGTCGAACGCCACCCTCTTCCATTCACATTTATGCTCGTGTGCTGAAGAGCCCTCACGAAATTGCAGGCGAAATCGTTAACCTTTAATCCATTTCCAGATTCCCACCCCATGCCCCATGCCACTAGCCAAGATCCAAGTACACTTCATGTCAACGAGCGTGTATACAAGTGCTTGTAGGTGTAGGTAAATAGTAAGAATAATAATCCAACATAATGTATTACATTTAAGAACAATTTACAATTTGCATGGCTAAGTAGGGAGGCACGCCTGCTTGGCGTATACTTGATATTCGAATACATTTAAATATCACTCATACGCAACATCCCAGCAGCAGCAAGGCAGTCAGTAGGCCTATCCTACAAATATAGACACCCTGGCGTGTGGAAAGTAGGCCTACCTTCTCGAAGATAAGCATCTAGGAGGCCTGCAGTAGAAGGCCTTGGTGTAGATGCCCTCTTGAGGTCCTGCGTTTACAGACCTTCTTGGTGACCTGTTTTGAGGAACCAAAATAAAGAATATATGCGAATTATTTCTGCTTCAAATTTGTACATGTTTGCCGCCTCTGGACTGTAAATATTAAATTTAAAATTTATATCTCTGACACTTTATGACAAACTTTTGTGTCTGTCCCAAATCACTAACACTGACTACTAAGAACCCTGTTCAACGGCACAAACACGGCGAACAGCACCCGTTCTAAGAGTAGAGGCCTGTCTCTTTTAAAGAAGTGGAAAAAGAATGTCCCGAACATCTTTTAGATGTCCTACCTAGAGAAACGAGCTGGGAATGTCTACCGCTATTTTCCTTAGACTTTGAATAAGTCACAAGAGGCCTCCATAGAAGGCGAGTTTCTAGGCCTATTTAGCGTAAGCGAGAGAAACAAACAATTTACGAAAGAGATTAAGTCAGCGATGCACAAATTTAATTAAATCCGTAGGATGGTTGGAATTCTCAGAAATTAGATCTTTGGCATAACATCTATATCGTTGCCTAAGTTCAATTACGACTTGAAATTTCATCATAGTTTCACGATAATTTTATATGTGGCTAAGTAAAATTAAAGTCCTTATATATTCCTCTAAGAGTAAGTCGATTTTACCGACTGAAACTACTTAAAATGTTTTTAATTTTTAATTGATTTGAACTCCGATATTGTCCGGGCTCAAAAGCTTTTTTGCATCTACATCTATTTAGTAGATTGCAAATTAATCGAAAACAATCAAAAAACAAATGTGAAACACCACAGAAATAGTTTTGCTGGGTGGCTGGCTAAAACAGATGCGATGCGTACAAGATTGCAATAATGGTTTGTGGTTCCCTTTCATTTTTGTTGGAGGATCGCTGCAAATCACGAGTACCAGGACAATATCCGCGTTTAAAGAAATCAGCAGTATTTTAAAAATTATTGCTCAAGAATGACGATGTGTTGCTCTTTCGTTTAGTTTTGCATTTTTCACTAACCATAAACTGTAAACTATGATTTTTAAGTTCTGGTTCTCTTGATTGTGCAGACATGCTTGCAGACACATGCAACTTCCACATGGATGAATCGAGTCTATTCTAATTTGATATTCGGCAATGACCAATTTGTAGACCATATAACATTTAAGTACACGAATGATCGAAATGCTTGAAATTGTCACACAGGCCAATGCTTTCGCCATACCTTGGGCGTATCGACAACTACCTCTGTATATCTGAAAGACAAAGACTTTGATTAAAAATAAATGCAATCTAAATATGTGTGTCCACCTGAGGATAAGGGTAGAGTTGTCCAGCTATCAACCTGAACATATGAGTAAGTCAGTAATCGATCGGGAATGTTCACAAATTGAATATAAACACCGTATATATATATATATTAGAGTGGCTTCTTTTGTGAGGAAGGAAAAAATGTTGTTGATGTTCCCGACTAAAATGAACGATTGGTTTGTTTTATGTATTCTCCCAAAATATTTCGCTTTTATCATTGTCCGTTCGTGAGCTGGACGCATTCAAAATAACCTCTATAAATCAGGTTTCGCGATGAGAATGCTATTGAGAAAAAAACCGCTAGAAATTAATATCCGACCCGAGCCTTATCAAACCATATAAAAAACTTGCAATATGACTCAGTATAAAGGACAGACTTATACTATTTTAGTGTAATTTTCGATGCATTTTTTATAAGAACCTCAATAGGGGGCTTTAGAAAGGTGTTGATAACCAATTGCAATTTTAAGGATTTTCTATCCCATTAAGGGCCTCAAATTTTGTTCATACTGTTAATACTCAGTGGGTTAAATGTGAAGTAAAAACTAAAATATGATGTTATTTGCATCGTAAACACATTCTATAAGCTAATTTTTGGAAAGAAATTCAACCATTTAAATTTCCCCCCCATAAAAATTAAAACATGAATAATCTACACGAACTTTGTAAAGGGGGAAAATTGAAATGGTTGTTAATGTTAAATTTACGTAGATAAACTCATGACCAATTTAAAGTATATTTAGCAGATGTTCTTCTCTTTCATTTGATACCCATATCGCCATTGTATGACACGCGAAAGTACGAAACTAAATTATTGAAACATGTACATCCTTTGGAAATTAAAAGTCCTGTAAGAAAGACAAACGACCACGAAATAAAAAACTGAGTATGAGTTTTCCTATTAGTATAGTCTCACTTCTACATAATCTCGTTCTTGGGAGGGAAACCATATCGCACGGTTTTATTGTAACATCTTATGTGAAGTTTTCCTCCCAATTTATCCATTGAAAAACCAAAATTGCAGATGTTTTTTTTAATTAGCTTTTTGTAAGAATAGATAACCCCATATTTCAGTTTTTACATCACATTTAACCCACTGAGAACTAACAGTAAGAAAAAAATTGTCGGCCCTTAATGGGTAGGAAGTTAAAAAATTGCAATCAATACCTTTTCAACGATCCAACAAAAAGACAAATCGAACTAAAAATATGGAAGTTACTGCGGTTTTTATGAAAAATGCAACAAAAATTGTACGAAAATGTTAAAATTTGTTGATGTTGTTAGATAAAGCTCATACGAGACGGGAACATCTACTACTTTTATTTTGAAGCCACTCTAATACATATATATGTGACGCACATTTACATTAAAAACCTGTGGTCTGTGGAGCAGGGTATCATATTTGCAACAGCTGAAAATGTTCATACATTCCATCAATTTTTCCACTTGTCCATCATACAACTCAGTATGTATGCAACATGAAACTACTGCCACAAAATGTAATTCATTAAACTAAACTAAAACCTTGACTCCACTGGCATTTACAATCATGTGGTGATGAAAAACCAAACGCCTATTAATCCATGTGTACGTTATTTAAATATAAAACTTTATTTTATAATCTTAATTCACCATTAGATGAGCGAAAAATAATCATTTACTGATTACAAACAATACATTTACATCAAAAATCACAGCATCATTAATATTCGGGGTTTCTTAAAAAAGAATAATTAATAAGGCAAAAACATCTTCTTTAGTATTTAACTAAACGTTCACAAGGGTATGATTTGAGGGTGTAAAGGCAAATAAAGTCGGAAAATTGGTTTATCTTGACGGAATTCTATAAAAAAATAAGGAAGGTTATCTGATATTAAGAGAAAAATTGAAGTCAATCGCGGAAAAAAACTAAGTATTCAGGACAACTTCAAATTTTATCAGGGCATTGATCGAAGAGTGACTTCGTTATAACTGTCCAAAAATGCTCCGACCTCCT
The DNA here is from genome assembly GCA_947397865.1 of Polietes domitor. Lineage (NCBI taxonomy): Eukaryota > Metazoa > Arthropoda > Insecta > Diptera > Muscidae > Polietes > Polietes domitor. Next base: position 119,645,218 of record OX377619.1, on the reverse strand, counting down.
CCCTAATCGCCAGACATGAACCCCATCGAAAATTTGAGGGGTGAAATGGACCGTCGTATTCGCCGCCACTCAATAACCCCCACATCCGAACTGAAAAAACGATGACATGAAGAATGGGATAAAATACGAATTTTCTGAATTATTCAGTTAATGATTTATTGTTTGCATTCAGTTAATGGTTTTTCCCCAATGCGAATGTCGAATATTAGTGACACTCACTGTACACACATATTTCATATTGCTGCTTTGATAATATCTGTGGAGAAATCGAAGAGGTGCTTTGTATATTTTTGCTAATACATAGAAATAATATCCATACACTCTAAAGTAACAAATATGTATTGAAAAAAAAAACGATAATATTGCTGCCTCAAAATATAAATTTAGGGTTTCAAAGCTACAGGAAAGGCAACTGATAATTTAAGATTTATTAACAATTAATTTTACATCCCTCGAGTGCGCAATAAAAGTAGAAATAGACTATCTGATGAGACTACAAATGTATTGTCTATTTTTAAAAGCTTTTATATTAAAAAAATCCTCTCAGTTAAAGACTATGTTTAATTATTTTTTCATCCTTGAAAAAGTTGATTTCATATTTTATTCTTTTATAGGTTAGTTTAGGTTGCATGGAATGTCACTCGAGGCCTAAATTCGATGTTTACCTACTTTACTTTTCATGACGAGGGTTCAACAGTTTTATCACCACACATAACTACCCAGAAAAATTAAGATAAATTGAATCTAAACCGCCAGGGGTTGAGATGAGTCGGAGTCGGAGGACTTTTTTAATTGGGTTGTATTTGCATCTTAAAATTGAGGAAGAAATAACAATATAAAATTTAGCCTGGGTTGTTTTTCAATTATGTTTGAGGGTTTTTGTAGAAAAACCTGAAAAGTGCTCATAAAACTAGAAATTTTTAAAATTAATGAAACACATTTTTTCTACTATAAGCTGTTCCCATATGGAACAGAGTTACAAGCCGAACCACAATTATCGGTGGCGACTTTCGGCTGATTTGCCGACTCGTTCTGTAATTCGATCGCCCATATTTATTTGACAATTCTGAGAAAAGGGAATGAACAATTTGTATTGGTTTCTTTTATTTTTGGGCAAGTAGTTCAATATTCCTTAATATTAGCCAATGTTCCTTGGCTAATGTCATATTAGTATCCCATACAATTATTTTTTGGGAGTGGGAATGTATTCCCAAAATTTATAATATGGATGAATTAATAATTTTTTGCAATTACAGCTTTCCATGTGAGGCATATTTGACCGGACATCTTGAATATCATAATCCTTCCAAAGAATGGTAAGGCTATACCTTATATACTTTGACACAATAAAGAAACAAAATAGAAAGGTTCATGCTCCAAAAGTGTCCGAACAGTGCAAATAGTATTGTAATCGGAGGACAGTGCAACTTCATGTCCTAAATATACATGACATATACAACGACGATCATTGTTGCGAGATTTGTGGCTTTCTGTCCTACACAAGAGTGTCCAAAGAGAAGCATCTTTAGTTTAAATATAACCATGAAAGGAAGCATAAGTGCACCATGACCAGGTCCAGGTTATGGTCCAATCTCCCACTTTACTTAGAGTAGCTGTTGTTTATTGTTTTTTATAGAAACATATGGAATCATTCAACATTCAGTAGAAGTCATCATATAGTGGGATACCAAATTCAAAGATAGATACATATATGGCACAGTAGTAGGTTGTCTAAGTCGACAGTTATATATATATATTTTTTGTAATTTTAAGTGTGTTGTCAATTTTGGTAGTAAGTTTTGACGCAGTTAGAACTCCGTCAAATCTCGGCGGCGTGGTTGAAGTCGATATGAGCCTATGAAATCGGCGGCGTGGTTGAAGTCGATGTGAGCCGATGAAGGCGATGGTGGCGGCTTGTCGGCTTAAAATCGGTCGGCTTGTGTCTCCGATATGGAATTGGCCAAACCAAAACTGTTCATAATTTTGAAAAACAAGAAGACTATTACGGCATAAGCATTCAGCTCAAAGTAAATCGTCCTTATGAAAATTAAATTTTGTAAAATTGTGAACATTGTGTTGGTGTGCCTTTTGTCCATGTCGCTATGGAGTCTGTATCCGATTCCGGGAGTTGCAAAATGGCCCAAGGCAACCAATTGTTTGTACTCAGTGAGAGGTGCACGAACTTCGCACAAATAAGTTGTAAATCTAATATTTATACAAACTGTTTGAGGAATCCGTTCGCTCAAGCATGGAAAGAAACCTCTTCGGTTGAGTATTTATTTGGACCATTTAAAACATTGACATGTGTCTATACATATAAATAAAATGTTCTTAATGTCGCTGTGGCCACAGTGGGACGAGGTAGAATGCTTATAATATTTCCCAGTAGAGTAATTTCATGTGAAGCGATCATACAAATTTTGTCTCTTCTCTCGGATTTTGATGATGATTTTCAAAAATATGTACTTTCTATAAAGCGAATAAAGTTGAATTTCCCTATTTTCAACAAATAAGAATTTATGGAATCGAAAATAAACTTTTTTGTCATAAGGTATTTAAAAAAGAAAGAAAAACGGAGTTAAGTTTGGTCTGGCCGAACATAATATGCCCTCCACCATGCATTCCATTCCACATAGGCTGTCGATTTTCGTAAAAAGTGCAGTAAAATAACAGGAAAATGTTATTTTTTTTACTATAGCCAAACCAAAACAAATAAAAATGTTGAAAAAATAATTGTATAAATAAATATAAAATATGTTTATACTATATATATCGAAATAATACTTCGAATCAATTCAAAAAGTAAATATAAGGCAGCTATCTTCAAATAGTTTAAATATTGGGGGATAGTGGAAGCATTTTCAGCTACAACCATTTGAATGGTTGTATTTCCATTTCATTTTAATTCAAAAAATAAAACAAATTGATAATCCATTATCTATCACGTACACAATGCAAAGGTAACCTAACTTCAAGATTATACCCATTTTTGCGGTCAAAGTAAAAAGTACGAAAATCGTTTTATTTTGGGACTCTATGCAGTGAGAGGAATGTATACACCGAATTCCATGATTTTAGCCATTTGGTTGGTACCATTTTTAAAAGTACGAGTACGAGTACGCAGTCCGAATTTCCAGATTCTAGCTGCCGACATTTGGTTGGCACAATTGTTATCCCTTTTTTCCATTTTAACCCCAAAAAGTACGAATTTCGGAAAATCCGTTTACTTTACGTGTCTACGCAATCAGAGGAATGTATGCAACATATTTCATTATCTTAGGTGCAGCCGTTTCGTTGGTACCATTTTTATCCCTCTATTCCCATTTTACGCCTTAAAAGTACGAACTTGGAAAAAATACTTTCATATTATGTATCTACTCAACCGATCAACGATCAACGTGCTTTCAACAGACGGACAAAAGACATAAAAAATAAATTTAGAGAAATCTTTTTGTATGATTTGACATTGTTTTCATATTACTTATTACATCCTCCAACTCCAGGATGGGCGTATACTAACTTTGTCATTCCGTTTGTAACATCTTGAAAAATCGACATGATACCCTATAAAGTATATATATACTTGATCGTCATAAAATTCTAAGACGATCTAGAATATATATACCTTGGAAAGGTCTATTTATTCCAAAAGAAGATTTAAACAAAAGAGTAGCATATAAATAGTTGGTTCTAGGAAAGCTTGATTTTTAGACCTGTTTTCAGAGGTACCAGCGAATCATCGTTAAACAATCCATCTTTACCTCTGGGGGTGACAACAGTATTTTTTTTTTCATGTTCCAGCCTTATGTTTGTATGTATTTGTATGTGTGAGTGTGTGTTTGGCATAAGCGTTTACATCGCAGCGTGTACGATTTGAAATAAATAAAACACTTCAACTCATTATTATGGCCAAAATCAAATAATTTAATTAATCCAGAGTGTACACAGCATGTGTTTTCCAATCGCAAAGGGGGGAAGCAGCTGCCATTATACGGAACATTATTCGCAGCTTCTGCTTAATGGCTTGGAAAATCTTGTGGAGAGGATTTCGTTCGACAAAAGGTAGAGCTGGGACAAGTGTGTAAATACCACTATTATCACACCAGCATTGTTTTCATTTCAAACCCAGGCACACACACACACCCACCCACTCACTCACAACCACACTCAATCTCCCGCTCTCTGTCACTCTCTCTCCCACACACACACATACACAAACAAATCGCAGTAACACTCAAGGATCTCCCATGGAGCCCTTCTCCTCGCTTGTATGCGTGTGTGTGTGAGAGAGAGGGGAAGAGAAAGGAGAGAGTATAGACGTGCAGATTCATGTTGTATCCTTGTAGAACAGATTAGGCGATATGTTAATCAATTAGGAAAGAAGAACTTGTCGAACTACGAAGACAACAACAGCCGATACCAAGAAAAACGCACACACATCCTAAAAAAGAAACAAAACAGGCGACGTGTGCGTGTGTGTGAGTGTGTACACTCATACACTCATTCAGATGTATGAATGCGTGAATGTTATACAAACATAATTCAAATATTTGCCAAGACGACACAGTCATTTATAACTTAATGTCGAAATCACTGGGATAACAAAAAAACGGAACCGGAGACTGAAATACGTACATACATACATTAGGCCGGGTCACGAAAAATAATTGCTGCTGTCACCGCCCCGAAATGGAAATGGGATTGTTCAATGATGATGTGCAGAATATTTCGTCGCTGGGTCAAGCGGTCTGTGAGCTAAACGCTATTGAAAACACCACTGAAAATCACGTTTTCCCCCGTATTTTTTATGTTAATTTTGTATCCTCAATTAATAGACCCTTTAAACATAATTTTTTACTCCTGTCTTAGATTAACTCATAGGTCGTATCATCGAACGTTTAGAGTCATATTTCTCATATTTCTAGGAAACGTTTTGTAAGAAGTATTAGGAAAAATGGAAGTCAATACCTTTCGAATGATGTCTAAATGGTGAATGACGTCACTGGCTCCATTTTTGTGGAATTTTCCAGCTCTTTTTACAAATATAAGTTTTCAGGAGCGTTTAGCTCATAGACGATTTGATCTAGAAAGAAAATACGTTGCCAATCATCATTAATCAATCCAAACATTATATCCGTGGGTTAACAGGAAATTATTTTGCATGTGTATGGACCGCGACCCAGCCTAACATATGTACAGTGAAAGATAAAAGTCTACACATGCACAACAGATCTGCGGATTGTTGAGAACAAACTTTTGACGCCACAATTGGAACCCCTTGAAAGAAATACTCAACATAACATACAGTAGCTACAACAATTGAAAATACTTGAAATGATAGTCTAGAATTGACCATGGAAAAGAAAACTGTAACGTATGTGACAAACATCGTAAGCCTTATGTACTTGGCGACGTCACAAAGTAAAAGACAATTATTAAATTATACCTTATAAACAAGCGAATATAGCCAAACTATATTTTTTCCATTTTCCTTACGATCTGCCGACAATTACGATCTGATGATATAAGTCCATAGCACATTTGTGTAAGAGACTCGTCAAGATCTTATTTTAAAGATAGTGCAAGTACCTTTAACATGGTATGTAACAGCATTTACTTCTCTGTACATTATGTATTATGTCCTGAAATAATTATTGTTTGGAAAAACACATTTTATCAAAGCAAACTAAGCTGCATTCCTTCCAGCTTTCATAAAATTTTGTTTTGGTCAACCTGTACCTGTACAGAGTGGTAATTATGTTGGTTATATATTGAGTTTATATGGTAGGTGATCGGCCCAACTTTTTTTATTTTTTAAGTATGATACGTGCAAAATTACAAGATTGTATCTTTATTTTTCAACTTTATGCCACAAAAAAAGGATTTGGGACCAGTAGAGTAAACGTTTCCGATGCAAATGCACTGTTCTAGAACTCTTGAATAAAGCTCCAAAATCCGTTGCACAAAAACGAGAAATTATACATAAAATATATAAATAATTATCTTATATAACTACTTTAATACAGAGAACTGCGTTTGACGCCACACGGAGCGCTTTTGATCTGGTTGTACTATTCAGGTTCGCAAACACTCTCACCAAAAATACCGGCAGTCATACCGATGATATATAAAAACATTTCACAGAATTTGTGTCACTGAAATATTCTAATATTTGAATTTGAGATTTTGTGACACAGCCGTTTTCCTGAAAACCATTGGTACGGGCCATTTCTGATCACAACGGAGCCGCTTCATGAGTCACATTTGATGTTGGATATAATTGCAAGTCGCAAGGCCCTTGTAAAGGTCCTTTAAAAATGTTGTTGTTTTGCCGCATAAGAACCAAATTTATCTTTATATCTAGTTCATATGGGAAAGAGGAAGTTCGTGTCATAAGAAATACATGTACAGATAAATTCGAAAAGCGGCATGGTTTTGATCAGGTTCTAAAGCAATTCAGTTAAAAAGTTCAAACTAAAACAAAGGATTGCTACCCACGCCCCTTCCCTCCATTTAAGGCCATAAACACAACCATATCGCTCGTCGAATTACATGATTTTTGTATGGCAATGGCAACTTCGACAACGAAAGATCAATTCTTCACGAACCTCATCTCATCCATATGAAATGCTGACATATAAAGATAAAATCGACAAGCGCGATGTTTGTGTCCAAGGCAATAGATGAAATTTGTTCCGATAATTTGTATAGAAATTCAGTTTCAACAGAAGGCAATTTGAGTGGGGCGCCGCAAATTCCCTCACATTACAAGTGTCCGACCTGACAGTGCTCATAATGCCAAGGCTTCTGCAGCAAAACGCCCAACAGTGAAAGAATATTCTTCGTTATATTTATCATTCGTTCATAACCTCATTAGAAACTCGCCAAAGAAGCTCTACATAAACTGCATGAAACGTGAATGTAAATGAAAAGTGTCATGGAATGAACTCTGAAACATTTCCTATAAGTTATCTATACATACCCTACGGGAAATTGGTGGCACTTACTTTAAACGTACCTCTCCTGGGATAGGTCCATATGGATATATCACAGAACTTGTCCCAAAGTGTGAACAAATTGTCAAATCACTTCTCATTTCTTATGTATTTTTATATATTTTTATTTATATGTACATACATTAAGATATATTGTCGCATATTAATAAAAATGGAGGCGAATTCCGTAAAATATGTGCTAATCTCTTCAAATATCATACCTAACATATTGGTTACAACAATTCAGATAATATTATACCCATAATTTTCAAACCGAGTGTGGTTAAATTCATGTTCTTTGTGATCGGTTTTAAGACTTTAAGACAAAAAGCATCAGGCTTGTCTCTTGAGGTGCGTCCTTTGAGACCGAGTGGGATAAAAATGGTACCAGCTAATGAATTACAGCTAGAATCGTGAAATTTGATATTCCTCTGACCATATAGAAACGAAGTAAAATTGGATTTTTCGAAATTTGTACTTTTAAGGGAAGAGCGGGACAAATAGGGATAAAAATGGTACCAACTAAAGTATTACAGCTAGAATCATGAAATTTGGTATGTAAATTCCTCTGACCATATAGAAACGAAGTAAAATTTGGATTTTTCGAAATTTGTATTTTTAAGGGTCGAGCGGGACAAAAAGGGATAAAAATGGGACCAACTAAAGCATTACAGCTAGAATCGTGAAATTTGGTATGTAAATTCCTCTGACCATATAGAAACGCAATAAAATTGTTTTTTTTTCGAAATTTGTACTTTTAGGGGGTGCGTGGGAAAAAGGGATAAAAGTTGTACCAATTTAAGTATTGCAGCTATAGTCATGAAATTTTGTATGTAAATTCCTCTGACAACGTAGAAGTGCAAATCTAAATAAATTTTTCGAAATTTGTACTTATTATGGGTGTGCGGGACAAAAACGGATACAAATTGTTGCAACTAAATTATTGTAGTTAGAATCGTGAAATTCGGCGTGTACATTTCTCCGACCATGTAGGCGCGCAACATAAATGGATTTTTCGAAATTTGTACATTTAAGGGATGAGAGGGGCAAAGAGGGATAAAAATGGTATCAACTAAAGTATTACAGCTAGAATCGTGAAATTTGGTTGTAAATTCCTCTGACCATGTAGAAGCGCAGTAGTTTGATTTTTCGAAATTTGTACTTTAAAGGGGTTCACGGAACGAAAAGAGAAAAAAATGCTGTACAATCCTTTAATTACGTAAACGCGGACAACAAGGAATAAATGTGTTACCTAATAAAGTACATATTTTTCAAAATGTGTACTTTTTGGGAAAGAAGTGCAAAAAGTTATAAACTGGCTGGCTGAATCTAGAAACACGAGATCGAGGATATAAATGGTTGTAATATTTTGCTCAAAACTTGGTAGAAAATTATAAAAATTATACATACGAAGTAGTTCAGCTAAAACAGTGAATATCGACAAGCACATTCCTTTGACTGTGTGTGAGTGCTAGCTAATAGGAGGTTTCCAAATTACTATTTTAGATTATCTATATACACCAATAGAAAATTAAATAAATACTATCCAAAAACAGTGACGGATAAAACGAACATGGCTATTAGCCATTAGCGATTTCTATTATCTGGGGGCACAATCAACGATACTGAAGAAGGTAAGATGTGTCATGGCGAAAATCGAAGAACAGAACGTTAGTATGCGGCGAATATGCTGGGTAGGTCAGAGTGGAAATGGCGTTTTTTCTGATAAAAATGATGTTTCACAATTTTTATTATTTTATTTATTTCTTCTGACTTTTCTTTACTATTTTTACTAAATTCAAACAAAATATGTGATTTTACAAAATTAAATTCAATCTTTCTGCTCCTTTAGATAAACTAAAGTATTTGAGTTTGAATTTTCTCTAATTTTTCACAGAGCATTGGGATCAATGTCACACCTGTAGTTAGTCTGATCCATCTGTCTGCGATCCATCTAAAAAATTTGCATTTTTTGCCGATTGCGCCAGGTTCGGATGCTATTGAATCTGGATAAAATCGTTAAAGGCTTGCTTGAATTGGTCCTATTTATGCAAACATGTCACGACATCAAAATAAGTACGATCAAGCATTTCGATTTGCAGAACGACAAATCTCCATAATAATTTTCCAAACAATTGCTGCTGTGAAATGTTGATGGAAAAATCGATCTTTACATTCTGCGTTATATTCCCCGTCGATTTTTTTAGTTTACCGTATGAAAACCCGAATTCACGTAAAAGGTGTTACTAAACATAGCTGAAAATCAAGTTCAGCGAACGTGCACACATTTCCAGCAGAATACTGTCCAAAGAATTCATCTCGCATGTTGTATCTTTTATTGGCGAAATTAGAATTGAATATCCACGGCCATATCCTTAATTGAATATTGGATACAATGATCACTGATAATTATTTTTATTTAAACTTAGTCCAAAATAGTTCTTCCAAATCCACACAACAGTCACAAATAAACTCAATCAAATGGACAGGGTCAGCTAGTTCATAATAAATAAATATATTCCAACGGAGAATACAATGTCTACATATAAAAGATCTACGAATAAATGTAGAAATTTGATTTTTTCCCCGGGAATTCCCGGTCCCCAAACCCTAGTCATAGAGATATCTAAAGTCTTTGATTCGAAGTGAAATTGCATATTTTAAATGTAATTGCCCCATTGACATATCAGCGTGTACAAAACACACAGACATACACATACATTTGCATACACATTCTGTTGCAATTATTTTGGTAATGACACTCCACATGGCAACTCTTGAGGCTACTCTAAATCTTTGTTTCTCTTTGTATGCAAATCTCAAAGGACAATTTAGAGATATGTGTGTGTGTGTGTGTGTGCATTTCTACGGGGATGCTTGAGAAAACTGCACAATCATCATGTTTATCGTGCTCGCGGGCTTCTGGTTTGTTTTTGTGCCCTTCCACGGCATTCTAAAAGAGCTGCTCACATGTGCTTCTATATAAGAGCCGTATAGGATTTAGTCTGTCACAGCAATGGAGTGTGGTGATCTCCAATCCAATTTTAAACGACAATCCAGGCAGGCGTCCTCCTCCTCCCTTGGTCATGGGTATGATTTGGTCCAAATTAACTTTTATATAATCCAAGATACGTATTTATTGATGCGAAAGTAATAACAAAGGACGTTTAGAATCACACTCACACTCTGGTAACCCTTTAGAGGAGCGTCTACTTTCGATTGGAGAAATTGTTACTTCGTTGTAGGAGAAGATAACGACTTTTTGAAAATATGCCTGCTCCTACTACTCGATTTTCTAATAAATACAAAAACGAAGGAACAGAAATAACTGCGGAAATTTTTGCGAAATTAAGTGAAACAAGATCTATCAAGACATCCCTGCGTGTCAAAAACAAAAATTATTTTAAGATAAATTTGATTTAGCGAGACAACTATCCTGAAGGATACTATGTATATATATAGTTCATTGTGTATTATAGCTCATTGTGGTTGGGGAAATCGAGATTGTTCTTACTTTTATTCTGAGTTTTGTCTATTTTACCTTGAAAAATGTGGCTCCAATTGTGGTAGGAAATTGAGGTACGTTTAAAGAGTGCGAGGATATAAAAAAAAACATTCGCAAACGACGGTTTTCTGAAAACGGTATTTTTTGTCTCATGCGACAGAAGTAAATATTTCAAATTTATATTATTATGAAGCGCAAATTTTACGTAATACCGAAATTTACGACTACGACGGCTGTCGAAAAATGACAACGGCACTTATAATTAATCCACTTAGACCACATATGGTTTGCCATTGAAAGACATACATGGAGATTTCCTTCAAATATTTCAAATTTATATTATTATGAAGCGCAAATTTTACGTAATACCGATATTTACGGCTACGACAGCTGTCGAAAAATGACAACGACACTTATAATTAATCCACTTAGACCACATATGGTTTGCCATTGAAAGACATACATGGAGATTTCCTTGCTCACATACGTGACATTCGTACGCTTCAAAGAGGTGAAAAGCAAGTAAAACTTAAAAATATGTTTACTTCTGTATATATTATTGTACAGCGTACGAAGCTCTATAATTACTAAAAAGAAGAAAGGATGCATTGTCCTAAAATATTAGCTACTAAAGACTAAAGAATTACTTGATCGAATAGCTGAAATTCGAATGCATTACATTCAAAACTCATAGAAAATCAATCAATCGATCACTAACAAAAACTAATAATATATTATCACAAACAATTTTTTCGGCTTTTTATGTTACGAGCATGGCGGTCCTTAATAATGACAATATTTCTAAAGAAAATATGAGGAAAATTATTATATCGGCGCCTCAAAACAATAGTATGCTAAGCCGACTTGTCATGTTTTCAAGTTCTATACGTTTTTAGACTATTCGTTTTTTAACTAAAATCCTCTCAAATTTTGGTAATGATCGGCAAATCCAATCAAAAGTTGTGCTCAATGTCGAAGTGATTCTAAGCCGATCGGTATAATAAACGCTTCACTCTGGGTGTTAACCCCGAGGGAAGATATACAAGAAAGACATTCTAAAGATACAATTTACAAGATATGTACATATATTGACGATCTGCTTGGCAGGGACAGGCTTGTATGTATGTATGTATGTACATTTGTGTTATATAAGTTTAAACACTCGCACAGCATACATATACTGACACACTAAGGAACACGCGCGGGCTAAGCTATTTCATCCTTGCAATAAAAGCCGAGTCAAATCAAAAAGATAAAAAGAAAACAAATACACACACATCCATACATATGTATGTACATATGTATGTTTGTTGTGTCTTATGGCTTATTTTCCATATTTCATATTTTTCATTTTTGTTGTTGTTTTTTTTTCGCTGATAAAAGTGGGAAACTTACTTTGATTTCTGTTTTATGTTATTTCCCGTTTTGGCAGTATGTTGCTGTAGTTGTTGCTGTGGTAGTTGTAGTTGTTGTTGATGGGGGAGGGGGGTGGTTGGTTGGTTGGTTTGTTGGGTATGAAGAAATTCCACACAAATAAATCCTTCGAGCAGAGAAGAGAATTTTAAATTAAATTTCGTTTAACCGGAAACCGCATGTTAACACACGCACGCACGCATACATTCGCAACGCAGTGTTCGTGATACGACGGCGAACAGCAACACATCACTCGCGCACTAACACTAACAGTAACACCGACATGTCACGACGCTCGCATTCAGGACGAACGCATAAGTGTGCGTCCGTGTGCATGCATACAAAACACACAGACAACTGTTGGCTTGCGGCCGAGCAAGGCACACACACATGCATACATAAACACACGCACCCGCCGCACTCTCACTCTGAGTACACCGTGCGAATGTGCGAATATTGCATTATTTTCAAGTTTCGCTCCTAATGAATTTCTGTAGAAGTTTTTTTTTTTGTTATTTTCAACGGTTGTTTGTTCGTTGTGCACACACGCGTTGTATATTTGTTTGTCCTGCGGTTAAAAGTGGCGGCAAAGAAAGTCGGGAAATTAGACGGGACGAATGCAAAGAGGTTCCATTATTAAGTATCAACTATTTCCGGCTGGTTACTTGGCAGAGGGCGATGTCGTATGTAACGCAAAAGGCAGAGAGTGGGCTACATAAAGTAATAGAACGACACACAAAGAACACCGCTTTAACCGGAAGTTAATTCTTTTTCTTCTTCTTCCTCGGCTGCTTCTTTTGATTTACGTGCTTCCGACAACACTGGCGAACGAACGGAACAACATCGAATGTATAATTGTGGGCTACTGCTAACAGTCGACCGTTACATTTGCCTTGTATCGACGCCGCCGACTACTACGACGACAACGACAACGGCGACGACTACAACTACGGCCAAGGCGAAGAAGACGATGACGATGCCGATGGCGATGGCGATGGCGTTTATGTAGTGGTAGTGGTAGTGGTGATGGTGGTTGTTTGAGATGTGGTAATAAATGGTATCCGAGGTTAGTTATCTCCTGTTCGACGTACGACGTATACAGTCAAAGGAAAATCTTCACAGCAGCGGCAACAACAAGAACAACATGTGTGTGTGTGTGTGTGTGATTACTTTATGACACAGGTGAGAACAGCAGCAAGCAATACACACGGGAGCTGGGCCGGGACCGGGAGCGCAAGAGAGGAAGTGTGGGTGAGAGACAAAGAGAGCCAGATGGGGTCTAGGGACAGCGAGAGAGAAAAGCACAGGCACTCCAACACACGCATACACATACAAGGGTATTGGTAAATAGTAGTAAACGTTTCAGCACTTCAATCATACATCGGGCCTACCGGAGTATGGCTGGCTTTACTATGGCTTTCGTCGCTTTTTGTTTTTGGCAAGCAAAGGCATCTATCTATCTGCTCGCTTCCTTGTCTTTCAGTCTCCTTCAGCTGTGTGGGCGCTTGGTGCTCGCTGCTGGTTGTTTGTGAGGCTGTTGAGTTGGCCGGTTGAGCTGTAGTCCCTGCTTATCGCGGGGAGAATTCATCTAACTCTCGCAGGGTTGTTTTGTTGTGGCAGCAGATGCTGGCTGGATGTTATTTTTATTCTATTCCCTTATTGTTGTACTTTGACTCTGTGTATGTGTGTGTATGTATGTAAATGCTCTGGATATCCTTCCCCTTAGATGAAGGGGATGGCTGAAGTCAAAAGGACAACAACAACGAAAAGTCGCGTTCAAGTCTAGCCACAACAAAGCTGCTGCATTGCGGAAGAGCCCCGCCAGATGATGAAGGTTAAACACTTTGCTCGGCCAAGTAATTCACGGGCTCGCACACTCACTCACCCGCACGCACGCACGCACGTACGTACACACTCACTTCGACGGTGAGATCCAAGAAGTAAAAGTACACACACGAGAAAATGGCGTAACTCCACAACACAAGCAATCTCTCCAGTAATCCAAGACCGGGGAACAAGTATCAAGTACATACATTCATATATACATATGTATGTATGGATGGAGATGCGATACGACGAGCATAAAGCTGATTTCCTTCCGTTGTTCCCTTTTTTCGTCCACCACCACGCTCACTCACTCAGTCGCTCGCGAACTTGTCCTGGCGATTTCCTTTTCCTTTTTCGACTTTTCCAAGTCGAATCTTTGATTTGAACTCTAAATCACTTTTCGCGTTTGATTATAAATTCCAATACACTTTTGTTTAATTACTTTGTATTTCATGCTTATTCTTCTTTTTGGATCTTCGGTCGAGCACTGAATGCTGCTACATGGTACTTATGTATATACACATGGGTGTATGTATTTATGTATTTATATATTCGCTTTCTTTCTTTTTTTTTGTTAAATATTTATGTGTATTTTTTATTATTCGAAAATATTTTTGTGTATTTTCAACAACACTCTTCTTCAATGTCACACGATTTTTTCACTTTCCACATTTCTTTTTCTTCTTTCAGACAATAAATGAATATAAATTTTTCTTGATGATTTTCTTTGGCAAACCAAAAAATAGAAAACGGAAAACAGAAAAATCACAACCGCAAATATATTAGGCTGGCTATAGCGCGTTTGAGGGAAGAAAAACAAGAACGTTCTCTTGCGACAACACGTTTGTATTCAGTGGGTGACATTACCCAGCAACAGCCAATCCGGGACTGAAAGCTCTTGGCTGCTGCCGCTTTGCGAAAAGCACCATCATCACTTGGCAGTTCTTCGTCGTCGTAGTCGTCGTCGTCTGCTCTGGCCGGAGTGAGTAAAGGCGAAAGAGCATAAAAGCAAGATGTACCATTGATTCGCCTACGAGAGAGAATGCGCGTTGTTTCCCATGCATGGGTGTGCGTGTGTGTGTGTCCGTGCGTGCGTGTATGATTCTGATTTCGCTTTTCGTACATCCGCACATGCAAACATGTTCCTTCTTCTTGTTTATGGGTGTAGGTGTGCTTGACTCTGGAAATGGAGCTATCACTGTGTGTATGAGTGTGTGTGCTTGTGTTTGTTTGCTAAACATTCAATTGTTTCTTTTCAAATAACCGCCTGTCCAAACTACCTTGCACAGTGCTTGGAAATCGATTTGCTCTCGAGCTATTCTTCCGAATACATCTCTTTTGGGGCCCCGCTTACTCAATTGCACGGTGGGCCAGATTCCCAGTTTAATATAGTCAAACGAAAGGAGATTACAAAAGGAATTATGGCACCAGGGCCCCTGAAATGAACCCGGCAAAACACAAACGAATGAAAATTTGCCCAAGGATTTCAAAGATGATGTCAAATTTGGTCATTAACCTACTGGGGTTTCTTTGTATCACGAAACGTACATGTTATCTGCAATCATATTCAGCTGAATAAATGTTATTTTCTCGAAAACAAAAATGTTTTACCAGGACTGTGGATCCGAAGAAATTTAGCCCAAGCCCTGTGCTTAACAGAAAAAAAGGGGGCGTTTTCTACTCGTGTTTGCAATCATTATGTCATTTCCTTTAATTTAGAGAACCCACACTTGTACATCAGTAGACGGATCACATTGTTGTTACCCAAGTGGCTAACAAAATTTCATATAAACAAGTAGGTAAGCTTCAGTCGGCTAAACCGACTTATATATAACCTCACTCTCAGAGAACATATATACGGAAGTTATAAGGAATTAAATGTTATGTAAGGCAGGATAATTTGTGTGGAGGGTACAGAGGTTCGCATAGTGGTCCCAGCTCCCACATTTATAAAAAACCATGATCAAATATCAAGTCATATTGGATCTCATGCCCAGTATAGAAGTTCTGAAGGATTTAATATTACCTAGGATAGAGACGATTGTGTGGGAGGTACCAGATGGGGTGGCTAAAGCGTAAATATATCTTATGTTTAAAGTGATTATAAAAACATTTTTAAGTATCAAATTGCAAATGATTTTGATTACCCGTATGGATGTTATGGTGTTATGTCGGTTTTAGTGTAACCGAAGTTTATGCCACTTTGTGTGGGAGGTACCAGAAGGGGTGTGGCAATATCGCCCATATTCCACATGAATGTAACCACTATAAAAGCATTGCTAAATATCAAATTTCGCAGTATTCCGATCATCAGTATAGAAGTTATAACATCTTTAATTTTTAGTAGTTTTGAGTGATTTGTGTGGGAGGTACTGGAAGGGGCTTGCAAAACCCTCAATATTTTGCACACTTAAAGTGATTAAAAAAACGTTATCAAATACCAAAATGTAGATGATTCCGGAGATATGGGTTTTAAGTTATATGGGTTTTAATTTAACATTGGAATATGGACTATTTGAGTGGGAGGTAAGTTTGGGAAAAATATTACCATGTGCAAAGTTTGAATTGATTCCTTAACTCCTTTCGAGAGTTACCGTATACACCAGCCAGACAGACGGACGGACATGGCTCAAACACCTTAAAAAGTTGTGAAACGGATTTGGTCCAAACATACTTGGGGTCTTCAGTCACTCCTTCAATGTGTTACACTGTTTACACTCTGTAGGGTGAGGGTATACAAATCAAATATTTTGTTAAGATGGTTGATTTTAAGTGGCTTCCACTAGAGGGCATATTCAAAGTCAGTTATTCAGCAATCTTGTTGTATCATCGATGTTTATGAACGGTTGCATAAAAAATTTATCCAAATATCTCTTGAATCAACTTGAATCTGAATGTTGCAAAAGTAATATTTTGAGCTAAATATCAAATTCTAAGGCAGAAAGGGAAAACATTTCTTGGTCCCCAATAATTTTAAGTTTTTTCTTATTACTGTGTGAAGCTGTAACGGTCGAATACATTTCCATAGAAATAATCACTCGTTTCCAGATTAAACATGTTTCGCTTTCTATAAATATTATAAAAAATGCATATAAAGAAATATTTTCGCCCTTGGCACTCTCGCAGTCACAGCGAAAAAAAAAACATTTTTGTCACTAAGTAATCAATATGTCTGTATTCTAAAAACGTCTTTAGATTGTTCTCGTACGTGAACATACTTCTTGCCATAAAAATTGGGAATCTAGCCCACAGTGGCTTGCCTCACCTGATGCAAAAATATTTTTGAGCTATTCCTCAAAACTAATTTGTAATTTAAAATTGCGCTTTAAATAAAAATACACATAATTTTTATAGAATGTCCACAATCGATAACTATGGACATTGTCGATTACAAAGGCAGTTATCGGTAACTAAAAAACTAATCGAATTTATTTATTTCATTATTTATTACAATTAAAATAATAATAAACTTATACAATAAGGGCATCAGCAACTAAGGTTTAATTATTTATTTTTTGTTTTTTTCTTCTACTTTTCAATCTTGATTCCATTGGAATTTTTTTCAAACTTTAACGACCGATAACTAGATAACTAAGAGAGATATTGAGAACATGCCGACCAATTTATTTCTTATTTTGAGGAGATCTATCCAAATGTCCCTCGGATATCATACTCTGCCCGGGAATGGAATCAGATTCCTTTGCTTCCCTTGATGCAAAAACATAACAAATAACTATTGAGCAATACAGAAAAAATATTGTGGCAGCAATAATATTCGTATTACAAAAGTTCCCCATTTGTAGATACCATACGAAGCCAAGGGGAAGAATTCTAACAATACATCTTGTTCTTGGTCATTGCCTTGGAGGATGTAAACTGGGCATTGTCTTGAGGAAACAACGCGATGATCGAAGCACCCATCGTGAGCAGGGCTTTTTCATGCCCCAAAGTTGCACTGCTAAAACTGAATTTCATTCTTTAAAGGTGTTTTCGAAAAATAAGAAAAAAAAAGAAAAATTTTCAAAAAAACCCAACTGCCCGATTTACCATTTCTAATTTCAATTGGCTGATGTAATTTAATTGTGGACCACTGTGCGGCGCTGAAGAATTGAGGGAGCCATTTGCAAAAGCCAGAAGATATAAGTTTTTTCCGAAATAAATGGGTTTCCAAACACTGTGATATCTTTCGGTTTTGTTTAGGGGCTTGTCCACTGTTTTGTGATATCGTGTTTTTGTTCTTATAGAGGTCTTTATGTAGGTCCTGTTTCCAGGATGTCCTTTATGTGGAAGATAAGGCTGTGTATACCTCCAAGTGCGTCCTGTTAAGGTTGTTTGTTTTTTTATATCAAAGGAGTCAGACTCATATGTATGTGTTTAGATAATATTCGGCAATGTCCGCCATGCTGTGCAGGTGTCATCTACACCTAAACCTCGCATTGCCGCCAAATCTCCAGCAGAGATAAATAAAATGTGGCAAACTCAAGAGCAAAACTTTTGGCATCTCCCAGTTGCAGAGTTGCACAGTACACAGCGGTGGTTTTATTATTATCTCATCTTGGTTGCTTCTGTTGCGCATTTTTTGTTAAAAGCGAATTTTCCATATGAAGAAGCTTTTGGAGTGGAACAATTAACCTAGTATGAATCCTAGCTCTGCAGAAACTTAGATTTAGACTGTTCCGGCAACTAATTGCTTTGTACTGTATTGCATTACTGCTTTGAAATTTATCCACCTTCATGGCCAAATACATGCTATGCATTACAGAAATATAGCTCAAACGTGTCCATTAAACCACCCATTACTAGAAACAAGAAATGTGAACCCGTGAGTTGGCCATTCTATTCCATTTGAATTTGAAAATTATTAATTTGTGAAGTCGACGCTGTGAGGAGCGTGGATTTTTAACACTCAAAGGCCCGTGTAAATTGTCTGTCTATTGTCATTGGGAATACAGGCCGCACGAGAAACGGTCACCACCGTGGAATCACTGGCATTGTATTGACGAAAATCACATTCCAGCAGAATCATCGCCAAACCGACGACTATCCAAAGACGTCGGATCAATGCAGATCTTTGGAAGATTGCACAATGTAGTTTCATTGATTTGCAGATGAGTGCAGTTTGACCGTTTTCCAACAACTGGGAGTGGCGTTGTCATGCCTAATTGAGCTAATCGATATCTTGGTCGATAAAAGTAAATTAATTCAATTAATTTGAACTTGGTCCACAAATCGTTCAATTTCGAAGGAAACCTGGAATATGATTCCCGTGATCCAAATATTATATGCCTTCAAGAGTGGCCAGAACAGGAACCGATGTGATCCACCTTTAGTTTAGATGTTTCTATGCAAAATATAATTTTGAATTAAATTTTTATTTTTATTTCTATTTATTTTTCGGTCAAAATACGTGGTTTCTAAAGCGAAACAAGTAAATAGGCGCTAAGTTTGATCGGACCGATTCTTAAATACCCTCCACCACGGATTACTTTTTACACTATTTCTTTATTTTTCCCGTCTACGCAACAATATTTCAAGATTCTATCCACAACCATTTTGTTGGTACCTAGTGATCGGTCCTAATGACTTCCAAACTAATCTACAACTATTAGGCAAATATGTAGAAAAGTTGAGCGCCCTAGCTCATTTCGCTCGGAAGTTAGCGTATTTTCAACGGACGGATGGTCAGACAGACATGATTAGATCGTCTTAGAATTATACCACGATCCAGAATATATATACTTTATGGAGACTCCGATGAATGTGGGTATAAAAAGTCAAATTGGGAGTGGTATTTGCATGGAGACAATATTCAAATCTAAGTCAATTTTTCCAAATTCAATAGCGTCCGTCGTATGTGCCACGTTTCGTTGGAATCGAGCAATAATTGCCACCTGTACTTTGATTACAAGAATATCTGGACAGACAGATGGAGATGGCTAAATCGATTCAGAGTGTGAATCTAAGTCGATCGGTATAATAAAAGATGACTCCATCTCGTTTCCTTTTATGTGTTAGAAACAAATGCACAAAGACATAAAACCCAAATAGAGGGAAAAAGGGGTAAAAATTCACAAAAAGCCCCAAAATTGCCTCGGAGTCGTCCTCAGAAGGGTTAACAAAAAACCGACACCCATTAATTTTCCCTTCCCAACATTTCCTTTCCCCTATCTCCGTTAGGGGCCTTCCCATACAAAAAATTATTTTTTATAAAATTTGTTCCCACTGCTCTTACTGGTCCAAGGAGGCCGCTAGTCAAATGTATGACCGGCCCTCAATATATTTTGTCAATCCCCACATTTTCTCGGATCATACTTATCTAATCGAACTCCTAAAAATCCCATACTACACTATCCCACTCCTAAGCCACCATATGAATTTCACTCCCGATTTGACTCTTTTCACTCTAGATGCCACATATTCTAAGAGGTTTCGTTTCGTTTGAATATTAAAGAGAAACACTACGCCTTGACTTTTGATGTTTAAAATCTTTCTGGGAGTACAAAGATTCAAAAAAGAATGTAATTATACGACCGCAATTAACTGCAACTTTATGCCTTGAAAAATCATTTGATTACACAGTGCAACAGAAAAATAAAACCATATACGGACACCACTACGTGATAAAAGAACAAAAAAGACCCGTGTCTCCCAATTTTGAGTATTTTTAATTAAGTATATATGATAATAAAAACAAGTAAGGAAAGGCTAAAGTCGGGCGGGGCCGACTCCACTGCCTGTCCGAATACAATTCAATTCGGAAAAAGTGAAAACGGGAAGGATTTTTATTTGTTTCCTATCGCCTACCATCGCGGTAGTCATGACTCTTGAGTCAAGCAAGAAAGTCACCATGTAAATTGGGTCTTAGTGAAGTGTACACTTTCAAATTTACAGCTGTCAAAAGCCATAAAGCACTAATGAAAAGGAAAATTGATCTTGAAAACCCCTGTATATATTTTTGTAAAAAACTGAAAATTATATATGTTCGACCGGAAGAGACGAGACAATATGTAAATTTGGTTTGGACACAGAATAACCGATTAGCTATAGTTTTCAAAACTTTAAAGTTTAAACAGTTTTCTTTGTTTTTTTGTTGTTGTTTGATTGGTGATCGATCCTCGAAACATGGAATTCGATTGTACGTATTACATTTAAACAGTTTTAGTTTTGCTTTACGATGATAATGCTCTAATTAAAACCAGTAAGAAAAGGTTGAAGTCGAGCAGTTTACGTGGCAGCTCTTGCGGTAGCGTCAAATAGTGCCTTAACCCTTTCCATGTATAATACGAATAAATTTTATGGTGGGCTAAGTACCTGTAAGTTTGTACATTACCTACTAGGTATATTGGTCCTCTGTGACAAGCTTATCGTTCAGAAGATATATATTTTTAAAATCAACGTGAAAAAATCTTCTTCCTAAGGTTGTATGGTTTCACGAAAGGAAACAGCTCCTCACACTTTTTTAGAAGGCACCGTCGCTTATAACTACAAATGGTCGCTTCTCTTGTTCGATGTGAATTGATTTTAATGCTCTGCCTTTTATACACAAATTTAGATAGAAATAATCGAGTAACTTACAATATTGAACAAGTAAAGTAAATATCAACATGTGGCATAATGCATATTAACAGATTGTATAGATGTAAATATCAACAAGTGGTTTGGAATTGTACATTCACACATATGTGTTGAATAAAATAGTAACAAAACCATGGCACAATAACAGAGGTAGTGTCGCTCGAGCAGCTGATTAAATTTTTTTTAATCGAAAAAAATGCAGCCAATCGATTGACTTTATGCATACACAAACGTACGCCAGTGACAGAGCAAGGATGGCCAATGGACAGGGAGCCTCCCCAATTGTTGAATTTGCTCATGTTGAATCACGCTCAATCCCAAGTATGTCTTGCACCACCAATTAGAATGCATGGCTTTAATTTTTTAATTGCAGTGATTGTTCCATGAGGTTTGACAAAGACAGGTCTAAGATTTCTTTGTTTCTTTCATGGCACAATAAAAATATTATTCTTCACTTGACACATTTATTTGTCAGTTGAATTTGACAATCAAAATGCTGAAACACACAAGGTTGTTTCTGAATTTTAGTTGTTGTTGGGGAATTGCTTCTACCTCTATTATTGTGCCATGAACAAAACTAATAATTTCGTTTCAAATATCAAATATATTAGACAAAAACAAATAAGCTACCAAAGGTAAGCATTTTGAATCCCTATACATATTTTTTCACATATCTTCTCCAAAGACACGTAAACTAAGTAAGTAAGTTTCAGGCGGCTAAACCGACTTATATACATATATGCCCTCGCTCTCAGACAACATATATACGGAAGTTATAAGGAATTCAATTTTACCTAGGGAAGTATAATTTGTATGGAAGGTTCGTGTCACATGGACCCAGCTTCCACACTTATAAAACAATTGCTAAGAACATGATCAAATATCAAGTCATAGTGGATTCCATGTATCAGTATAGAAGTTATGAACGATTTAATATTACCTATGATAGAGAGACATTGTGTGGGAGGTACAAGAAAGAGCGTGTCTAAAGCGTTTAAAGTGATTATAAAAATATTTCCAAATATCCAATTCCAAATGATTTTGATTACCCGTGTGGATGTTATGTCGGTGTGGCATTATCGCCCATATTCCACACGAATGTAACTACTATAAGCATTGCCAAATATCAAATTTCACAGTATTCCGACCATACACATAGAAGTTATAACAGCTTTAATTTTACGTAGTTTAGGATGATTTGTGTGGGTGGTACTGGAAGAGGCGTGCCAAAACCCGCAATATTTAGTACACTTAAAGTGATTATAAAAACATTATCAAATACCAAATTATAGCTGATTCTGAATATACGTGTGGAATTTATATTGGTTTTAATTTAACATAGGAATATGGGTCATTTGTGTGGGAGGTACCAGAAGGGGCGTGGCAATTTCGCCCATCTTCGAACTTAAACTAAGTTTGGGAAAAATATTACTATGTGTAAAGTTTGAACTGATTCCTTAACTCCTTTCGAGAGTTAAACGGACGGACGGACATGGCTCAAACACCTTAAAAAGTCGTGAAACGGACTTGGTCCAAACATACATAGGGTCTTAAGTCACTCCTTCAATGCGTTATACCCTCCTACTCTGTAGAGTGAGGGTATAACTATTCATAACATTTTAAAAAGTTCTTCTGGTTATCTCATTTATATATAGCATTTTCAGATTAAATGAAAAGTTTCCAAATTAAATGAAACTTTTTTTTAATTGAATGAAACTTACTTTAGAAAATATTAAGTGATTTACTAATTGTTATAAAATAATACAAGACCTATTCAATAAGACTTGATAGAAATATTAAATATTCTACGGTATCATCTATTGAAAACCAAACCTCACGTTGAATCACCCGATATAATAATGTGATTTCATAGAAACACCCTACTTCAAAAATAAAGTATAAAATTTAGCTACTCTAACTTGTTGTTATTCTTATTTTGAAAGAAAAAATTGTTCAGTGTGAAAATAGAGTAGTTGTAGTAGTACAATTGGATTGCCAAAAACTCGAGTGGACTATATAAATAAAATCATCGGCGTTTAAACGTCATCCATTAATGTTTCAGACATGTCGATTCCAATTTAAATCGTGTGTTGTCACATGGTGGCAGATGTCATCATTCTCAAGAACAATCAACAAAGTATTTATTATTTTCTGAAGTAAGTTCCATTCAATTTGAAAAAGGTTTCATTTCATCTGAAAAAGGTTTCATTTAATGTGAAAATAGTTTCATTTTATCTGAAAATGCGATATATATCGAGTTGTAAGTCTATGGTAAATTACTCTGATACTCTTTCTTTCCGATTGTAAGATTTTGAATACAAAGCCATTTCTTAGATTTGATTGAATATATCGGACAGAAAACGGTGCTGCTTTCATCATTTCAAAATATTAGTTATGTTCCAGTTTAATCTGTGTCGATCATTGGTAAAACCTAACGCATTCAGGTGAATTTGTCAAAATAATTCAAAAGCTTTCGATTCGGGAAGCCACTTATATGGGCTATCAGTGAGCTTACTCAGACTGAGAGTGGAAATGCCTCATTAGGCATTTGGAGCAACAACAGTTCGTTTACATTAAAATGTGAAATTCTGTTTATTATATATAAATAAATACAGTGGTGGCCAAAACATATGCAACTAATGGTGACTTACATTAATAGGCGCTGTAAGTTTGTAAATTTGAATCACAAAGAAAACAATGATGTTTAAATAAGTATTAATACAGCGTCGAGGTTTCAAATAATTAACAAAATTCAAATATTCTGTTATATTTTCTTTGTTATCGGCATTTTTATCGATAAATAAAAAATTCGGTCTGGACAAAGCATATGCAACTCGACAACTCTGTTTTAAGAAACGATATTTTTGAAATTTCTTTTGATCTGTCGTTGTTCGTATCAGAAAATAATAATCCTGTGTAAGGAAATTTTTAAGAATTTTCATTTTATTTTGTTATTTTTCTATTGGAGTTAAAATAGAATGGCATGCGATAAATTGGGATCTTAGCTCATACAACGAATTATGATTGCTTATTTTTGTGAAATATAACACAGAGACATTGTTCAGAAATTCAATATTCATAAAAGTTCAATATTTCGAATGTTTTTAAAAAATTAAAAAAAAAAAATGTACACCGAGGTGGTTGATCGCGTAAGATAAGTAGCCGGATGGACAATTTTATGAACAGACTTGTGAAAAACGACTCATTTTTATACACTCCACGAGAGTATTATGTCTTTGTGCATTTGTTTGTAACACCCAAAAGGAAACGAGATAGACCCATTGTTAATTATACCGATCGTCTTAGAATCACTTTCTGAGTCGATTTAGCAATGTCCGTCTGTCTGTCTGTCCGTCCGTCCGTCCATCTATTCTTGTAATCACGATACAGGTCGCAATTGTATACAGAACCAAATGAAACTTTGCACAACGATGTTTTTCGGGATAAGGACGAACTCTATTTAATTTGAAGAAAATCGGTTCAGATTTAGATATAGCCCCCATACGAATTTCACTCCCGATTTGACACTTTTCACTCTAGATACCACATATTACAACAGATTTTCTTGAAAATTGGCAAAACATCTTATATTGTAACTAGAAACACCTGTGGTAAAAATGTGTTAGATCGGTTCAGATTTATATATAGCTCCCATACAAATTTCTCTCCCGATTTGACTTTTTCCGCTCTAGAGACCACATAATATATCAGATTGTCTTAAGATTTGGTGAAACATCTTATATTTAAACTAAGAACATCTATGGTGAAAATAGGTCAAATCGGTTCAGATTTAGATATAGCCCCCATACAAATGTTGTTCCCGATTTGACATTTTCCTCTGTAGAAACCACATATTGTACTCGATTTTCTTTAAATTTGGGACAACATCTTATAATCTTACTAGAAACACCTATGCAGAAATTGGGTAAGATAGGTTCAGATTTAGATATAGCCCCCATATAAATATCGCTCCCGATTTGACTTTTTCCGCTCTAGAAACCACATATTGTATCAGATTTGGCAAAACATCTTATATTTCAACTAGAAACACCTGTGGTAAAAATGTGTTAGATCGGTTCAGATTTATATATAGCTCCCATACAAATTTCTCTCCCGATTTGACTTTTACCGCTCTAGAGACCACATAATGTATCAGATTGTCTTAAGATTTGGTGAAACATCTTATATTTCCACTAGAAATACCCATGGTGAATATCGGTCAGATCGGTTCAGATTTATATATAGCTCCCATACAAATTTCGCTCCCGATTTGACTTTTTCCGCTCTAGAAACCACATATTGTATCAGATTGTCTTCAGATTTGGCAAAAAATCTTATATTTAAACTAAGAACATCTATGGTGAAAATAAGTCAAATCGGTTCAGAATTAGATATAGCCCCCATACAAATGTTGTTCCCGATTTGACATTTTCCTCTGTAGAAACCACATATTGTACTCGATTTTCTTTAAATTTGGGACAACATCTTATAATCTTACTAGAAACACCTATGCAGAAATTGGGTAAGATAGGTTCAGATTTAGATATAGCCCCCATATAAATATCGCTCCCGATTTGACTTTTTCCGCTCTAGAAACCACATATTGTATCAGATTTGGCAAAACATCTTATATTTCAACTAGAAACACCTGTGGTAAAAATGTGTTAGATCGGTTCAGATTTATATATAGCTCCCATACAAATTTCTCTCCCGATTTGACTTTTACCGCTCTAGAGACCACATAATGTATCAGATTGTCTTAAGATTTGGTGAAACATCTTATATTTCCACTAGAAATACCCATGGTGAATATCGGTCAGATCGGTTCAGATTTATATATAGCTCCCATACAAATTTCGCTCCCGATTTGACTTTTTCCGCTCTAGAAACCACATATTGTATCAGATTGTCTTCAGATTTGGCAAAAAATCTTATATTTAAACTAAGAACATCTATGGTGAAAATAAGTCAAATCGGTTCAGAATTAGATATAGCCCCCATACAAATGTCGTTCCCGATTTGACATTTTCCTCTGTAGAAACCACATATTGTACTCGATTTTCTTTAAATTTGGGACAACATCTTATAATCTTACTAGAAACACCTATGCAGAAATTGGGTAAGATAGGTTCAGATTTAGATATAGCCCCTATATAAATGTCGCTCCCGATTTGACTTTTTCCGCTTTAAATGCCACATATTCTAATCGATTTTCTTTAAATTTGGCACAACATCTTATAATCTAACTAGAAACACCTGTGGCTAAAGCGGCTTTAAAAGCCACATATTGTGCTCGATTTTTTTTAAATTTCGCACAACATCGTATAATCTAACTAAACAAAACTATGGTGAAAGTGGTTAAGATCGGTTCAGCTTTAAATATAGCCCAAATTCAAATGTTGCTCCCATAAGTTTAACCGATTTTGGCCAAACTATACATTTTATATTTCACCTATTTCGTTCCAGGTTTCAATATATCCTCATACAAATGTCCTTTCTGATATAAAATTGTTTGTCAAACACATACATTTACAGGATACAAAAACCTTCCCGTTTTCACTTTTTCACCGAATTGAATTGTATTCGGATTGAAAGTGGAGTGTATCATCGAGTCGGCCCCGCCCAACTTTAGCCTTTCCTTACTGTTTTTCTTCCTATAAACGATGATTGACCGTCTTTTTGCAGTAACGCGGTGCGACCTCTTTCCAACTGTGTGTCTTAATTAACACATGCCATCACTACCATTAATCTTAAATTTTGATTTTTTACTAAACAAGACAGATTTCCATTCACTTTCTGGTTAATTAAAATGGCTTGTAGCATAGCGCAAACGTATTTGCTGTTTAAGCTTTGATATAATCGGTTTTTTGCAGGAGTCGTGCACGGTGCCGTTCTCGTGAAGGGGTTCGTACAGGACGATCAACCACCTCGGTGTACAACAATTTTTTTTTAAATTAGAAATAATTCGAAATATTGAACTTTTAGGAATATTGCATTTCTGGACAATGTCTCTGTGTTATATCCGAGTCGCTACCGGGCCACTGGGAGATGCCCCTATTCAAACAGCATGATGAAATACTCTAAATATTATGGGAATTTTCAGTCCTATGGGCCGATTTCGCCCATTTGCATTTGCGCCCAACCGATCCACAACTGTAAGACGTATTCATGGAAAATTTGAACGTCCTCGCGCCTTTACTTTAGATGCTAACGTGCGGACGGTCGGACATGGCTAGATCGTCTTAGAATTTTATGACGATCAAGAATATATACACTTTATAGGGTCCCAGGTCGATATTTCAAGGTGTTACAAACGGAATGACGAAGTGGAGGTGGAGGGTACAAAAATGTCGACAAAGAAAAGTATTAGCTGCGATTGAAATGGGGTACTGTGTCCTTCCTACCCATTCCGTGGATTTGACAATTCGTATAGTTGCTACTTAACGGAGACTGACGAACGATTCATTTATATTTTTCATATTGCGTTTCTTCCATTCTCTTCACAATGCTTCCGATTAGTAATATTCTCAAAATTGTTTTGAACAAAGCTAGTCGTTATACTTTTTCGAGTTTTAGTGTGGCGAACACCCCAAAACATAGATTTACAACTCGCTATAAATAAATAGGATTACCAGAAAAAACTTTATAATATTTTTTGAATATTTTTACGAGCCTTTGAAGACGTTACATAAAAAAATATTTATTGTGATTCAAAATTCTTACGATTGGTAGCTTATTTGATTTGTTCCTATATATTTGACATCGATTTCAAAAAGTCTATATATTCTGAACGACAAACTTCCCACAAAAATAAATATTTGTCCCAGCATCAGAGGGCCGATATTACCTTATATACAAACTTTCATGTATTTTACTTTCCATAAAATTAATTCGACACGGAAAGGGTTAATCTGTCTTTAAATAATAAATAAAAATTCTGTAATTTTACGATTAAGCCTTTAAAACTATTTATGTCAAAAACAAGTAAAAACGGCGGTAAGTTCGGCCGGGACGAACTTTATATACCCTTCACCACGGATTGCATTTCACAGAAGTCTATTTTCTTAGAAGTGCTGTAATATAACAGGAAAATATACATTTTTTAATATAGCCAAACCAAAACAAATACAGATATTGAAAAATTAATTTTATAAATAAATATATTATTTTTATTATTTCAAGCCAAGCTTATAAGACACGTTTACACTATATATGCATATATATATATCGAAATAATACTTCAAGTCAATTCAAAAGATAAATATAACAAATAAAATAAATACCATAAATATTGGTAGGTAGTGGGTGCTACAGTTGGTTGTATTTCCATTCCAAAAGTACAAATTTTGAAAATCCATTATCTCGAGTACATAGTGCAAAATAACCTAACTTCATGATTCAACCAATTTTTGTCGTAAAAGTAAAAAGTACGAAATTGGAAAAATCGTTTTATTTTGCAGGCAGAGGAATGTATGCTCCGAATTTCATAACTTTAGCTGCAATAATTCGGTTGGTACATTTGTTATCCCCTTTTTCCAATTTTAACCCCTCAAGACTACGACTATCTAAAATCTCTTTATTTTAAGTGTCTATGCAATTAGATGTATGGATGTACGCACCGAATTTCATCATTCTAGCTGCATTCGTTGAGTTGGTACTATTTTTATCCCCTGTACCCATTGTATACCTTGAAAGTACGATTTTGGAAAAAACCTTTTATTTTTCGAGTCAGAGGAATGTATAATCCGAATTTCATGAATATAGCTGCGGCCATTTGGTTGGTACGAATTTTGAAAAGTACTTCTATTTTACGTGTGTACGCAATCAGAGGAATGTATACACCGAGTTTCATTATTCTAGATGCAGCCGTTTGGTTGGTACCATTTTGATCCCTCTATTCCCATTTTATCCCTTAAAAGTACGAATTTGGAAAAGATAATTTCATATTATGTATCTACTCAATTAGAGGAATGTACACAGAGAATTTCGTGTTTCTAGCGGATGTCGTTTGATATGTACCATTTTTATCCCTTTTGCCCCATTTCATCCCCTACGAATAAAAATCGTTTCATGGTGCACGTTTTTGTTATCGGGGGAATGCACATACCTAATATCAAGTAAGTACAAGCAGGCATATTGAAAAAATACTCTAAAATATTAGGGGTTATTATGGGTTTTTTCAGTCCTTGTGAGGGAAAATGTTTTCCCTTTGGGCCGATTTCACCCAGTTTCAATCCCAACCGATCTACGACTACAAGACGTATTTATGCACAATTTGGACCTCCTAGCTCCTTCCGTTTAGATGCTGGCATGCTTTCAACAGACAGACAGGCGGACGGACATGGATAGATCGTCTTGGAATTTTATGACGATCAAGATATTTCAAGATGTTACAAACGGAATGACCATCCTGGAGGTGGATGGTATAATGAGACCAGTGCAAAAAAAGTGCAGAGCTAAGTTTTTCTTAAAAATATTTTATTATACCCTCCACCTCCAGGATGGGGGTATACTAACCTTGTCATTCCGTTTGTAACAGCTTGAAATATTGAGACTCTATAAAGTACATATCGAGGGCTTATATTCATAAGTGGGTATGAACCAAAACACAAATATTCAGGAGAGCGAATAAACTGATTTTCTTCTTAATTTTAAGAGTAATTATGAATCATTATTCTACAGTTTAATTTAAAGGGAATTACTAATTGCTACGATTAAAAAGCTTTCGAAATTTTCTATTATTCGCGGTTTTACGGTTCATAGCCACCATTGCATGTTTAAAATTTAGCACTATGAATGTTGAAATAGGCACATAGCCATTAATGACCAAATATATATGTAAATACGATTTATTGTAAACTCGATAACGTTTTTTATGAAATGTTGGCAATGTTGTGTAGAAAATGCATTTTCTGGAATGTACACAGCGAATTTAAAGATTCCAGGTTCATCCGTCAGATTGATACCATTTTTATCCCTTTTTCCAATTTTTTTACAAAATGTGGATATTGCGGTAGGGAGGGCATGGTAAACAAATAATACAAATTGGATATTTTTGGGAAATTTTCATTTTCGCGGGATTGACATTTTTGATTTATGATTTTCTCGCGATCTAGCCTACGTATCCGACTGAATTTTTGTTTGTGTATTAAGAACCAATGTTGCTTGTAACATTTGAAGAATCCAATTGTTGAAGAATCCAAAATTCGCGGTTGCAATTGTTTATATTTAAACTTTCTCTGTTCAGGATTCTGACACAAGTATTCCGAATGAAATCAGCAATCATATGCCATAAAAATATTTTGGTATTCTCAATATGATAAAAAGTTACGCGGGTTTTCTAAAGATACTTTTCACAACTTTTGACTTTACAGCCACTATTTATCCTATTTTAGCCTGATAACTTGGGAACCAAAATGCTATTAACCGCGAATTTGTGGAATTTGATAATGCGATATGCCCTAAATCTAGAAAAATGCTTTAAACAAAATCGTTGCAGCGAATTACAATCTTCGGTTATATGTTGCTCCAATTTTGAACTATTTTATTTCCACTATTTTTATGTTCATAGCCACTTATGCAGTCACAAAATAATGTGTGAGTTGATAGCCAAATCAAAAAAAATTTGAAAAAAATGGCTTTTGAAAAAATGTTCTCCTCCAAATTTATATGACAGATGACATCCAAATCTGAGAATAGTTTGGAATCAAAAACACATTTTCGTGAAAATGGTTCATAGCCTATATATAATATAAAATAATATAAGCCCTCTATATATTCTTAATCGTCATAAAATTCTAAGACGATCTAGCCATGTCCGTCCGTCCGTCTGTCTGCCCGTCTGTTGAAAGCACGCTAGCATCTAAACGAAAGGAGCTAGGACGTCCAAATTTTCCATAAATGCGTCTTATAGTCGTAGATCGGTTGGGATTGTATCTGGGCGAAATCGCTCCTGAGGAAAAATTTTTCCCTCACAAGTAATATTTTAGAGTATTTTTTCAATATGTCTACTTGTACTTACTAGATATTAGGTACGTACATTCCCCCGATAACAAAAACGTGCACCATAAAACGATTTTTATTCGTAGGGGTGAAATGGGGCAAAAAGGGATAAAAAATGGTACCTATCAAACAAACAGTTAGAAACACATTCCTCTAATTGAGTAGATACATATTAGAAAAGTAATTTTTCCCAAATTCGTACTTTTAAGGGATAAAATGGGAATAGAGGGATAAAAATGGTACCAACCAAATGGCTGCACCTACAATATTGAAATTCGGTGTATACATTCCTCAGATTGCATAGACACGTAAAATCTAGGGATTTTTCCAAATTCGTACTTTTTTAGGTTAAAATGGAAAAAGGGGATAAAAATGTACCAACCAAATTACTGCAGCTAAAGTTATGAAATTCGGAGCATACATTCCTCTGCCTGCATAGAAACGCAAAATAAAACGATTTTTCCCATTTCGTACTTTTTACTTTTACGACAAAAATTGGTTGAATCATGAAGTTAGGTTATTTTGCACTATGTACGCGAGATAATGGATTTTCAAAATTTGTTCTTTTGTATGGAAATATAACCAACTGTAGCACCCACTATCTACCAACATTTACGGTATATTTACTTTTTGAATTGACTTGAATAGGTTATTGCCTTATAAGCGTGGTTTGAAATCATCTGGGACCAATCATCAACCATTTACAATATACTTTTATGTGACATTCCGCAACCACCCCAGAGTGACTTGCTTTGCTGTTAGTTTATGCCGACGACATACTTATTGCCTCATCGGGGCCTGTAGCTTCTATCGCTAACGCAAAATGTCAGGAGTTATGTTCCTGACATCCGGATAGGGAATAGCCCGATTAGTACCTTGGGGTCATTTTCCAAACCAATTTTGGCCAATCACATATTGGCCAAAGTTAAACGAATTTTTTACCTCTATCGACTGCGACTTTACGACATAGGAGGGGTCTTAGTACCGAAGTTAGGCTGATGATCTATAAACAGATCATAAGGCCTATCTTGTCCTATGCTTTCCCCGCCTGGTTTGGAATCTCATCCACCCAGATGGAAAGACTTAGGAGGTGGGAACGGAGTATACTGATATCTAGCCTGTGTTTGCCACCCACGATTGCTGAGGACGGAACTATAAGAAGACCTTCTTGTAGAACCATTTACAACGCGGCCGGTTTCGATCGGATTGACGTCTTTTTAATGAAGTGGGAACTTCGGTTCCTAGATGGGTCTGCCTCCTTGGATAACGGACTGGTTAGTTATAATAATAATGTAAGAATGACTAATGTTAGCTCTTAAGCGCATTTAAATATTCAATTAAGGACATCGAATTCAATAAAGCAAGCAAGTAATGTTTGAAATCATAAAAATTTATTTATAAAATAATGTTTTCAATATTTTTATTTGTTTTGGTTTGGTTATATTTAAAAAAATAAATTTTCTTGTAATGTTGAAAAATATATTTAACATTTTGTGATTACTGTAGTCTTGTCAGTTTTCTTAAGCGTTGTAATTTTGTGATTCGTAGTGAGCATAACCTATAAATGTCGTGGACCAAAAGTTATATGTAGGACTCAACTTGACTCAACGTGTAAATGTGAAAGTGTTCGTCTGAGTGTGTAGTTTATGGTGGAATTAATATCTCGTCAGCATTTTTCGGCAAACTCCTGCAATTGCCACTTTATTTTAGCACAATTTCGATTAGCCATCGTACATGTATTTGATCATATCTCTGAATCAGATTTGTGTATGAGACCCATCAACATCTCATTTTAAAGGTATTGTAAGTACCTTTAAAATGGTATATAACGTTATTCACATTTCTGTACACATGTAGACATTTTATATTATTTCCTGAAATAATAATTTAAATTGCAGTGTCAAGTAGAATATTTGTATGCTATAGTTTGCTTTTGTAATAATGTTCAGAGAAACATTGTTCGGTTAAGCGAAATGAGTTTCATTATTTTAAGCTTTCTTAAAATTTTGTTTTTGGTCACCCTGTACTAATACAAGGTGATAATTATTTAGGTTATATATTGAGGCGTGGTCCGATCGGCCCAATTTTATTTTTATTTTTTTAAGTGTGTTATGTCTAGCAAATGTGCAAAATTATAAGATTGTATCTTTATTTTTCGACTTTATGCCATACAAAATGGATTTGGGGCTAGTGTGTCATAGTGGAGGATATATAAAGTTCGGCTCGGTCGAACTTAACATCGTTTTTCTTGTGATCGGTTATATATGTACCACTTACAATTGGTACTTCCCTGAGATACTAAAGAAATGGATATGTTCCATGGAGAATATTGAAGAACAGAACTTTAGTTTACAGCGAATAAAGGAAGAAATGTCAAAAATCAAATTGATTATAGGTTGAGTGTGATTCTCCTCCTTTCCATTGCCAAAACAAAAAACTTCCTACGTAAGAAGAACGTACTTAATCGATAGCTGGAATTCGAATGTACTACATTCAAAACACATAGAAAATCAATCAAATTGTTCACTAATCAAACAACACAAAAACTAAAAAATTAATATAATTTCTGTTTTTTTTTTGACTTAAGTCGGTTTTGACGAATGAATATTTCTTTTTTACTAACTTCCTTTACTATTGTGCTAAGATAATCCAAAGAAAATGTGTAATTTTACAAAATTCAAATCAAAAATTCCCCATCTTTCAAATCCCGCCCATTTGTATATAGTCTAACACTATCATTCGAACTGGCACATATATACCCTCCACCATGGAGTACATTACAGGAAGTATTACAGGCAGATTGGAGGCTATCGACTTCACATAGAAATGCTGTAACATATTACAGAAATTATGAAATGTGTCGGAGTCATCCCCAGAGGAGTTAAATGTAAGACCGACCCCTCATTTTTTCCCTCCCCGCATACCCCCTATCTCCACTCCGTAATGGGGCTCCCATAAAAAAACTGCATTTTTGTAAAAATTTGTCCCACCACCCTAACTGCCCCAAGGAGGCCCCTAGTGGAGTCAATATTTTCTCAGAACACACCTACCATCCAACTGCAACCCCTAAGGTGGCCCCCATACATTTGCATATTTTTTTTATGAAAAAAGGCCCAAAACTTCCCCGCAGGGGAGAAGTGTAAGACTGACCCCCATTAATTTTCCCTCCTCAACATTTTCCCCAAACATATCTATCCCATATCACCACTGCTTAAGGGAAAAGTTGATATACATATTATAATGCTTAAGGGGGCTCCCTTAAGGACAGCGGCGGCATTGGCAACAAACAAACACGATCGCCCAGAAAA
Source organism: Polietes domitor (assembly GCA_947397865.1). Classification (NCBI taxonomy): domain Eukaryota; kingdom Metazoa; phylum Arthropoda; class Insecta; order Diptera; family Muscidae; genus Polietes; species Polietes domitor. The sequence continues at coordinate 119,610,593 of OX377619.1, read as the reverse complement.
TTTTGTTGGCTTTGAAGGTGTGAAAAGAATTAGATTGATGTCAAAACTCATGAAGAACGATTTGAGCCATTACGTCACATCTGAGACAGGAACATTTTTCGCACGATTCGGATTATCAACATATTTAATTGTTGCCGATCCAAAAACCTTGGGAAGATCGCGAAGACCACCAGCAAGCGCTTAACCAGCATTGCTTGAATTGCATTCTCTCAGAAATTAACTTACAACACTTTTTTCGCATAGTATAATGCTCCCTTCGACCAAAAATTGAAAACTGTGACCCGCGATAAAAGAAACTCAGACAAGCTGGGCTATACGTTTATTCTACAAAAATTATCTACTCAACATGCCCTTTCAGAATTATAGCGTCGCTGTTCTGTTTCAAAAATGCTGATAGACAGTGTTATTATTAAAATAAATACATTTTCAAACAAATGTGATTCTGCAATTCTATCAGTCAAGAGTTTTCCGGTGATATTACTTTTATAAATTGAGTCTATAAAACGCCGTAAAATGATACCATGCTTGCCGTTTTAATATAATGATTCGTCACAAGGTAATTTAAAATAAATTTTAACTTCTTCGTGGTATGAGATACCATTTTTTCCAGTTTCAAGCAACTTTCTTCTAGTTCTACAGAAATTAATAAATGGAAAATTACGTCACATTCGGAGAGAAGAATTTCACATGAAATTTTGTTGGTATGTTTGGACCAAATCCGTTTCACGACTTTTTAAGGTGTTTGAGCCATGTCCGTCCGTCCGTCTGTCTGGCTGGCTGGTGTACACGATAACTATCGAAAGGAGTTGAGGAATCGCTTCAAACTTTGCACATCATAATATTTTTCCCAAACTTAGTTTAAGTTCGAAGATGGGCGAAATTGCCACGCCCCTTCTGGTACCTCCCGCACAAATAGCCAATATTCCAACGTTAACTTAAAACCCATATAACTTCTACACGGATAATCCGAATCAGCTATAATTTGGTATTTGATAATGTTTTTATAATCACTTTATGTGTACTAAATATAGCGGGTTTTGCCACGCCCCTTCTAGTACCTCCTGTTATAACTTCTGTACTGATTATTGGAATAATGTGAAATTTGATATTTAGCAATGCTTTTTTAGTGGTTACATTCGCATGGAATATGGGCGAAATTTTCACACTTCACTTCTTCTGGTACCTCCCACACAAAGTGGCATAAACTTTGGTTACAATAAAACCGACATAACATCCATACGGGTAGTAAAAATCATTTGAAACTTGATATTTAAAAATGTTTTTAAATTCACTTTAAACCTCAAAAATATTTACGCTTTAGCCACGCCCCTTCTTGGACCTCCCACACAATTGTATCTATGCTAGGTAATATTAAATCCTTCATAACTTCTATACTGGTGCAAGGAATGACTATGACTTGATATTTGATCAAGTTTTTACAATTGTTTTATAAATGTGGAAGCTGGGACCATGTGACACGAACCTCCTAGCATCTTCCACACAATTGTATTCCTTATAACTTCAGTCGGCTAAGCCGACTACTTGTTCTATACACAATTAGCACATACCTCAAGTTAAACATATACGATAATTTCAATAAGGTAAATTTGGTGAAAATTAGTTCAAACTAGCTTAACCCCGCCCGCTTCGCCAGGCAAAAAAAAAACAAAATTGTAAAATTAAAATCAGGTTTCATATTGATATTATCGTGGTTTGTAATAAATACGTTCCAATTTTCAGCCTTCTAGCTAAAAAACACTTTTTTCCACTTTTTTCCCGTGGTCAGTAATATATACGTTCCAATTTTCAGTCTTCTAGCTCTCAAAAACACTATAGCCACGCCCACTCCGCCCACAAAATGAAAATCCAAATTTCGGCATCATATTTATCATTCTCGTGGTCAGTAATATATACATTCCAATTTTCAGCCTTCTAGCTCAAAAAACGCTATTGCCACGCCCACTCCGCCCACAAAATGAAAATCCAAATTTCGGCATCACATTTATCATTCTCGTGGTCAGTAATATATATGTACCAATTTTCAGCCGTCTATCTATCAAAAACACTATTGCCACGCCCCCTCCGCCCACAGAGCAAATTTATAAAAATTCTATAGCCTATAGTTCCTTCCAGACCTACATCAATCTGTACTGAAAATTTCAACAACATCGGTTCAGCCGTTTACACGTGATTGCGTAACAAACAAACAGACAGACAGACAGACAGACAGACTTACACTAAGGTTTTATAATATTAATAGGGATAATTGTTTACATAGAATTTATTATGCACAAGTGATTACATCGGGAAACAGATCAGTGAAGATATAAAATTCTATTCTCTTTAACATTTCCGGGACTCCAAAATGCAAAAGTCGCAGACATTTCCCCATCGCCTTTGTACGTGGTGGCTGTCCATTAACACCTACAACTTTCCCGATACCTTCCAAGCTGTTATTTTCGTTGGAACCGGTGAAACACAATTCGTCTCCACAATTCAAGAGGCATTGCATTGCTCCGCACAGTAATTGCTAAAAAATCATTTTTTTGTCAAGGCAGGAGAATTTCTTTAAAAAGTAGACACAAACCGCAAAATAAAGATTTTTTAATTTATTTGTATAGGGTTTTCCAATAAGGACTTGACAACTTTTTTTAAATAAAATCGGAGAACGTACGTCGCTTCATTGGTTCCAATTCTTGAGTCAGCTTGATCTTGTATGGGTGTAAACCTTACGCAAAATTCGGCATGAAGTTGTCTTGGCGATGTCCAGTTCTTCAGATTGCTTGTTATTGCTTGTCTACTAGGGCGACAATAACGACCGAAAATTGGAGTTAACGCTCTTAAAGTTGCGGTCACCGACTCCGAATTTCGGTAGTACATTTTTATAACTTCATACGTTGTTCGTTCGTGTACTTTACCATGATGAAAATGTGGAGTTTACTGAAAAAAGGCAAGTAACAGTTAGATGATCAGGGAAATATTTCGTTCACAAATTAAATTCAAAGTCGTCAAGTACCTATTTATAAGGAGACATACAACCTAAGTGGTGCGAAAAGCGTGGTGTAGTAAGCGTGATAGCACCTCATACACCATTTTACCATAACCACCAGGATTGTGATTAAAGCATCAAATTATTTGTCACGTCTTCTGATGACGATGTGAAAAAACATACAATTATATAACCTATTCTCGAGATTTACGAATATCGATTTCTTCCTATGAGGGACTCCATAAAATAAATTCCAGATATTCATTCTCGAAAATGTTAGCCGCAGAAAGCAATTTGTGATAGATCAGATTTTGTTTTAACTTCAAAAGTGTTCATTAATTCCAGCGGAAACTCAATTAATTAACTTAAATCCACAGTAGAACCTTGAATATTATTTAGATTTCAAAACTGACCATCTAAAATCTATGAGCTTCAGCTAAGCTTCGTAGAATAAAAGTCTATTTAAAATTGTTCCCAATTTGTTATTATACCCTACATCACTTCGTGGAATATGGTATTATAATATGGTTAGTTTTCCGCCATCTTTAAGTATACCGATCGGCTTAGAATCACCAGCTGAATAGATTTATCAAGACAGACAGACAGTCTGTTGTCCATCTAAGCTTGTTCGCACTCTACAGGTCGCAATTGTTGTCCGGTTGCCATGGAATTTGGTAAAGGCAAATTTTAGTCCAAAGGCGATCCCTATTGAATTTGGAGGAAATTGGTTCAGATTTAGATATAGCCTCCATACAATCCCTTCAATTTACCCAAATTCTGCTCTAGAATACGCATTTTACATTGGATATTGATAAAATATTCAAACTATAAATAGCTAACATAAAAGTGGACTATGTGGATCCATGTTTTGATATAGCCCCCATACAAATGTACATCGGATCTTGTTCAAATTTTCCAGATCACGTTATATTTTCTCTCAGAATACCTACGGGAAAATTGGACCATATGGATCAATGTTTCAAATTCAACTGTCCCACCAATTTTCATTATTATCGCCTCATATTACATAGTATCTGGATCAAAATTTCCACATCATGGACTATTTCACATAGGAACACTTACTGATGAAGTGGACCATGGCTCCCTGTTTTGATGTAGACCCAATATATCACGTTGTATTTAGTTAGTTAGTGGAGCATTATGCGATGATATTACCACCGCTCATTATCAATTTCTGATTTGTTTTGGATAACACTAGACACAACTTATTTTATCCAACATTGATGAAAATAATCGTTATTTGTATACCCTCACTCTACAGAGTAGGAGGGTATATATCATTTGGGATAGAAAAAAGTGTAACGCATTGAAGGAGTGACTTAAGACCCCAAGTATGTTTGGACCAAATCCGTTTCACGACTTTTTATGCTGTTTGAGCCATGTCCGTTCGTCCGTCTAACTCTCGAATGGAGTTAAGGAATCAGTTCAAACTTTGCACATAGTAATATTTTTCCCAAACGTAGTTTAAGTTTGAAGATTGCCACGCCCCTTCTGGTACCTCCCACACAAATGACCCATATTCCTATGTTAAATTAAAACCAATGTAACTTCAACACGGTGTATACATTCCTGCATTCTATTTATACCGATATAATACTTCAAGTAAATTCCAAAAGTAAATGTAAGACACGATGCAGGAGGTGCATTTTCAGCTACTGTCGTTTGGTTGATAGTATTTCTATCCTATTTTAATTCCATTATCTCTGACGTACGCAGTGCAAGATTACCTATCTTCATGATACTAGCAATTTGCTCGCTACCAGTTTTATCACTTTTCCATTTTTGCCGTAAAAGTAAAAAAAATAAATTTATTTTGCCTGTCTATGCAGTCAGAGGAATGTATACACCGAATTCCATTTGGTTGGTACCATTTTTATCCCCTTTTTCCCATTTTACACCCTTAAGAATACGATTTTCTAAAATCTCTTTATTTTACGTGTCTACGCAATTAGAGGGATGTACATACCGAATTTCTTGTTTCTAGCTGTGTCCCTACACATAATTGAATGATGTGACCCACTTACACAATAGGTTCTTCCAGTTCAAGTAAAACGTGTTATTCCCAATATGAATAAATTCTCTGGAAATACGTGGTTTCTGAGGGGAAAAGTCAAGCTAAGAGCGAATATAAATATAAAGCTATATATAAATCGGAACCGATCTGACCCATTTTCACCATGGGTGTTTCTAGTGGAAACATTAGATATTTCGCTTAATTTGAAGACAATCTGACACAATATGTATCAGATTGTCGTTAGCGAAATTTGAATGGGAGCTATATATAAATCTGAACCGATCTGACCTATTTTCACCACAGGGGTTCCTAGTTTTAATATAAGATGTTTTGCCAAATTTGAAAACAATCTGATAAAATATATGGTTTCTAGAGCGGAAAAAGTCAAATTGGGAGCGAAATTTGTATGGGGGCTATATATAAATCTGAACCGATCTGACCCATTTTTATCATGGGTGTTTATATTGGAAAAATAAGATGTTCTGCCAAATTTGAAGAATATCTGTTAAAATATGTGATATCCAGCATGAAAAGAGTCAAATCGGGAGTGAAATTCGTATGGGGGCTATATCTAAATCGGAACCGATTTTCTTCAAATTAAATAGCGTTCGAACTTATCCCGAAAAACTTCGTTGTGCAAAGTTTCGTTTGGTTCTGGCTTCAATTGCGGCCTGTATCGTGATTACAAGAATAGCTGGACAGACAGACGGACATTGCGAAATCGATTCAAAAAGTGATTCTAAGTCGATCGGTATAATTAACAATGGGTCTATCCCTTCCTTTTGAGTGTTATAAACAAATGCACAAAGACATAATTGTTTATTCGGGTTAGAGGGAGACGGGAACTGGTGGTGGAGAATATAATACACTTTATATTCGGTAAACGTTATCAATTCATGTGTATGTATATTTGTAACAACTTTAAATTGTACAATGTCGTCACTTTGCAACGCATATATGTATGTATGTTTTCTGTGTAATGTTATAAATATATGTATATGTTTTAGAGTAATAATTATGTATAATAATTATAAATAATAAACCAGTAAGGAAAGGCTAAAGTCGGGCGGGGCCGACTCTATGATACACTCCACTTTCAATCCGAATACAATTCAATTCGGTGAAAAAGTGAAAACGGGAAGTTTTTTGTATCCTGTAAATGTATGTGTTTGACAAAAAATTTTATATCGCAAAGGACATTTGTATGAGGATATATTGAAACCTGGAACGAAATAGGTGAAATATAAAATGTATAGTTTGGCCAAAATCGGATAAACTTATGGGAGCAACATTTGAATTTGGGCTATATTTAAATCTGAACCGATCTTACCCACTTTCAAAATAGTTTTGTTTAGTCAGATTATAAGATGTTGTGCGAAATTTAAAGAAAATCGAGCACAATATGTGGCTTTTAAAGCGGCAAAAGTCAAATCGGGAGCGACATTTGTATGGGGGCTATATCTAAATCTGAACCGATCTAGCCCGCTTTAGCCACAGGTGTTTCTAGTTAGATTATAAGATGTTGTGCGAAATTTAAAGAAAATCGATTAGAATATGTGGCATTTAAAGCGGAAAAAGTCAAATCGGGAGAGACATTTATATGGAGGCTATATCTAAATCTGAACCGATCTTACCCAATTTCTGCATAGGTGTTTCTAGTAAGATTATAAGATCTTGTGCCAAATTTAAAGAAAATCGAGTACAATATGTGGTTTCTACAGAGAAAAATGTCAAATGGGGAACGACATTTGTATGGGGGCTATATCTAAATCTGAACCGATTTGACCTATTTTCACCATAGATGTTTTTAGTTTAAATATAAGATGTTTTGCCAAATCTGAAGACAATCTGATACAATATGTGGTTTCTACAGCGGAAAAAGTCAAATCGGGAGCGAAATTTGTATGGGAGCTATATATAAATCTGAACCGATCTGACCGATATTCACCATGGGTGTTTCTAGTTGAAATATAAGATGTTTTACCAAATCTGAAGACAATCTGATATTATGTGGTTTCTAGAGCGGAAAAAGTCAAATCGGGAGCGAAATTTGTATGGGAGCTATATATAAATCTGAACCGATCTGACCGATATTCACCATGGGTGTTTCTAGTTGAAATATAAGATGTTTTACCAAATCTGAAGACAATCTGATACATTATGTGGTTTCTAGAGCGGAAAAAGTCAAATCGGGAGAGAAATTTGTATGGGAGCTATATATAAATCTGAACCGATCTAAAACATTTCTACCACAGGTGTTTCTAGTTACAATATAAGATGTTTTGCCAATTTTAAAGAAAATCGGTTGTAATATGTGGTATCTAGAGTGAAAATAGTCAAATCGGGAGTGAAATTCGTATGGGGGCTATATCTAAATCTGAACCGATTTTCATCAAATTAAATAGCGTTCGTCCTTATCCCGAAGAACATCGTTGTGCAAAGTTTCATTTGGTTCTGTCTACAATTGCGACCTGTATCGTGATTACAAGAATAGATGGACGGACGGACGGACGGACGGACGGACGGACGGACGGACAGACAGACGGACATTGCTAAATCGACTCAGAAAGTGATTCTAAGACGATCGGTATAATTAACAATGGGTATATCTCGTTTCCTTTTGGGTGTTACAAACAAATGCACAAAGACATAATACTCTCGTGGAGTGTATAATTATGTATAAGAATGCGGATAACTAAGCTGCGATAACAAAAATGTAAATAAAATGTTAAATTTTCACTGAAAATAAAAAGTTCGTATTTAAAATTGTCGACACAAGCAATATCAATGTGTGTGTGAAAACAAATTTTGAGAAAATAATTTTGTGTTAAAATGTTTGGACTTAGCCTGGATAATTATCCAGTGTAAGTCAAAATGATGGTTATCGAGGCTAAGTCCAATAAAGTCAACACAAAATATTTTTTGGAAAATTTGTTTTCACACATACATTGATATTGCTTTTGGCGACAATTTTAAAAAAGAATTTTTTATTTTGAGCAAACATTAAATTTTTATTAACGTTTTTGTTATCGCAGCTTGTTATCCCGGCTTAAATAAAAACAGCCCTAATGCTGTGGTTGATGCGAGGGAAGGAAGAAAAACAACTGACCGGCTGAGCGGTTAATGTCGACAGTCAGCTCAGTTGACACAAACCAAATATTAGGGTGACCAACAGTAAGGTTACCGTATCAACAATAATACTCTCGTGGAGTGTATAAAAACATGCTTAAATACTCTAAAATATTAGGGGTTATTATGGGTATTTTCAATCCTTGTGAGGTAAAAATTTTTCTCTTTGTGTCGATTTCGTCCAGTTGCATTCCCAACCGATCTACTACTATAAGACGTATTTATGGACAAGCAGGACGTCCTAGCTCCTTTCGTTTAGATGCTACCGTGCTTTCAACAGACGGACGAGCATGGCTAGATCGTCTTAGAATTGTATGCCGATCAAGAATATATGTACTTTATTGGATCTCAGGTTGATATTTCAAAGTGTTACAAACGCAATGACAAAGTTAGTATACCCCCATCCTGGAGGTGCAGGGTATAAAAATTACAAATGACAAGACGGCAAAAATAAATTTGTGAATAATGGCTATTCAAGTGATTGTTATCAACATTATTTTAAAGCTCTAATCTATATATATAAAAGAGTTGCGTTACTGACTGACTGACTGACTTATCATTGACCAGGCCCCAGACCAAACGGCTGAAGCCAGGGTCATGAAATTTTCAGGGTAGTTCCCAAATATGACGTAGATGTCGACTAAGAAAGGGTTTTACGAAATTCGTACTTTTAAGGGAAGAGAGGGACAAAAAGGGATAAAAATGGTACCAACTAAAGTATTACAGCTAGAAAGTGAAATTTGGTATGTAAATTCCTCTGATCATATAGAAACGAAGTAGAATTTGATTTTTTCGAAATTTGTACATTTAAGAGAAGAGCGGAACAAAAAGGGATAAAAATGGTACCAACTAAAGTATTACAGCTAGAAACGTGAAATTCGGTATGTAAATTCCTCTGACCATATAGAAACGAAGTAGAATTAGATTTTTTCGAAATTTGTACTTTTAAGAGAAGAGCGGGACAAAAAGGTATAAAAATGGTACCAACTAAAGTATTACAGCTAGAAACGTGAAATTTGGTATGTAAATTCCTCTGATCATATAGAAACGAAGTAAAATTAGATTTTTTCGAAATTTGTACGTTTAAGGGAAGAGAGGGACAAAAAGGGATAAAAATGGTACCAACTAAAGTATTACAGCTAGAAACGTGAAATTTGGTATGTAAATTCCTCTGATCATATAGAAACAAAGTAAAATTAGATTTTTTCGAAATTTGTACTTTTAAGGGGAGAGCGGGACAAAAAGGGATAAAAATGGTACCAACTAAAGTATTACAGCTAGAATCGTGAAATTTGGTATGTAAATTCCTCTGACGATATAGAAACAAAATAAAATTAGATTTTTTCGAAATTTGTATTTTTAGGGGGCGAGCGAGACAAAAAGGGATAAAAATGGTACCAACTAATGTACTACAACTAGAATCGTGAAATTTGGTATGTAAATTCCTCTGACCATATAGAAACGAAGTAAAATTGGATTTTTCGAAATTTGTACTTTTTAGGGGGTAGGCGGGACAAAAAGGGTTTCAATTTAAGAATTGCAGCTATAGTCGGGAAATTTGGAGTGTAAACTGTTTGTAAAGCGCAATCTAAATGGATTTTTTGAAATTTTCTTATAGGGGGTGAGCCACAAGGGATAAAAGTAGTACCAACTAAAGTATTGGAGCTATAGTCGTGAAATGTTGTGTGTAAGTTCCACTGACAACGAGAAGTGCAAATCTAAACGAATTTTTTTTTTTCAAATTTTGTACATATAAACAATGAGCGGGATAAAAATAGTACCAACTAAAATATTTCAGCTATAGTCGTGAAATTTTGCGTTTAAATTTCTCTGACAACGTAGACTTGAAACATAAATGGATTTCTCGAAATTTGTACTTTTAAGTTGCGAGCGGGACAAAAAGGGATAAAAATGGTACCAACTTTAGTATTACAGCTAGAATCGTGATATTTAGTGTGTAAATTCCTCTGACCATATAGAAGCGCAGTAGTTTGATTTATCAAAATTTGTACTTTTAAGGGGTGCGCGGGACGAAAAGGGATACAAATGCTGTAGAATCATTTAATTAAGTAAGCACGGCACATAAATGGATATTTCAAAATTTGTACTTAAATGGGGGGATACGGGACAACAAGGAATAAATGTGTTACAAAAAAAGTACATATTTTTAGGGGAAGCAAAAACACAAGTTACCTACAGTAATTTTTCAAAATGTGTACATTTTGGGAAAGAAGTGCAAAAAGTTATAAACTGGCTGGCTGAATCTAGAAACATGAGATCGAGGATATAAATGGTTGTAATATTTTGTTCAAAACTTGGTAGAAAATTATAAAAATTATACATACGATGTAGTTCAGCTAAAATAGTGCATATCGACAAGCACATTCCTTCGACTGTGTGTGTGAGTGGTAGCTAATAGGAGGTTTCCAAATTACTATTTTAGATTTACCTATATTCACCAAAAGAAAATTAAATAATTACTATCCAAAAACAAAGACGGATAAAATTAACAATTAACTGGCTTTTTCGCGTGCGAAGCAGCTGGTACTGCTAGTACTATTATAAATTAATTCGTGGTTTAGAAAAAAACATGGTTTTAGTTTGAAGTTTTTTTTTGAATGGACAAACCTATATTATGAGCTCACTTGGATATTTGGTAGCTATTCCCCTCGATTCCCTCAATCAAATAAGTATGCAAATATAGGTGCAAATATAAGCCTCAAGATTGCAAATATTTGCCACACTTTAAATGCTATTCAAAACAGGAAACCTCACAAGTTCTTACAAAACGTATGTTACTGTTCAGTGCATGTAAACACGTGTAAATATTGCTATGGCTGTGATATATTTTTGATTACTAGTATGGTTTTCCACCTATTTATTTTAATTTTGTTGGTGTAGGTAACAAAAAACGCGGGCGTCTTAATGTGAATTTTGCGGATTCATCAAAGAAAACGATGAAGATGCAGCGCAGATTAGCAAAATTGGCGGAAACATATGAATATGTGGCTGATGCCATACGTAGTGCATGTTTACAACCAGACCCAAAGTTGGAGCTGAACCATATACACGGGAAACTAGAAACTATTTCAAGCGTAAGGTCACACCCGTAACGCTCTTTTTTGCAGTATAGGTACCTCGAATATTTGATAATTCGATTAAACCGATCTCTTTAATACGCAACATCGTGTCGTTTTAGTCAAAGATATTAGATATTAGAAATATATTAAAGCGAAAGTGTCACGACCGTTACCCATCACTTTAATGGGAATGGTATTGATGCTTCGCAAAGCGTGAGTATTCCATAATTCAATTGGAATTGGAATCAAATGAAATAGTTGAATAATTGCCGTTGGATTTTGCTGACGTATTATGTGACTAATGCGAGGCTAAACCTGTTTGAACCTCACAAGGCAGCTATATTGAAGGTGCGGCTGTACTCACGACACGCAGTGTATGTCTCCACCATTTCCCTCCCGCATCTAATGTTGTTGCTGGCTGTCATTTCCCTTCGTGTAGACAATGGCACGCTCTCTTTTTTGGATTTTTGGTGAATATAGAAATGTTCTCAACAAAGAAGAGTCGAAGAATGAGGAGTTCTTGGGACGTCATCCGATATCTCAATCTGAGTTGGTTTCCATTAATTTCGTCCTTTAACAGCAAAAGGAGATTGTGCCAAACATTGCAACAATCCGTGAGCGGGTGCAGACACTTGAGGATAACAATAGTCGCATAAACGATTGACAATGTCCCTCATTTCCCATAAATCATTCGTTGCCGAGTTCACTCACTTCCAATTAATCAATCCATTTCCAAATATCGACTACACCAAGATGTTGGCCTTCAACAAACTTTTACACCGAATCGCAAAATTGTTTTTGGACGCTCTTCTCCATTAATATTCAGCCAAAATGTACGAACGTCTGTCTGTCTGTATGTATGTAGTTAGCATAAGCGTGTAGCAGCCAACAGCCAGCGGCCAACAACCATCATCATAATTTGTCTCAACTGACCTTGCAATAGTCCGTGTTTCCATTTTAACCGAAAACTTGCCCTCCATCTCCGTTTAGGTCGCACCAATTCAAAGCAATTATAAAATGAGATTTTCTCAAACACTGGCTACGTACATGTGTTAGTGTGTATGCGTGTTGGTGTGTATTTATGGATTTAAGTATATATCCATAGGCGGAAAGGGCGGAATGGAAGGCCTGACTTAGGCCCCCATTCAGTCTCAATTACTCAAGTGCAACTTCATCGTTTGACGTGAATTTCTTTCCACCAAGACTACTTTACAAGTTTCGATAAAGAAGTATCCGGCGGGGGGGGGGCTTAGATTTGAAGATTTCATGATGTGCCGCCTATAAACGCACCACCCACCCTATATCATCTGTCAATGGAAATGATGCGGCGTGTTGAGATGTTCGTAGTCTACATGCTAAATTTCAGGGCGATGTAATACTAAAATAATAGCATTCACTTGAGGTATATTAGGGTGGGATTCATTTACACTTTTTAAAAATTTAATGCTTTTCTTGTCGCATATTCCTCTATAAATGTAAAAATTACATAACTGTATGGGCATACGCCTACGGTGGGCGTGGTCCGTACAATTTATTGGAAAAATCTGTCCTTCCGTCCAGCTGATTGGTAGTATGATTTTAACCCTTCGAGTACACACAATTATGACCAGCTGAACTTGGAAATTGTAAAAACAATTGACTTGTCAATAAAAGTAAAAAAATTAAGAAGAAATCTATTAATTTAGTAACACTAAATACAAAAATTAAATTTCTTCTTACGAAGGAATTTATTTAACAACAAGTTCAGGGATTTGGCGTTTTGTTATTTTTTCTTAACTCAAACTCGTCTGACAATTGTGAGGGTTAATATGAAATATTCAATTGGTACATTCCAATTTGAAATCTCTACGAAATTTTCGACTTGCATTTCGATGTGGATAGTTTCAAATGAAGGGACTTTAAAATTCCCATATTTTCAGACTAGTTTTTTTTTCCGGGATAGAGTTTTTGTTCCAATCAGTCTCAGTCATATGTAACTTGTTATTATGAAAGTTGTATTATCTGAAAGTATCATTATCTAATTCCTCTGTCCCATACAAACGCAATTCTTTATTTTCCAATTTCTCTCCTTATCTCTTCTATCTGACACTTAATGTTACTTTATATCAAGCCACCCGAATATATTTTCGGTGGAGAAGAACTGCCCCATGACTGGACACGGCCGGGGTATGATACGAAATAGGACCTCTCTATACTCCAATTTAGATCAACAAAACTACTCAGGTTTAGTTAAAATTCCGTTAATAGTGAGAAATTGTTTTATGTATGCGAGTAAAGTTTCAAAGTCAGATGAAATACCTAGTTCATTTACTAGAAATAAGGTAGTAAATTTACTTCGAAATATGTCGTTGAATCCAATAAATTCATTCTAGAAATATTTGTATGGAAGAAAGCTGTTGAAGATCGACCATATGATCGACATCACCTGATGTGCGTATGTCAATGCTGTAACATCCAAATACAGATGGCGTTAGCGGTTATTTTATGACTGTCAAATCTGTAGTTTTTGTGTGCACCAAACGCAGCAACACACTTGCTCAAAATAAAATATTAAAAAACCAAATTTGTGTTGTTTTAATAAATTGTCTCCTCTAGACTACGTCTAGGGGAGACCAACAGTGCCATCATCCTGATGGAAATCTGTTCAAAAGCCAATATAGGAAGTTTTTAGTTAATTGATCCCACCTCCAGGATGGGGGTATACTAACTTTGTCATTCCGTTTGTAACACCTTGAAATATCGATCTGACACCCTATAAAGTATATATCGAGGGCTTTTATTCAAAAGTCGATATGAACCATTTTCTCGAAAATGAGTTTTTGATGTCAAACTATTCTCAACTATTGATGTCATCTGTCATATAAATTTGGAGAAGAATTTTTCTCTAAAGTCACTTAGTTTGTGACTGTAAAAGTGGCTGTGAACATAAAAATAATATGAATAAAATAGTTGAACAATGGAGTAGCATATAACCGAAGCATATATAAAACATTTGACGAGCGCCCCGGTAGTCGAGTTGGTAGTGTGCTCGGCTATCAGCGTGGAGGTCGTGGGTTCGATTCCCACCAGAGGCTCTCGTCTGTCGCTGCAATAACTAGCTACAATGGTCTTAGTCACCCCGGCTCAATCCCTGGACCCAAAATTAGAATGTAAATTTACTTTGTATTGTAATTCATAATAAATAAATAAAAAAATAAAAAAAACATTTGACTAGATTTAGGGAATATCGTACTATCACATTCCATCATTTCGCGTTAATAGCATTTTGGTTCCCAAGTAATCAGGCTAAAATAGGATAAATAGTGGCTGAAAAGTCAAAAATTGTGAAAAGTATCTTTAGAAAAAGCCGCGTAACTTTGTATCATATTGAGAATACCAAAATGTGGTATGTGATTGCCGACTTCATGGAGGATATTTGTGTCGGAAAAGCTTCAAAATCTTGGATGGAGAGAGTTAAAATATAAGCAATTGCAACCGCGAATTTTGGATTTTGCAACAATTGCAGCGATTTTCATGACTGACTACATATATGTTACAAGCGACATTGGTTCTTAATACACAAAAAAATCAGTCAGATCCGTTTTCTAGATCCCGAGAAAATCTAAAACAACAAGTAAAAACGGCGTTAAGTTCGGCCGGGTCGAACTTTATATACCCTCCACCATGGATTCCACAGAGGCTGTCGATTTTCGTAGAAGTGCAGTAACATTACAGGAAAATATATTTTTTTAAATAGCCAAACCATAATAATAATCATAATAATGAAAAAATGATTTTATAAATAAATATAATATTTTTATTATTTTATACCATGCTTATAAGGCTAGGATACCAATACATTTACATATGGAACAAAGTGCAAAATAACCTAACAAATTTTTGCCGCAAAAGTAAAAAGTACGAATTTGGAAAAAACATTTATTTTTTGTGTCTACGCAGTCAGAGTAATGTATACACCGAATTTCATTATTCTAGGTGCAGCCGTTTGGTTGGTACTCTACTCAATTAGTGGAATGTACACAGAGATTTTCGTGTTTCTAGCTGTTGTCGTTTGATACGTACCATTTTTATCCCTTTTTGCCCCCATTTCACCCCCTACGAATAAACATCGTTTTATGGTGCACGTTTTTGTTATCGGAGGAATGCACATACCTAATATCAAGTAAGTACAAGCAGACATATTGGAAAAAATGCTTAAATACTTTAAAATATTAAGGGTTATTATGGGTATTTTCAGTCCGTGTAAGGGAAATTGTTTCCCTTTGGGCCGATTTCGCCCACTTTCAATTCCCACCGATTTGCAACCATAAGACACATTAAGGAGAAATTTGAACCTCCTAGCTCATTTCATTCGGAAGCTAGCATGAAAATCATTTTAGCCATATTTCCCGCAAATATGAGAATTTTCCAAATAATATCCAATTTGTGCCCTACCGCAATATCCACTTTTTGTAAATGATTTGGAAAAAGGTATAAAAATGGTACCTATCTGACGGATGAAGCTGAATCTTTAAATTCGCTGTGTACATCCAGAAAATGGGTTTTTCACACAACATGAAAAACGTTATCGAGTTTACAATAAATCTATTTATATATTTGAGCATTAATGGCTATGTGCTTATTTCAACATAGTGCTCAATTTCAAACATGCAAAAACGGCTATGAACCGTAGAACCGCGAATAATAGGAAATTTCGAAAACTTTTTAATCGTAGCAATTAGTAATCCTCTTTAGATTAAGGAGAAAATCAGTTTATTCGCTCTCCTGAAAAGATATGTTGTTGTTCATAGCCACTTATGAATATAAGCCCTCGATATATGTATATTCTTGATCATAAAATTCTAAGACGATTTAGCCATGTCCGTCCGACCGTCCCTTTGTTGAAAGCATGCTATCATCTAAACGAAAGAAGCTAGTACGTCCATATTTTCCATAGATGCGTCTTATAGCCGTAGATCGGTTGGGATTGCCACTATGCGAAATCTGTCCAAAGGGAAACATTTTCCATCACAAGGACTGAAAATACCCCTAAAATCTCTAATATTTACAGAATTTCATAATGTTTTTTTGAATATGTCTGTTTATATTTACTTGATATTGGAATTTGCATACCCATTCCTCTTACAGCGTAAATGTGCACCATAAAGCGATTCTTATTCGTAGGGGGTGAAATGGGGCAAAAAGGGATAAAAATGGTACCTATCAAACGACAACAGCTAGAAACACGAAATTCGGTGTGTAGATTCCTCTAATTGAGTAGATACATAATATAAATGTATTTTTTTCCACATTTGTACTTTTTAGGGTAAAATGGGAAAAGAGGGATAAAAGTGGCGCCAACCAAACGGCTGCACCTAGAATAATGAAATTCGGTGTATACATTCCTGCGACTGCATAGACACGAAAAATAAAAAGGTTTTTTCCAAATTTGTTTTTCAAGGGATTCAATGGTAACAAAGGGATAAAATTGGTACCAACCACCAAACGGCTACAACTAGAATGATGAAATTCGGTGTGTACGTCCCTCAAATTAAGTAGACACGTAAAATTAAGAGATTTTCGAAAATCGTACTTTTAAGGGTGTAAACGGGGATAAAAATGGTACCAACCAAATGGCCGCATCTAGAATCATGGAATTCGATGTAGACATTCCTCTGACTGCATAGACACGTAAAGTAAAAAGATTTTCCAAATTCGTACTTTATTTTTTTATTTTTACGGCAAAAGTGATAAAGCTGGTAGCGAGCAAATTGCTAGTATCATGAAGATACGTTATCTTGCACTGCGTACGTAAGAGATAATGGATTTTCAA
Source organism: Polietes domitor (assembly GCA_947397865.1). NCBI lineage: Eukaryota > Metazoa > Arthropoda > Insecta > Diptera > Muscidae > Polietes > Polietes domitor. The sequence continues at coordinate 119,593,548 of OX377619.1, read as the reverse complement.
TATTTTTACTTTTGGAATTAAAACAGGATAGAAATACTATAAACCAATCGACAGTAGCTGAAAATGCACCTCCTATCCTGTCTTATACTTATTTTGGAATTTACTTGAAGTATGATATCGCTATATCGGTATAAATAGAATAAACATAATGGTAGTTTTTCCTTGCATTGCTTAAAATAATTAATATTTTATATTTATTTATAAAATATTTTTTTTGTTTGGTTGTATTTGAAAAATGTAACATTTTCCTGAAATATTACTGCAATTCTGTAAAATTGAATTGAAAAAGTTCGGCCCGGCCGAACTTAACGCCCTTTTTACTTGTTTCTTATATGAAGTAAAACTTTGTACAGTTTGGGAAAAATGTTACTTGTTTTGAGGAAACATTCAATGAAATGTTCCTCAATTTGAGAGATTTTATTCCATTAGGTTTGAGGAAAGATTTGTCTGGCTTGCTGATAATTTCAGTTTAAATTTACTTGGTTTGAGGAAAAAATTATTAAAGTATTCCTTAATTGAAGTAAATAGGTAAATGTGTAGGTTTGAGGAAAAGCGTACAAAAATTGTTCTCTGTTTGAAGAAAAATTTATAAACTTTTCCTCGGGTTGTCAAGAAAAGTTTGAAGTTGAACGAGGTTGAATTCTCCTACATTTTAATTCAGCGATTTTACTATTCTAGGTGCAACCGTTTGGTTGGTACCATTTTTATCCCCATTACGCCTAAAAGTACACATTTCAAAAAAATCCTTTTTATTTCCCATCTCTACAGTCAGATGAATGTAAAAACCGAATTTCATGTTTTCAACTTCAGCGATTTGGTTGGTACCATTTTTATCCTTTTTTCCAATTTTTTCTTTAAAAGTACGAATTTTGAAAAATCCAAAAATTCAAGACACTATTAATGATGTCTTTTCAAATTCCAATCAATTGGAATTCAAAACATTGTGATGTTTTTCCATTTACGTCAAATAAGGTGGATCAAAAGGATATTCAGGGGAAACCATACACACGAACCGATCGACAAGGTGTATTGCGACTTTTCAAGACCGCTTTAGTGTGGTAGGTTATCAATGCAGATAAAAGAATGCAGTTTTAATTGCTTCTAACGGACATTCTTCTTCATTTGTTGCCCATATCGCCTTTGTATAGCTCACAGATGTACTTAAAAAAATTATTAAACATCTATATTTTTATATCCTCCACCTCCAGGATGGGGGTATACTAACTTTGTCATTCCGTTTGTAACACCTTGAAATATCGACCTGAGACCCTATAAAGTATATATATTCTTGATCGTCATAAAATTCTAAGGCGATCTGGCCATGTCCGTCTGTTGAAAGCACGCTAGCATCTAAACGAAAGGAGCTAGGAGGTCCATATTTTCCATAAATGCGTCTTATAGTAGTAGATCGGTTGGGATTGGTCGAAATCGGCCCAAAGGGAAAATTTTGCCCTCACAAGGACTAAAAATACCCATAATAACCCCTAATATTTTAGAGTATTTAAGCAATTTTTTTCAATATGTCTGCTTGTACTTACTTAATATTGGGCGGATTTTTACTCTGGCTTTCGTTACGAACTGTCGCAAACTATCGCAACAAATAAAGAGTGCCATTAAAAACTTCTCTCACAACTGCTAGTTTGTTAAATAATTTTTATTTAAAGTTCTGTGCGCGCATAAAATTTCTTTATTGGAAAACAAAATAAACAAATCCTACATGGCCCGCGGGCCTCCGAAGTTTGGGGCTCGCCCAAAGAGCAGGGCAAATGCTTTTAAACACATCAAGCCGTCTATGGTATATGGTGGTGGTATTGTTTCTGATCGACCATCGTCATCAGGAAGTAACAGGTTCAGCATATTATCCCCTCCAGACGATCCCCTCAAACGTACATCAGTGGGAACCAAAATTTTCCCACAAAACAATGAGAAATACGAGTTTTGTAAGAAAGCTCTATCAGAGAACAAAATCGAATTTCACGAAAGACAATCGTCTATTCACAGTGTTCCTCCATGGACTACCAAAAATGGATATCAAAGGTATAACAGACGACCTTAAAAGTTATAACCTTTCTCCAACTACAGTGACAGAGGTAAACACTAAATATTCCACAGTGGATGATGCTGTATACAAGGTACAGTTTCTTCGCATAAACTTTAGCCCTTCTTACTTGCAAAATGTAAAAACAATAAGAAATGTTATCGTCTCATGGAGGAAACAGAAGCCAAAAAACATTAACAAACCCACCCAATGCTGGAACTGTCTAATGTACGGGCATGGTGGGGAGCATTGCAACAGACGCACGGCATGCATGATGTGTGCAAATCAACATCACACGAATGACTGCCCATTCAACAAAAATGAAAAAAGGCCTGCAGTTTTTTCTTGCTTTAACTGCAAAAAGTTCGGTAGAGAGAGAGAACCGATCACTCCGCCAACGATATCAACTGTCCCCTTCGTGCACACTATCTTGAAGTTCGAGAGAAAGCAACAACAAGACAATCACGGTCAGCACCCACAACACGGAGAATCTCGAGTACTCGAACACACGGACCCACTCAATCCAGAAATCCAATCCAATCTAACAGGAACAACAACACCAACCGCTATCAACATAGCGAAGACCCGCGATCTTATGCTGCTCATGTAAGAAACGATAATAGTAGCGATCTCTTTAATATCGACGAATTATTTAATATTTTCACCTCTGCTCTTGATGAGCTTATCAAGTGCACATCCAAAGTGCAACAGATATATGTTGTAATGTCCAATGTTAAGCGTGCTTATGACATCAAAAACATCGCAAAACTCAATATTCTTCACTGGAATTCAAATGAAATTTCAAACCACTCTCTTCTGAAGCAGTTTGAACTTACCGGAGTTACATTGCTTCATTGAACGAAACATTCTTCAATGCAAACCATAACCCATACTTCAATAAATACCTATTGCACAGAAATGATAGAACTAAATCAAGAGACGGCGGTGTGGCTCTCTTGATTCACAAAACTCTTAAACACACCTTGCTCCCACTCTCAAAAACTTCAAATATTGAAAATTATAAATTAAAATTATAACTACAGCATGTAGTCCAAGATACACCACCAATTTCAAAAATGACATAGTAGCTCTGACACCAACCAATAAGGAATTTATTCTTCTTGGCGATCTAAACGCCAGACACCCCACTTGAAATTGCCAAGGTAATAATCTTGCTGGCACCACCTTAAATCCCTTACAACAAGCTCGAAATTTCTTCATTCATAACCCTGACAACCCAACTTTATATCCCCACCAGCGAAACCGCAATGCATCATCCGTAGACTTAGTTCTAAGCAACTCCGCACTATCAATGCATGTTAAGGCACTGGGATAAGCGGAAACAACAACGTGCAACTGACAATCGCACTGAATTGTTCTACCAACAATGCACAAAGTTTCTGAATAAGTTTATTAATAAAAGAATAAATAAATCGAAAATGGTCTAATTTATTAGAAAACATGAAACCAGGAGATAAACGATTCTGGAAACTAAGTAAAAGTTTGCGAGGGAAGCGCAAAAACCAAATACCCCACATTGAAGTTGGCGGCGACAAACTAATCTCCGACGAAGGAAAGGCCGAGAGCTTAGCCAATATATTTTCCCAATCGCATTATCTCACGATGAACTATGTCCATCCATCTGAAAATAAAATTAACAATCATGTTAAAAAACTTAAACTTGAATCTCCAAATATGGGTAATGCAAACTTCATAACTGAAAGTGAGCTGACCAGTATATTAGCACAACTCAATTCCTATAAATCTCCAGGCTTTGATGACGTTCCAAACATATTACTCAAAAATCGTCTAGAAAAAAGTATAAAAGTACTTATGTATATCCATATTTGACAGCTGTATCCGTTTGAACTATTTCCAACCAGCATTTAAAAAATCCAAAGTTGTGGCAGTTATAAAATCTAATAAACTTTAAGACCAATAAGTCTTTTAAGCAACCTAGGCAAATTTTTCGAAAAATGCATCCACTCCAGACTAAACGAGTACATTTCTTCTAATAATCTACTGGCAAAATAACATTTTAGTTTTAGAAAAGAACATTCAAAACATAATTACTCGAAACAAACGACGCAGAAAATCGACGGGTATTATACTCTTAGACATCGAAAAAGCGTTCGACACAGTATGGCACAACGGCTTAATTTTCAAGATGGTTTCAATGAATCATCCAAAATATCTATGTAAAATCGTAGCAGATTTTCTGTGCAATCGAAGTTTTACTGTGGCTGTGTGTGTGGCGTCTACAAAAAATATCCCACAAGGATCAATATAATCACCGATACTATATAATCTCTACACATCTGAACTTCAAAGCCACACAAAATTTCGATTTAGCATATTACGCAGACGACACAGCCTTAATTGGTACTAGCAAGTTAACTAGTGCACATCTGAAGAAAATGGAGAACAGCTTAGCAGTTTGTAACAAATATTTTACGAAGTGGAAGATTAAGATAAATCACGAAAAACGCAAACAATTATCTTATCCCGTTTAATAAATCGCCAAAACGATTACCCAGACGTCAACTTATTTTTTACGGAAACATCATCGACATAAGAAATGAAGTAAAATACCTTGGTGTTATATTTGACCACAAATTGTTATTTCGCCAACATATTGATACTGCTTGTGACAAAACTATAAAATCCTTCCGAGCTTTATGGCCTCTGTTAAATAGTTTTCAAAATAAAAAATTATTATACAAATGTGTAATAAGACCAATAATGTCATATACTTCTCCAGTTTGGTACAAAGCTGCGAAAAGTCATATTAAGAAAATGCAAATAATTCAAAAAAATGCTTAAAAATGATAAATATTAAGCCATGGAGGTATTCTACTGCTGAACTACACAACGAGACAGGATATGAACTTTATACTGAATTCATAAAAAGACAAAATGTACATTTTTGCAACAAAGTCAGAAACTCCCATTATGGCATAATGAGAGATTGTTTAGAATTAATGTAATTATTATTAACATAATACATACAAACAACATAACCGAAAAGTTAATGATATATAGTTGATTATTTGAGAAAATAATCTATCTATATTCACCTACATTTCACATCATGTTTGAACTTTTTTTCGGCAATCAAATTTAGGTAGTTTACCCATTTTTACCTATAAACGTATTTATTTTGTAATACATAAAATACTTTTAAGTCTCTATAGATTTATGCATAATTTGTTGTACTATCTTCTCGATATATCTCATAAAATTCTCTCTGTAAAACTATGACATTTTGGATGAATAAATGAATTGAAAAAATTGAAAACTTGATATTGGGTATGCGCATCCCCCCTACAAAAAAAACGTGCATCATAAAACGATTTTTATTCGTAGGGGGTGAAATGGGGCAAAAAGGGATAAAAATTCGGTGTGTATATTCCTCTAATTGAGTAGATACATAATATGAAAATATTTTTTTCAAATTCGTACTTTTAAGGGATAAAATGGGAATAGTGGGATAAATATGGTACCAACCAAACGGCTGGACCTAGAATAATGAAATTCGGTGTATACATTCCTCTGATTGCGTAGACAAGTAAAGTAGAAGGATTTTTCGAAATTCGTACTTTTTGGGGTTCAAATGAAAAAAGGGGATAAAATAGTACCAACCAAATGACCGCAGCTAGAGTCATGGAATTCTGATTATACATTCCTCTCACTGCGTAGACACGAAAAATAAAAGTTTTTTTTCCAAATTCGTACTTTCGAGAGATGCAATGGGTACAGGGGATAAAAATAGCACCAACTAAACGAATACAGCTAGAATGATGAGACTCGGTGTGTACATCCCTCTAATTGCGTAGACGTAAAAAAGAGATTTTAGATAGTCGTACTCTTGAAGGGATAAACCAAATGGCTGCAGCTAGAATCATGGAATTAGACGTATACATTCCTCTGACTGCATAGACACTGAAAATAAAAAGATTTTTCTATATTCGTACTTTTACGCCAAAATTGGTTGAATCTAAATTTGTACTTTTGGAATTAAAATAGAATGGAAATACAACCAATCCCACTATCACCCACTATCTACCAATATTTATGGTATTTAAGCTTTTTTTGAAAATATAAATATAAATAAATAAAAAATATAAATATAAGTGTACAAATATTTATTTCTTGAATTGACTTGAAGTATTATTTCGATATATATAGTGTAAACGTATTGGTAGCCTTGCTTAATAAGCGTGGCTTGAAATAATAAAAATATTATATTTATTTATAAAATTACTTTTTCAATATAATTTTATACAATATTTTCCTGTAAGATTACTGCACTTCTACGAAAATCGACAGCCTCTGTGTAATGCAATCCATGGTGGAGGTATTCGGCCCGGCCGAACTTAACGCCGTTTTTACTTTTAAAGATAAAAGATCACCAAATGGAACCCAAGTACACACTTCTCCTATATACGACGTCTAGTTTCTAGTTCAGCTCCAACTTATGGTCTGGTTGCAATCTGCGCTGCTTTGTTCTCTTCGATGAATCCCGCGTTTTTGTTACCTATACCAACAAAATTAAAATAAATAGGTGGAAAATCATACTAGGAAACAAAAATATATACAGTTCAATTCAAAGATCGACTTTAGCCTTTTCTTAGTTGCTTTTGTTGTATATTTTTGCATATTTTCAAATTCCAAAGAATATCAACAAAAAATGTCGAAGAGAACTACAGAAAATGATGAATAATTCAAATTTAGGTGGTTTTTGATATTTTCAATAAATTTGGGATAACGAATTCAATATTGAATGAAACTCACTCATCACAAACAAATAAAAAAATGTTGCTAGATGCGAAATATTTTTATAATCATCAGAAAACAATGCAATCTTCATTTTTAGAGGGGTAATCTTTTAATTTGTCCCGAGTCGTTCTACTGTCCATTGTCCACTATATGGAGACTACAAGAAATTCCATCGTTCGCGCCATTTAAATTTTGTATTTTAAGCACTGCCAATCAATTCATATTTCACACGTAGTTCGAAACGACTTTAAAAGAAAGAACGTAATCAATTTGTCGTGGCAGTTCCATGGTACTTTCACGCTTGCACTTATTCGATTAATTGTTTATTTGAAAACAGAGAATTTTCAATTAAACGAATAATGTCGCCAATAATTATTCGATTAATCGAACAATTGTCCAACTCAATAAAATAATTAATTAACGCTAAATAGATAAGAAAATTCAAGTCAATGTGAGTCAGTACTTTTCTATATGTCTGCAAAAATGTCTATAAAGAGTTTGCGAGTAGTCAAGCTATATGTATATTATGTATCTAATTTTATTCAAAGAACAATAGTTTTAAATATGAAATTAAAAATAAGATGAAACAGTATTTATAAAGAATATTTCTAAAAATTTGTATAATATATATGGGCATTTCCACAGAAAGGTCCACCAAGACTAAAAAATAAAAAGTTCTTGTAAACACTTTGTTTTATCACATTTTTATAGAGAAATAATCAAGTTTAAATAATGTAAAAAAATTTACATTAATTCATTTCCTATTTTGAGATATTCGAATGCAAAGTCGCGCAAGTACAACTTCACTCGTCTGAATATTTCTTTCGCATGTTTTGTTTTGATAAAAATTCTTAAAGGGAGACATTACGCATTGACTTTTGGTCTCTAAAATCTGTCAGGGAGTACAATGAGTCTAAAAAGAAAGGATACGGAGTTATACGACTGCTATTAACTGTAACTTTTTGCTTTGCATAATCACATATTTCGCTGTCACGTTCGACATGGAAAAACAGCATTTGTTGCTACTGTATCCAAAGTTCATGCCGAAAGATCATAAAATTTTGAGTACAAACAGAGATTTTTATGCAATTTAAATAAAAAATAACATTACTGGAAAATAAGAAAATCTGTGACCTTGGTACTTCATTAAAGTTAGTCACGTGCGACATCTTAAGTGTGAAAAGTAAAAATTTTGAAAAAAATTCTTACTTCAATAATTTATTTTTGTAAAAAAATAATTTATAATTTATTTATTAGCAAAAACGGAGGCGAAAAACATAAAGAGAACTGAAAACTGCGGTGAGAAAGTTGAAAGAAGATCAGCTAAAATTTCAAAACAATAAATTGAAAAACAAAATTTTGTTTTTTTTTTGCTGTTATTATTTGAGAATGAATACATTGAACACTTCTGTGGATTACAAAAAATATATATTATCTATAATTTCGTAAAAATTGCAACTGAAACAACATAAATACCATGATGGAAAAAAATGTCACGTGCGACATGTCACGTTCGACCGGGCTTAAAATTAAATTACAAAAAAAGTATTAATAATTTTCGGATAAAATCAAAGCCATTTTTAAGAGACATCGGTACACAACGTTATAAAATTGGTCACATTGAAATATTGCCACAGGTTTCGCTGAAATCGGCGTTTGAATTGTTGGTCGCGAAAACGACTTCTGTTTTGGTCACGTGCGAATGCCTTGGTATTTCTAAATTATCTTGAAAACGAAAAATTACCCAAAATCCACATTAGCACCAATTATACAGTTAATTAAGAGCTATATGTTAAGCATATGGTCAAAATAATAAACCGTTACATTTTGACTTTTTCGTCACTTTAAATGTGTACGACGGTCACGTTCGACATCATGGAAATGCCCATATACATAAATAAATTTGTATCGTTATTAATAAAATTGTATTTAGCCGATGGATTGGTTGGATTATGTGGCAGTCAAATAATACCATAAGGCACTATTTTTAGCCGATGAAACAACAGATTATAATTTCAAAATTCGAATTTAATAACAATGCATGGTATATTTTATATGTGTACGTTGGATTTCGTTCAAATTTATAATTTAATAAAACATTCCTCCGTCAACTACATAACACTGTCAAATGAAGACAGCATATTATTCGAAATCAATTTATTTATTTCCAATTTCTAAAACCATTTTTTTATTCGCAATATATATTTATTTTTAATGCAAAATTTATAATATCGATTAATCGATTATTTGTTGTAATTTATTCGAATTATTCGTTATTTTGAAAATGATTCGATTTTTTCGTTATTCGAATTCGAATTATTCGATTAATCGAATAAAATGTAATCAGTTGGATACCCTAGTACAGTAACTTCTGCATCCTTGTTGTGGTATAATAATTTGGCACACCGACCAGATCCAAGGATCGAATTTCGTCGAAATTACACACTCGTACGGTCTTATGCGAGTGACAGACAGCACAATGCACTATCTCGGCGAAGGGCCTGGGGGCCTTCTAACAGACATGCTGCCGCCACACGGCGCTGGATACACAAGGGTATGTGGATGACTGGATGGGGGGGGGGATATACCCGTACAAATTGATAATTCTCATATTATAAATAAGTCTTTGTGTGTGCGTGTGTGTGGGTGTGGGTGTGTGTGTGTGTGTCTATGCCGATGCCACACTGATTCATATTCTATACGGGGAAGACCGTCGCATTGGATTGTTTACCTTCGGACACGGACAAAAGATGAACGTTTATTTACGTAAATGTTGAAATTGAAAAGAAACCGTTACATTTGGTCGGCCTCGTCGGTTACTGTTCAAGGAATCCGAATACGTTATTTTTATTTCTTTTTGATTACATTGTTTCCAATGCATTAGTCACACCATCTAACAAAACATCCGCACACCCACGAAACAGGATGAACATTTTATTTTAATAAACTCTGTCTGTCGGCCTTCTTTCTTTTTGTATTCTGTGTCTGTTTGTGTGTGTGTCGTCTCCATCTCTCTCTCGCACACACACACACACACACACACTCTCTAGCTATGTTCGGATATGTGGTCTGTACGAATGAGTGTCTACGGCCTGTGCCGTATTTTTCTTTTGCTTATCCCATGGCAGCCGTATTTAACTTATAGACTCTATGGCGCTATAATGTTAGTCCTTTTTGCTTTTTGTTTTTCCGTTTTCTGTTGCTAAATATTTGGAACATTTTCAAGTCATCCATTCATTCATTCACTCAGTCGCTTGGTTCGTGGGTTGGCCAACCCCAGACGTTATGTCACTATCGCCGGTCCATCCGCACGCCACAAGGAAGGTACGAACTGCCGGTCGGTCGGTCGGCCAAACGGTCTGACTGCCCGACTGGCTGACTGGTTGACCTACAGGCCACAAACATCATCGTTTGTTGTTTTGGCCGTCGTGGTGTTTCATGTGAAAACGTGAGCAGAGTGTCCTGTTTACTTTGCGGACAAAAACGTTGGCACACAATCTGAGCCGCCTTGTGCTTCCTTTCATCGGCACATTAAATCATTACGGGTAAGTGGAGTGTACATATGTATGGATATATTCGTCAAGAATATATCCATGTATGTATGTATATATGTATATATGTGTGTGAATGGATATCTGAATGGGCCTGTGGGGATATAAGCCATGTGAATGTGTGATGCGTCGATGTGTGCGTGTTGCAAGTATTCATTCGAAAAATGAAAGCAAAACAACACTGTGCTAACATGACACGATGGCTATAATGCGGAGCATTAACGGTTCCATCATTGATTCGATGAATTCGGTGACAGTTTCATTTCCCGCCAGAGTGAGATGGTGGCCGCCCCTTAATAATTGTCTACAATGCCATGTATGAATTGAGAATGCTGCTTAACAAAGATTACAAAACAGTTATTTGCTAAAAGTTTAAAAAATAATAGCTCGAAAACTAAGCGAGTATTCAAACTTTATACAAAAGTGTGTGGGATACTACATAGAATGGACCCAACTTCCATATTGAGGAGAGTATGATATATTTGTGGATAGAAAAAATTTATATCTCGCCTAGTTATCAAGTTATCGGACATTAAAGTTTATATTTAGTAAATATTTAGTATCAAATATTTGTTCGAATAATCAGAAATGGCCGATTTTCGAATAACGAATAATTCGATTAATCCGTACCAAATAATCGAATATTCGAAATGTTGTACTACCAAACATTTTTGGAGTGAAATATCATTAAATAATTGCACAAATGATTTTGCTTTATATCTACCAAAGTTTGGAAGGCATCATTCAATTTTTAATGAAAACTTTGTGAAAATTAAATGCTTGCTTTGCTAGCTCAGTATACAAAAGTCTATTTGGGATTGAAAACGTTTCAGAATATCCCGTCACTGAAAGAGAAAATACTGTCGCTGAAATTAGCCTTTTGTCCGAACTGAACGAAACAATAAATCGAATGACAAGATGATTTTTTATATTTAGATAAATCGAAAAAAGAACTGAAACTCTTCTTTCTATTGCTCCGACTTCAACAGTAAGCGAAAGAGATTTTTTTAAATCCAATAGCTTTTTCAAATAAAACGATGAAACTTGAGTATGTGTTACATATTCCTATCAAAATCTAAATAATTTACAGGAAATTTTATTCGATTAATCGAATAAGAGCTATCGACTTTATTCGGTTAATTAGAAATTTTGTATTTTCGAATAAACGATTAATCGAACAATCCAAAAGTACGAACAATTGGATACCTTAGTTACAATGGACTCAAAATTGATAACTATTTAGTTATCGATAACTGCATCAGTAATCGATAATTTATCGATTGTGGAAATTCGATGAAAATGATGTGTATTTTCAATTAAAGACGAATTTAAAATGAACATTTACATACAAAGAAATTCGTTGATTACTTTCTCTGTCTATTTCTGACTTTTGTATAAAAGTCATCTTTGTACGATATTTTTGGTTTCTATAACTCGAAGTTGTCGACAATTTGATTTGAACTGGGATATTGTCCTGGCTCAAGACCATTTTGCATCTATATTTAATAGAATGCAAATTTATTTACAGACTACCAAGATCATGATTTCGGCCATGTCAAAAGTCTTTTCAAGTGGCTTCGCAGCGACTTTTCAACATCAAACCCGGCCTCTATAAGGAGATGATTCCCACAAACGAACGAGAAGCACAACTCACTTGCCGAATTTGCGTTTAATTTTAATTTTTACCCAATTTTTTCCAAATTTTCGGTCTGTAATCAATATTTGATTTGAACTGGGATATTGTCCTGGCTCAAGACCATTTTGCATCTGCATCTAATAGAATGTACATTTATTTACAAATGACATGGTGGTGTAGCCAAGTAAAAAATGTCACCATTTGTAAATAAATTTGCATTCTATAAAATATAGATGCAAAATGGTCTTGAGTCAGACCAATATCCCAGTTCAATAATAAAAAATTTCGAAAAATCATTTTATAATAATTTTGCATTTCGATAGTGAAATTCAGATTACAAATGCCTCTAATTGGGTAGACTTGCAAAATAAGGGGATATTTCGAAATTCGTATTTTTAAGGGGTGAAAAGAAAAAATGGCACCAGACGATTGAAGTTAAAATGATAAAATTCGATGTGTACCTTCATCTGACTTCGTAGACTCTTAAAATAAAAGAATTTTTAGAGATTAGTACTTTTCAGGGGAACGTACCAAAAGGGGATAAAAATGATACCAAACGGCTATAGCTATAATAATGAAATTCGGTGTATACACCGCTGACGCGAAAAATAAAAAATACTGTGGAATCCACATTAGGGATGGGAGGAATGTCGATGTCGATTACTCGACTTTTGGGAGGAAAAAGTCGAAATCGACTTTACCATTGCACTATGGTCCCAAATCCATTTTTTTTGGCAGAAATTCAAAAAAATTAAAATTGGAAAGTGGTAAATGTGAATATATTTTCTTTATGTCAACAGTCCAAGCAATCAAGAAAATGTACTGGAGAAAATTAGGTGGCAACACCAAAAGCCTGAATGGTACTTAAACTTTGCGGTTCAAAGAAAGTGGGATTTATTTTGATATAAAGCAGTTTTACAAATTAATTAAAATCAAGACTTAAAAAGAAAATAATAAAGTGACTATATTGTGAAAATTAACGGCAAGAGTTAGTAGTTGAAAAATTATATTTAACATTTTATGATTATTGTGGTCTGGTCAGTATTCATAGGTATTGTAATTTTGTGATTTGTGTAGAACATAATCTATAAATGTCGTGGACCAAAAGTTATATGTAGACTCAACTTGACTCAAAGTGTAAATGTGAAAGTGTTCGTCTGAGGTTGTAGTTTATGGTGGAATTAATATCTCGTCAGCAATTTTCGGCAAACTCCCACAATTGTCATTCTATTTTAGCCCAGTTTTTTGATTATCCAGAGACATATGTATGATTATATCTCTGAATCAGTTTTGTGTACGAGACCCATCATATTTTATTTAAAAGGTATTGAAAGTACCTTTAAAATGGCAGACAACATCATTCACCTTTTTGTACACATGTATACATTTTATTTTATTTTACTTTATTTCTTGAAATAATTATTTAAATTGCAGTGTTAAGTATAATATTTGTATGCTATATTTTGCTTTTGTAATAATGTTTAGAAAAACACATTTCGTCAAAATAAACAACTCTTCATTCTTTTAATCTTTCATAAAATTTTGTTTTTGGTCACCCTGTACCAATACAGGGTGATAATTATGTTAGTTATATATTGAGTTTATATGGGACGTGGTAGTGTGCGTGGTCCGATCGGCCCAGCAAATGTGCAAAATTACAAGACTGTATGCTTATTTTTCGACTTTATGCCATAAAAAATGGATTTGGGAAAAGTCGACTTTTGTTTTCGACTTTGTGCATCAATGAATTTAAGTTATTGAATAACGATTTTATTTTTTTCGCTCTAGAAAACACATCCTTTATCGATATTCTTCAAATTTGGCACAACAACTACAAATATCTATGCAAAAAGTGGGTAAGATCGGTTTAGATTTATATATTCAATATATATGTCTCTCGATTTGGTTTTGCTTTGGTCTATTCGTCTTTTCATTCATTTGCTATGTCCTGTTTTTATTTATTTGCAACAGTCGAAAAATCGACTTTTTGCTCCATTTTCTCTTGCGGATCTCGTTGTATATGGGGTCTTGGCTGGTATCAGCCGATAATCTTTCATTCGACACTGTGACTGGCCAAAATTCTTCTTATGATCCGTCGGAGACAGTCTTTGTAAATGACTTGCAGCATTTTTGATTCCTTGCGTGCGACGTTCCAAGATTCGCAGCCATACAGGATCGTTGACTTGATGCATGAGTTGAAAATGTTGATATTGGGATTAGGTTGCCGAATGATTGTTTACCAGCTCTTATGCGAGTTTTACGTCTTCGTTGGAGTCTCCTGGTGTTGTTTAAGAAGGTAGGAACGTTCTCAATAGTGGAGTGTCAGATGAGTTTGACGCTAGTTATTGGGGATACCGCAACCAGTAAGTATATGGTCTCGGGTGATGTGGTTGTGACATGAACAAAGATTGTCATTGCTCTCAGTTGCGTTGGCTAACATCGACGAGTAGTGTTTGACTCATAAGTTGATTTGCCCGTCATTGAGATGAGGTGACCAGTTCACATTTAAGGAGCTTCTTTGATTTGAAGCTTTTCTGCATAAGTTGTTTTGCAATTTTGTACAAGTCCCTCGTTCTATAAATGGAAGCTGCCGCTTCGGCGTCCTTTGCTGGATTTTTAATCCACTTTCGTTTATCTAGATGTGTGCTTTCTTACTTTCTTGTTCAGGGCATCGAAAAAAGTCCGTTGCTTTGTTTTGTCACTGCGGGTCTTGACGGCATTAAGAAAGCCTTTGGCTTCTTTCCTTCTTGTGATGAGATCCCATGTGGTATCAGAGATCCATTGTTTCCTAAGTTTTTCTCTATATGCCAGATTACTATTGGCCAACATTCGTCAATTCTGGCTGTGTTGCTAGCTAGGTATGAGTTGATGTTGTCAATGTAATTGTTTTAGATCACGTGGTCTTTTAGTTTATCAACATTAAATTTTCAGTGTGCCCTGTAGTGATGGCTGCCACATTTAGCCATATGATTACAATTACAAGTCACTCGGCCTCTCTTTTATTGCGTACGTCCACTTATGACCCTCTCCACTTCCGGTTAATTGCAATATGGTCTATTTGGGTTTCCGTTTCCATATCGCTGGACAGCCAGGTGACTTTGTGGATATTTTTGTGAGGGAACAGACTTCCACCAATTACAAGGTTGTTATTTATACACGCCTCTGCGGAGAACTCTCGATTTTCCGTCATTCTTCCAAGAGTGTGTCGTCCTAATGCGCTGTCGAAGTCAGTCTCTCATCATTACCATTATATCACCCCGACCGTAGAAATCTTCTTTTTCCGACAATTCCGAACCAGTTGTTCGATCATAAAATTGTATACAGGTTATGGTTATTGTTCCTGGCCTTGGTCTTGAAGGATGCTTTTATTATTCTTTCAGAGTTTGATTTTTACTTTACCCTTTGTCGACCGACGGTACTTACCAGTACCAGTACCTTTTTTCGTACACTAAAAATTTTTGTACCCATCAGCTGTCTAAAATACCATCACCAGCTCCCAAAAGCAAAAAAAAAAAAAAAAGGTTTTACAGTTTTCAGAGCTCTCATAATTACTTTTTTAGCAATAATTTAAAGTTGTGGAGCCACTGATATACAGGGAAATTCAATTTGCTTAAAAATTAATTATTGCTAAATTCTTAAATAGTAGAATAAAAAACATATCTAATTTTAAAAAACAGTTGTCAATAAAAATATACTACGTGCACGTGTTTTTTGTCGTGGACCGTTGGCCTGTGAACGCTTGCTATTCTTGTGACTGTACTGCTTCACATGCTTAACTTTAATTTGGTCTTTGCAATGAAGCCAATAAAGCGGTGATATAAAATGTGGCGTTTGGCAGATCGCAGCGACGCGGTTATGGATTTGAAGAAATGCGGTGAATATACGTGGTTTCTGGTGTGGAAAAAGTCAAATCGGGACTGATCCATTTTATAAATCAAATTGGGAGCAAAATTTGTATGGGAGCTATATATAAATCAGAACCGAACCGCAAAGAGTCAAATCGGGAGTGAAATTCGTATGGGGGCTATATCTAAATCTGAACCGATTTTCTTCAAATTAAATAGCGTTCGTCCTTGTACCGAAAAACTTCGTTGTGCAAAGTTTCATTTGGTTCTGGCTACAATTGCGACCTGCACTCTGATTACAAGAATAGATGGACAGACGGACATTGTTGGTAAATCGATTCAAAAAGTTATTCTAGGTCGATCGGTATAATTAACAATGGATCTACCCCGCTTCCTTTTGGGTGTTACAAACAAGTGCACAAAGCCATAATACTCTCGTGAGGTGTATAAATATACCAAAGGATAGATGGTGCCCTTGAAGATAAGTTTGAAGATTTTTGATTTGGGGATAGAGTAGTTTTATCGGGGAATGAATGGGGGGAAAATAAACTGCCCAGTATTTAAAAGAGACTACTACACATTCATGGGTGGAGTGGATATCAGATCAATTACATAGTGCTTATGGGCTTGATCGAAAATCAAAGAAGAGGTGGCACAGATTATTTTGGGCTCTCTTAGAGATCACATTTTATACCCTACACCACTTCGTGGACTAGTAAGTTAGTTTTCCGCCAAATGTTTGTAACACCAAAAAATAATCGAGCTAGACCCACCTTTAAGTATACCGATCGGCTTAGAATCACCAGCTGAATCGGTTTAACGAACGAAGTCTGTCTGTCCGTCCGTCTGCTGTCCATCTTGGCTTGTTCGCACTCTACAGGTCGCAATTGTTGTCCGATTGTCATGAAATTTGGGCGAAAGTTACTTTTTTTGGCCAAGAACGATTATTGAATTTGGAGGAAATCGGTTTAGATTAGATTAGATAGCCTCCATACAAATATCCCTATAATTTACACTATTACTGTTCTAGAATACACATTTTACATGGAATCATGACAAAATTTTCCGGATCGTTTTATATTTGAACTAGAAACAGCTAATGGGAAAATGGACCACATGGGTCCATGTTTTGATATAGCCCCCATACAAATGTACCTCCGATTCATAATAGTACTGCTCTAAAATGCTTATTTTACAGCGGACCTTGATCAAATTTCCCACACAATGTTACATTTTGATTAGAAACACCTATTTTGAAAGCCAGCCATACAAATGGGCCCCCAGTTTACACTATTATCGCTCTAGAACCCACATCATACATTGGATCTTGATAAAATTTTGCAGATCATGTTATATTACAATGAAGAATACATACTTTGAAAGTGATCTAAAAGGGCCCACTTTCTAATGTAGCGCCCTTACAAATGGGCCCCCATTTTTATTATTACCCCCTAGGACCCACATTTTACATCGGAAGTTTGTCAAATTTTGCAGACTATGAAAGTCAAATATATGGGCCCATATTTTGGTATAACCCCCATACAAATTGGGCCCCTATTCTACTCTATTACAGCTCATATCAAATATCCGTCCGAGTCATCCTATTACCGCTGTATAATCTGTACTTGTCATTGGATCTTGACCAATTTTCCAGATCATGTTAAAAAAATGGATCAATTGTCATATTATTTATCATATTCGTTAAATTTGAGTAAAGACGGGTTTATAATATACTGTATAATTTATATGAACTACATAAAATTGATCCCATGAAATACCTGGACTTAGGAAAAAGTGAACCCTATAGTGAGTTATAATGAACTAATATCTTGTAAATTTGAGCTTCTTTTAGCGCGAAGGCAATATTTCCTCATATAAAGTTCAAACTTTTCTTGATTCAATTTTCCTCAAATCAAGTAAATATTTACTCAAACTGAGGAAAAATAATAAAGTTTTTCCCTAAATCTAAGTAAATTTTCCCTCAAACCAAGTAAATTTTTACTAAATTTAAGTAAACTTTTCCTAAACTATGCATATTTTACATAAAATTGTGCTGAAATTTTTACTCAATTCAAGTTAATATTCACTTAAACTGAGGACAAATTTGCTCAAAACAAGTAAATTTTTTCTATGTAACACATTCGAATTTCAGCTATTCGATCGAGTAATTTCTTCTTACGAATGAAATTTTTTCCAAACAATAAATTTCTTAATATTTTTCTAACTATAAACCTTGGAAATTTTATTTTAGTTTATTTTTTTAATTTTATATTTATTATTTTATTTTATTAACTATAAATTTACTCAATTGTAAGAATTTTTTATTAAATTCAATGAAATGTTTTTAAGTAAATTTACTACCCTATTTCTAGTAAATGAACTATTTGCTATGTTTTTGGAATAAGGGAACTTTACTCATACTTAGTTAACTTTCCTACTTTTAAGGAAATTTTTAGTAAACTGGAGTCAGGTCGTTGAACTAAATTGGAGTATGGATTTTATTCAAATTTAGTAATGCTTTTTTTCTGAGTGTGGATTTAGGTATATACACAGGGAGTGGTGTAGGGTATTATATAGTCGGCCCGGCCCGACTTTAGCCTTTCCTTACTTGTTAAATTCTGATGTTGTTTACTGTCGACTTAATGAACGAACACCTCTGCTCCAATATAGGCAAGTCGTTGCGCAGGGATTAATGACACTAAAGTGCATTCCTATTAACAGAAAAAATTGCCCCGTTGTAACCCCGACAAATAAAAGACGTCGAGGAAAAACTGAGTCAGTTTCTATAGATGCACACTGGTCCCAAATCCATTTTTTATGGCATAAAGTCGAAAAATAAAGATGTAATTTTGCACATTTGCACAGACATAACATACTTAAAAAATGAAAATAAAATTGACCCGATCGGACCACGCCCACTATCACCTCCCATATAAACTTAATATATAACCAGCATAATTATCACCCTGTATTAGTACAGGGTGGCCAATAACAAAATTTTATGAAAGCTTAAAAGAATGAAACTTATTTCGATTTGACGAGCAATGTTTTTCTGAACATTATTACAAAAGCAAACTATAGCATACAAATATTCTACTTAACACTGCAATTTAAATTATTATTTCAGGAAAAATGTCTACATGTGTACAGAAATGTGAATAACGTTATATACCATTTTAAAGGTACTTACAATACCTTTAAAATGAGATGTTGATGGGTCTCATACACAAATCTGATTCAGAGATATGATCAAATACATGTACGATGGCTAATCGAAATTGTGCTAAAATAAAGTGGCAATTGCAGGAGTTTGCCGAAAAATGCTGACGAGATATTAATTCTACCATAAACTACACACTCGCATTTACACTTTGAGTCAAGTTGAGTCCTACATATAACTTTTGGTCCACGACATTTATAGGTTATGCTCACTGCGAATCACATTACAAATTACAACGCTTAAGAAAACTGACAAGACTACAGTAATCACAAAATGTTAAATATATTCTTCAACTACTTACGCCGGCCTTCAATTCCAATAAGACAGGCACTTTATTATTTTCTTTTTACGCCTTAATTTTAAGTATTTTTTATAACTCCTTTAGACCCGAATTAATACCACTTGTTTCAACGGCAAACTTCTAATGCTTGCGTTGTTGCCACCTAGTTTTCTCCAATGCATTTTCTTGATTGCTTGGAGTGTTGCCATTAAGAAAATATGTACAAATTTAACAATTTCCAATTTAAATATTTTGAATTTCTGCCAAAAAATATGGATTTGGGACCATAGTGAGATGTAAGACTAGGAAACATCGATGTACATTAGCCAAATTTTGTAGATACTCGTGGAAGATGCAGTCAAGGCCATACTCGAAATGCAGCCACTGTGTTGCATTAATAAACAAGTAAGGAAAGGCTAAAGTCGGGCGGGGCGGACTATATGATACACTCCACTTTCAATCCGAATACAATTCAATTCGGTAAAAAAGTGAAAACGGGAACGAATTTTGTATGTTTCCTAATCATAGGCTAATATGACTTTACCCAATTTTTTAAATCAAGAAGAATATTTGCAAGGGGCTATATCCAAACATGGAATGGAGTGACCCACATTCACAATAGAATCTTCCAGTTCAACTAAAGAGTGATTTTTTTGAGGTTAGGATTTTCATGCATTAGTATTTGACAGATCACGTGGGATTTCAGACATGGTGTCAAAGAGAAAGATGCTCAGTATGCTTTGACATTTCATCATGAATAGACTTACTAACGAGCAACGCTTGCAAATCATTGAATTTTATTATCAAAATGCGTGCTCTGTTAAGAAAGTTCAGAAAGAAAGAAATTGTGTTCAGCGACGAAGCTCATTTTTGGCTCAATGGGTACGTAAATAGGCAGAATTGTCGATTTTGGAGTGAATATCAGCCAGAAGCATTGCAAGAGCTACCAATGCATCCAGAAAAAGTCACAGTTTGCATCCAGAAAAAGTCACAGTTTGGTGCGGTTTATGGGCTGGTGGCATCATTGGACCGTACTTCTTCAAAGATGATGCGAATCGTAACGTAACTGTGAATGGTGAGCGCTACCGTGAGATGATATCCAACTTTTTTTTGCCCAAAATGGAAGAACTGAACTTGGTTGACATGTGGTTTCAACAAGATGGCGCTACATGCCACACAGCTCGCGATTCTATGGCCATTTTGAGGGAAAACTTCGGAGAACAATTCATCTCAAGAAATGGACCGGTAAGTTGGCCACCAAGATCATGCGATTTGACGCCTTTAGACTATTTTTTGTGGGGCTACGTCAAGTCTAAAGTCTACAGAAATAAGCCAGCAACTATTCCAGCTTTGGAAGACAACATTTCCGAAGAAATTCGGGCTATTCCGGCCGAAATGCTCGAAAAAGTTGCCCAAAATTGGACTTTCCGAATGGACCACCTAAGACGCAGCCGCGGTCAATATTTAAATGAAATTATCTTCAAAAAGTAAATGTCATGGACCAATCTAACGTTTCAAATAAAGAACCGATGAGATTTTGCAAATTTTATGCGTTTTTTTTAAAAAAAAAGTTATCAAGCTCTTAAAAAATCACCCTTTATAACGTGTTATGCTCAATTTGAAGAAATTCGGGGAAATTCCGTGGTTTCTGGTGCGGAAAAAGTCAAGCCGGGAGCGAAATTTGTATTGGGCTATATATAAATCTGAACCGATCTGACCCATATTCATCATGGGCGTTTCTAATTGAAAAATAAGATATTTTGCAAGATTTGAAGAAGAGCGGAAAAGTCAAATTGGGAGCGAAATTTGTATGGGAGCTATATATAAATATGAACCGATCTGACCCATATTCACCGTGGGTATTTCTAGTGTGAATATAAGATATTTTGCCAAATTTGAAGAAGATCTGTTAAAATATGTGGTATCTAGAGCGGAAAAAGTCAAATTGGGAGCGAAATTTGTATGGGAGCTATATATAAATCTGAATCGATCTGACCCATTTTTATCATGGATGTTTCTAGTTGACATATAAGATGTTTTGTAATTTTGAAGAAAATCTGTTAAAATATGTGGTATCTAGAGAGAAATGATTCAAAAAGCGTTCGTCCTTGTACCGAAAAACTACGTTGTGCAAGGTTTCATTTGGTTCTACCTACAATTGCGACCAGTATCGTGATCACAAGAATAGATGGACAGATGAACAGGCTAAATCAATTCAAAAAGTGATTCTAAGTCGATCGGTATAATTAACAATGGGTCTATCTCGCTTCCTTTTGGGTGTTACTCTCGTGGAGTGTATAAAAACAGTTTTGTTGAGTATCATGGAATAAATGTGTAAAAATTTTCAATTCTATTCTTCTGTAATTTTCAAATTACCTATGTTCCTTTTAGTAATAAACAAAATTTAATAATTTACAAATAAAAAATAAATAATTAATTAATTTATATATGAAAAACCCTACAACCTAAAGACGTCGTTCTGGGCCAACGGTACTTCTGAGTACCAGGGATATTTCAACTCCTTCCCGGACCATAAGAAAAATTAAACTTCGTTTCTGTACTCAAATCATCCCACAAATATAGATAGCCACAAAAAATCATTTTTTTAAACGATTTCGGGTCTTGGCCCACAAGGGGTTAATCAGGGCATCTCTGGCTTCTTAAGATAGGAGGATCATCAGTCGGCAGTGCCTCGTTTGTTGACGGCAGGCTGCGCCACGTGCAGGTGAGGTTGACATTTGTGCAGGAGAGGCTATAGTCAATACGATTCACTGCACCTTTGCTGCCCGCATTCCCTGGTGGAGTGTATATAAGGTTCGACCCGGCCGAACTTTACTTGTTTTTATTTTAATTGACGACAGTTTTGATCAAGCTTTCACAGTAATCTATACTATTTATACTCATCCACTGATTCTGATGCTAGACATCGATTCCACTTTTGGCTGTTAAAGTTTGCTTTTGTCTTTATTATATTCATAACAGACTTAAAAGATTCTAGCCGATTTTAGGTTAGCAGATCAAAGATTAAACAGTGATAAAAATTGTACTGAACACTTCAAAATATACAGAATTCAACTGGAATAATGCACTGTGATGAATTTCCCAGAAAGTTTATATGCTACATGCTTATCTGGATCAAGATCTTGAACGACGTTACCAAGAACACTACATCGAATATACATTTGTGGTTTAATACGAGAAAATCTATACAAATATTGAAAAGTTTGCTAAAATTGTTTATTTTTGAACTCAATTTTGTATTATTTCATATTTTACTGGCGTTTTAGTAGCGTGCTCTACTTCGCACGCCGGAAAGCCATTTATTTTTCATCAGTTTTACCCTCTGTTTTTGGATAGAATTTATTAAATTTTCTTCACATGGATATAGAAAAATCTACAATAGTAATTTTGAAACCTTTTAGATAGCACTCATACACAGTCAGAGGAATGTGCTTGCCGAATTGCACTATTCTAGCTGAACTCCCTTCGACCTAGTTTCGAACAAAAAATTACACCCGCAGATCCCATTACATCCTTGATCTCTTGTTTCTAGATACAGCCGGCCGTTCGATCACTTTTGGCACCTCTTTTCCAAAAAGTGTAAAATCACAATAGGTAACATGTGCAATTTTCTCCATGGAACATCTCCATTTCTTTAGTATCTCAGGGACGCACCTTGATTATAATTGGGACATATGTTACTGATCACCAGAAAAATCATATAGAACCAGATTTTAATTTTACCTTGTTGTTGTTTTTTTGCCTGACGAAGCGGGCGGGAGCTCACGGTCTACGTGGTCAGAGGAATGTATATACCGAATTTGACGATTATAGCAGCAATACTTTTATTTGTACCATTGTTATCCCTTTTTATCACATTCTTTGCTTAAAGGTACAAATATCGAAAAAATCCATTTATGTTGCAAGTCTACTTTGTGGGAGAAATGTTCATACCGAACTTCACGAATATAGCTTTTTTGTATCTTTCCCTCTTAAAAGTACTAAATTTCGAAAAATCCCTTTTGTCGTACGTCTACATGGTAAGGTTAAGCCACACACACACCGAATTTCATGTTTCTGTTTATCAATTTTTGTCATATTTTACGCCCTAAAATTACGAATTTCGAAAAACCCTTTCAGTCTCCGTCATATTTGAGAACTATCCAAATTTCATGACCCTGGCTTCAGCCGTTTGGTCTCGTCGCTGATCAATGAGTAAGTCAGTCATTCATATGTTTGTAACACCTGGAAATATCGACCTGAGACCCAATAACGTATATATACGATCTAGCCATGTCCGTCCAAATTTTTCATAAATGCGTCTTATAGTCGTAGATCGGTTGGGATTGAAACTGGGTGAAATCGGCCCAAAGGGAAAAATATTTAAATATTTAATATTTTAGAGTATTTAAGCATGTTTTTATACACTCCACGAGAGTATTATGTCGTTGTGCATTTGTTTGTAACACCCAAAAGGAAACGAGTTAGACCCATCGTTTATTATACAGATCGACTTAGAACCACTTTCTGAGTCGATTTAGCAATGTCCGTCTGTCTGTATGTCTGCCCATCTATTGTTGTAATCAAATTACAGGTCGTAATTACAATCCGATCTTAACAAAAATTGGCACAAGTAAGTTTTGTGGATCAATTTAATTTGAGGAAAATCGGTTCAGATTTATATAACTCCCACTCAAATTTCGCTCCCGATTTGACTTTTTCTGCTGCACAAACCACATATTTTAACAGATCTTCTTCAAATCTTGCAAAATATCTTATATTTCAACCAGAAACATTCATGTTGAAAATGAGGCAGATCGGTTCAGATTTAGATATAGTTCCCATACGAATTTCACTCCCGATTTGACTCTTTTCACTCTTCACTCTAGATACCACATACTTTAAACATTTTTCTTCAAATTTGGCAAAATAGTATTTTAAAAAGAAGTGTGTGATATTTATTTAGTTCGGTTGTTAGCACACGAGAAGATGTGTGGACATTTATTTGTTTGTTTTCGGTAACTACTGAACTGGGATTTTTGGGTGTATGTTTAAGTCCGAAGCAGTTCTCATTCAATTGAGTTTGTGAGGCTGATATAAAGACTGATTTTTTTGAGGTTAGGATTTTCATGCATTAGTATTTGACAGATCACGTGGGATTTCAGACATGGTGTCAAAGAGAAAGATGCTCAGTATGCTTTGACATTTCATCATGAATCGTCTTACAAACAAACAACGCTTGCAAATTATTGAATTTTATTATCAAAATGCGTGCTCTGTTAAGAAAGTTCATTGCGCGCTTCCATTTTATGGTCAGTTTAATCGACCCACTGAAGCGGCTATTCGGGCTATTGTGACTAAATTTCGCACCAAATTTACATTGTTGGACATTAAACCACCAACACGCTTACGTAGAGTGCGAACTGAAGAAAATATCGCAGCTGTATCGGCCAGTGTTAATGATGACCACCAATTTTCGATTCGTCGCCGTTCGCACCAATTGGGTCTCTGTTACTCAAAAACGTGGAAATGCCAAAATTGGACTAAGCGGATGGACCACCTAAGACGCAGCCGCGGTCAACATTTAAATGAAATTATCTTCAAAAAGTAAATGTCATGGACCAATCTAACGTTTCAAATAAAGAACCAATGAGATTTTGCAAATTTTATGCGTTAAAAAAAATTAAAAAATCACCCAATAATTAACCGGAATGGTTGTTGCATTGCACTGGGCATTGATAAGGGGGAGTAGCGTCCCGTCTGCCCTGCTATCATCCGAACCAAATAAATGTGACACACTTCTTTTTAAAATACTATGTTTTCTGTTTAAGAAGAGATCTCGAACCTGAGTAAGAGTTACAACAAAAACTATGAAAACTATGGGTTCTGCTGAAGACTTCAGCACAACCGTTGGTCTTAAACCAAAATAAATGACAACACATACAACATAACAGACCAACAATACATACAAACAACAACAATACTCACGAGGTACAGTGAAGACGGGACAAACCTTTGCATTGTTGCAAGCGATGCGAGCACATGCATAACATCCCAGATAGCAATTGGAAGATCGTTTTTTCAAAAATCACCTTGCTGAGTCTTCTTTGAGTACTTTTGATGATCAAAAACTGATTAATCACATACACGATTAAAAAAGGACTTGAAAATGAATCGCGTTTATGATTAAAAAGTGCTTGATTTAAAATACAATAACAAATTGTATAGAAAGCGCAAATCGATCACCCACGCGTTTAAAATGTGAGTATATTATCAGTTATTTATGAACATATTTTGCGCACCTAGAATATTGAAAACTGCTTGATCATAAACAGTTCATGCAGGAGTTTGAAATGTGATTGTTTTGTGTGTCAATGATCATAATTTGCGCAGACAGATGATTAAACACTGCTTGTTATGCTGTTTAAGTTAACGGGACAATTTCTGTGTATCGTGGAGAAAATATCATGCGTAAAATTTTTGTTTATTGACAAAGTTACGTTGAAGTGTTAACATCGATTAACTAAATAGTGGAAGTGAATTTAAATAAAAGTTGAAAAGGTGAATTAAACAATATAAAAAAGTGTTATTAAATTAAAAGGCAATGTCAGTCAGACAAATAAAAAGATTTGCTAAAAAAGAAGCAGAAAATTTAATTTCGCCAAATATATTTAATACATGTTTTTTTATTTTAAATAAATGTTAATATTCTTAAATGAATTAAGTCTTTTTATTTTTGTTAATAAAACTCTTAGCAGACCCATTGAAAAAACACTTATACAAGAGTCAAATACGATTAGCAATACGACAGCAAATGACTCGGAAAATAATCACAAACGACTGATAAATGTCTACATAAAGACTCCCAAACAGACTAATAAATGACTCAAAAACGTCTCGTAAATGACTGGAAAAAGACACACAAATGAAATGAAATAAGACTCATAAATGACTAGAAAAAGATTCGAAGAAGACTATAAATACCATTAGAATAGGGGTCGAAAATGACTCTAAACTAACAAAAAAAATGAATCATAAATGACTCATCAAGAAGAGTCGCGGATAGGGTACCATTTTCTCCCGACAAAAGTATCTTTTATGCTCAGAAAATGAGCGCATATTCCGCTTTTTTAATCGCGCAGATGGATCAAAAAAGACTCGAATCTGATTAAAATTGTCAAAAAATGCTGGCTGGGATATGACAAATGAGAAGCCCTGATAAACAAAATATTCCACCGAACTAAGTCGACACACTAAAAATCTCACTTTGCCAATTCAATCCCAGCCAGCATTTTTTGACAATTTTAATCAGATTCGAGTCTTTTTTGATCCATCTGCGCGATTAAAAAAGCGGAATATGCGCTCATTTTCTGAGCATAAAAGATACTTTTGTCGGGAGAAAATGGTACCCTATCCGCGACTCTTCTTGATGAGTCATTTATGATTCATTTTTTTTGTTAGTTTAGAGTCATTTTCGACCCCTATTCTAATGGTATTTATAGTCTTCTTCGAATCTTTTTCTAGTCATTTATGAGTCTTATTTCATTTCATTTGTGTGTCTTTTTCCAGTCATTTACGAGACGTTTTTGAGTCATTTATTAGTCTGTTTGGGAGTCTTTATGTAGACATTTATCAGTCGTTTGTGATTATTTTCCGAGTCATTTGCTGTCGTATTGCTAATCGTATTTGACTCTTGTATAAGTGTTTTTTCAATGGGTCTGCTAAGAGTTTTATTAACAAAAATAAAAAGACTTAATTCATTTAAGAATATTAACATTTATTTAAAATAAAAAAACATGTATTAAATATATTTGGCGAAATTAAATTTTCTGCTTCTTTTTTAGCAAATCTTTTTATTTGTCTGACTGACATTGCCTTTTAATTTAATAACACTTTTTTATATTGTTTAATTCACCTTTTCAACTTTTATTTAAATTCACTTCCACTATTTAGTTAATCGATGTTAACACTTCAACGTAACTTTGTCAATAAACAAAAATTTTACGCATGATATTTTCTCCACGATACACAGAAATTGTCCCGTTAACTTAAACAGCATAACAAGCAGTGTTTAATCATCTGTCTGCGCAAATTATGATCATTGACACACAAAACAATCACATTTCAAACTCCTGCATGAACTGTTTATGATCAAGCAGTTTTCAATATTCTAGGTGCGCAAAATATGTTCATAAATAACTGATAATATACTCACATTTTAAACGCGTGGGTGATCGATTTGCGCTTTCTATACAATTTGTTATTGTATTTTAAATCAGGCACTTTTTAATCATAAACGCGATTCATTTTCAAGTCCTTTTTTAATCGTGTATGTGATTAATCAGTTTTTGATCATCAAAAGTACTCAAAGAAGACTCAGCAAGGTGATTTTTGAAAAAACGATCTTCCAATTGCTATCTGGGATGTGACCGCTGGTACTAATATGAACCCTGATTTAAGTCAGACATACATTCGTTGCGAAAGTTCTGACGTGATGGGGTAGCGCCCATCGAAACTGCACAGTCAACTTTTAGCTGCAACAATAAAGGTCTCTCTTTGCCTTTTTGCTAATTTTGGGTTCTGCTGAAGACTTCAGCACAACCTTTGGTCTTAAACCAAAATAAATGACAACACATATAACATAACAGACCAACAATACATACAAACAACAAGATCAAATAATAAAAAACAAAACAGATTTGGCAAAATATTTTATATTTCTACTAGAAACACGCAGGATGAAAATGAGCCAGATCGGTTCAGATTTATATACAAATTTCGCTCTTGATTTTTTCCGGCCCAGAAACCACGTATTTTTATTGAATTTCTTCAAATTGAGCATAACACGTTGTACCTGAACCTACTGTGTAAGTGGTTCACTTCATTCCATGTTTGGATATAGCCCCGATACAAATATTCTTCTCGATTTTAGAAGTTGGGTCAGGTCATATTAGCCTATGATTAGGAAACATACATGCCCGACTTTGGCGTTTCCTTACTTGTTTTTCAATATGTCTTGATATTGGGTATGCGCATTCCTCCTATAACAAAAAACGTGCACCATAAAGTGATTTTTATTCGTAGGGGTAGAAATGGAGCAAAAAGGGGGAAAAATCGTATATATTAAACGACAACAGCTAGGAACACGAAATTCGGTGTGTACATTCCTCTAATTGAGTAGATTTATCCAAATTCGTACTTTCAAGGGATACAATGGGTACAGAGGGATAAAAATAGTACCAACTAAACGACTACTAATTGCGTAGACACGTAAATAAAGAGATTTTAGAAAGTCGTACTCTTAAGGGGGTAAAATAGGAAAAAGGAGATAAAAATGGTACCAATTAAATGGACGCAGCTTAAATCATGGAATTCGGTGTATACATTCCTCTGACTGCATAAACACGCAAAACAAAAAGATTTGTCCAAATCCGTACTTTTTACTTTTACAGCAAAAATGGGTTGAATCACGAAGTTAGGTTATTTTGCACTATGTACGTGAGATAATGGATTTTCAAAATTTGTACTTTTGGAATTAAAATAGAATGGAAATACAACCAGATGTAACACCCACTATCTACCAATTGTTATGGAATAATATTTATTTACAAAATTTGTATTTTGTAAATAAATTTGTATTTGTTTTGGTTTCGTTATTTTTAAAAATTTATATTTTCCTGTAATATTGCTGCACTTGTACGAAAATCAACAGCCTCTGTGGAATGCAATCTATGGTGGAGGGTATACAAAGTTCGACCCGACCGAACTTAAGGTCGTTTTTACTTGATTTACATTATTTTTGGTACATTATCGATTAAAAATTGTCACTTAAAAATTTGTTGGTAACCGACAAAGGTTCACAATTTCTAAAATAATTAATTAATTTCCCTTATACTAATTGTTGGCTCCAGTTTTAGGCGAACGTTAGGGATTATTAATATTAATATTAATCTGTGCAATTCAATGCTGAATTGATCAATTGATTAATTTAAAACATACAGTGAGCTGCAAAAGTCATGGTACCCCTCGCAAAATTAAGAAACTGCCCAATTTTCTCAAAAATTACGCACCAATCAATGTGATATATATTTTTATTTTATGTATTCACTTGTATACTACAACTAATATAAAAATATTTATCTTATTTTACAAAAAAAAATATATAAAAATTGTTAACTAATATAAACCAATATTTCAGCACATCGTAAGTCATGGTACTAGGGTTGGCAGATGGCGAATGTGTAAAGTCTGGAAAACGGAGAATAAAAACCGGGATATCTCTGGGCTAGTGGAAACATCATCATCAAACACAACTTAAATATACACTATAATCTAAAAATAGTTTTGTGTTATTTTTGACCGAATTGACTAATTTTACTCCATCGTCAGTTGTTAAAAATGGAAGGAATTTCTGACGATTTTTATCAATATTCAATCGAATTATTAATTCAGACTTTATGAGATCAGAAGACATTCGGTTTCTATCTTTCGTATATAAATTATTTAAAATACTAAATACTTTTTCACAATAAGCTTTACTTATCGGTATAGAAAATATAAATGAGATCAATTTACCACATTTTGTAAAAAAAAAACTCCAACTCCTCCCAAGTAAATAACGAATCTTTCAGATTAAATGCCGCAATTCGTTCAAAAATTGATGGTTCTTGAAAATCATAACGTTTTTTCAAATAATCAATTGCTGTTATAAAAACCGATTTATCATTCGCCGAAAGCGAGTTCATTATTGACTTTGTTTTGCTACCATAAAACTTATCATCCATTCGGCTTTAAAGCCAATTCAGTAAATTACTCATTATGCCGTGTATTTCAGCAATAGTACACGAGTCAGATTCCAGAGCTAATATGGCTTTTTGAAATTCTTGAAATATGTTTTGTATAAAATACAGGTAAGCCTGGGACATACCCCCCAACGAACATTCGTTACTGTGGCTGTTCAATTTCGAATTTGAAACTCCTCGGGAAGCAAATTTCCAATCTCCTCTCGACTTTTCGCTAAAACAAATATTTCTTAACAGGAGGCCAGGAAAAATGAGCCGGCAACAGTGAAAGCCATCTTGTTGGCACATGTCGCAATAAACTCTTTGCAGACGAACTAAACTCGATAAATGATTTTATAACGATATTATCAATATCACAAGAGCTTTTTTCAGCAATTGTTAATGACATGGCAGTTACAATTGGCTTTTATAATTCTATCGTTCTCTCTTTTAAGTTTTTGGTATACTGAATTGTTAACTCCATAATTTAGAGATGCGTTGCCTGCGCTGTACGATGTCACATTATCGATTAACTTACAAATCGTTGTTTTTTGTAATTTCCATTAATTTATTAAATATGTCGATTAACCTCTCTGCGGGATCTTCATAAAAGTCAAAAACCTTTGTTCTCAATTTCTTTTATTTCGCTAAAATATTGTACAACATAAGGAAATGTTTTTACATTTCCAATATTTGAAGCATCGTTGAGAAATACCACGAATCTTGTAAAACAGATACTAAATGTTTTCGGCAAATGGAGCAAGAACATTTCTTTTTATTGCAGCTGCTTTAGTTCGACCCAAAGTCATATGTACAGATATGTTACTATGAGAATATATTTTCGGGTATCATTTTACTTGACAATCAAGTCTGTTATAACTTAAGCTGTGGACAACATTATGGAAAACGCACGCTAACTCTGCTCTAGAAATAAGAGTTTCTCTACTGGATTATTTCGAGACTGTGAATTTTAAAATTGCGGTGGACATAGTTCGTGATTTATCAATGTATATGTGCCTCACGTGTATATTTATTGCACGACATCCTTCGTATTTAATTGAAAATTCACTGAGGCATCACTTACAATAATAAACTATATATAATTTCATATATAGTTTATAACCTTCACCAGCTCAGAGAGCATCTGCACATAATTTATAAGGACTTGCATTTTACTCAGGGTGGGATTTTTTGTGTGGCATGTATAACAAATCATAACTATTCTACACGTATAAAGTGATTGTAAAACCATTTCCAATATTAAACTGTTACTGATCAGGTTTATTTTAACCAAAGCTTATGCCAATTAGTGTGAGAGGTCTTGCAATATCGTTGATATTGCAGGTGCATGTATGTATCTATGAAAACATTACCAAAGATCAAATTTAAGAGTATTCCGATCGTCCGTATAGAAGTTAAAAAATCTTTCAATTTAGAGTGATTTGCGTGGGAGGTACGTAAATCTGTTTTCTAAACAGCAGAAGATTCAAATTTACTGAAATAAGTAAATGCTACCCAACCTAATGTATATTTTGCTTAAATAATT
Organism: Polietes domitor; assembly: GCA_947397865.1. Taxonomy (NCBI): domain Eukaryota; kingdom Metazoa; phylum Arthropoda; class Insecta; order Diptera; family Muscidae; genus Polietes; species Polietes domitor. The sequence continues at coordinate 119,561,872 of OX377619.1, read as the reverse complement.
TTGTTTACCCTTTTTGAATTGCAACTGGAATAATTTTTGAATTTCAAATGAAAACTTTTGAATTTCAAATGGTGTCTTTTGAATTACTTATGACGAGTTTTGAATTACAAATGAAGAATTTTGAATTTCAAAATATGTCTTTTGAATTTCAAATGATGTCTTTTGAATTACAATTGAAAAAGGTGTAGTGAAATGAAAATTTGTGTCCAAGTTCCTAAAGAGAAAAGGTAGCATACCTTTACTACTTGTTGCTGCGGTTGTACTTTTTAAATATTAGAATAATTGCCGCAAAGTCGGGATTGTCCACATAAAATCCTTCAATACTCGGGACTGTTGATATACGCGAAAAGTCGGAGAAATCCAGACGAATCCCGATTATCTGGCAACCCTAGCACCACACCTTCTGTGGTGTGGTGATGTGAGTCACTTTTTGATTACATTATATCAACTGATTTAATTATATGTAACAAGTAAATAATATTAGTTTACTATTTCTATAAGGCATACTTATGCTTAATAGCGATTCTTCATTTTTATAATAATAATAGTCCTCTACAATATAAATATAAAACTTCGAGAGTAAATAAAAAGTGAACATGAGGCAGCAATCTTCAAAAATCTGCCTTAAATATCAGGTGCATTGTCAGTCGATAAGTACTAAAAGTACAAATTTCGAAACATTTCTTTATGTTTCGCGTCTACAAAATCATATGAATGCATACGCCGAATTTCATGATTTTAACTTTCGGGGGTTTGGTTGGTACCATTTTTTCCGATTGTTACCCTAAAAATCCCTCCATTTTACGTGTCTACGCAATTTTAGGAATGTACACACCGAATTTCATGTTTCTAGCTGTTGTCGTTCCATTCGTACCATTTTTATCCCTTTTTGTCCCATTTGAGCCGCTAAATCGTTGTATTTAATTGTTGATGCTTCCACGGTACAAGAGGAATGTGCGCAATAAATACCAAATTCATATAAAACAGAAAATTTCAAAATCTAAATATTAGGTAATATTTTCAGTCCTTGTTAGGGAAATTCTTTCCCTGTCTGCCGATTTCGCCCACTTTCAGTCCCAAGCGACCTCCAACCATAAGACACATTTACGGAAAATTTGAAACTCTTAGCTCATTTCTTTCGGCAGCTAGCGAGCTTTCAACAGACAGACGGACATGGCTAGATCGTCTTAGAATTTTACTACGACCCAGTATATATATACTTTTTGAAGTCTCCGATGAATGTTTGAAGGTGCTACAAACCGAATGACAAAGTGAATATACCATAGGTGGAGGGTATAACAAGGGCAATAGGCCGACGTTCTATAATAGAATTAGGGAACAGGTCATAGATATAACTTTAGTGTCAAATTGGACCATTTTAGATTACACTTCAATATAGAGGACGAAACCGTACAGAAATCCTAAGAAGACTTCTTCGGACGTAGAGATTAGTGACGTGAATGAACTGGAGAACCAGAATCAAAATCCTTAATAAAATCCTGCCAAGAGCGTCGGGTCACAAGAGGCACACCGCAAGAAGGTGTGATCTAGCCGATGCTTTGGAACCTTGTCATAAATGAAATACTACTTGATCTCAATAGAGATGGTATTAAAGCGACGGTACATGCCGACGATTTAGTACTGCTGGTCCGAAGTAAATTCATACCGACGTTTAGTGAGATCATGGAAAGATCACTAAGGAAGCTCTCTTGATTGGCGACAAGAAATGCGTTAGGAGTTAAACCAAGAAAAATAGAGTTGGTTCTGTTTACAAGGTAATACAAAATTTCATCTATCAAAGGAGGCAAAGTAAATACCTTTGCATAATCCTGGAGTCGAAACTTTCCTGGAAAAGGAACACCGAGGAGAGAGGAAAGAAAGCACTTTGCGCATTTTATCCCTGCAAAAAGATGTTCGGGAAAAGATGGGGACTACAACCAAGAATGGTTGTACACGGCAATAGTTAGACCAATACTCACGTACGGGGCATAGGTTTGGTGGGACACGGTAAGAAAGAAATCACTCCTGGCAAATCTCAGCAAAATACAGAGAATGGCATGCGTGGGCATTGCTGGGGCAACGCGATCAGCACCCAGGCCGGACTATAGACTATACTTAATATACAACCCTTGGACAAGGGTAGCACTACGTATAAGAGAACTCGGCATGCTGAAAAAAGACACGCTTGGACACAGCTCCATTCTAGGAGCCGCCGAATCATATGGGAGGTTAGATACCGACGCCCATTATGCACCTACATAGAATTAGAAACCCCCACCAAAGAACAATGGGCATCGAACACGGTCATAACGTCAATATAACCCTTTGTTTGACGATGAAAATAAAGAGTTTGTGCGTCATGTTTGCAACAACGAAAGTGGTGGGAATGTAAAGAGCGAGCTAAATGAACTGTTAAATTTCACAGTGCAACACGAAAAAAAAATAACCATATACGGACACCGCTACATGATAAAAGACCATAAAAAAAAACCCGTGTTTTTTTTTCCCCCAAAGTCATGCACTTTTTTTTATGGACCCCCAGAGATTTGAGGCCTCGGTGTAATTTTTGGAAAAAAGTGATCATATTCTCAGGCTCATATCTTGCAAACCGTTCGGAATTGGATGCGACTACTTCGCTGCTTTGAATTGTCATGTGTTTTGTTAGTGCAAATTTTTGGACCGACGACTTTGTTGATGTTTGTTGAATGGCATCGATGATGTCGTGTGGGTAAGAAATACTGGAATAAACAATTTTTCACTTTTGCTAGGAAGTTCATATGTTCTAGAAAGTTGTTTATTGAGATCTTAGGTACATTTTTGTAGTTGATTGTTTCCCTGAATTTTCAGCGGTTTGCTACCTATGGACCTGAACAGGGGAAAAAAGGTTAAAAAAAATCGAATTTTTTTAAGTTTTTTTGCGATTTTGACCTTGAAGATGAAGTTTTTTTGATTTTATATGTTCACAATTTTTGTTCTTTATGACAAGAGCTAGAACTTTGCCTCAGAGAGTAAATCAAAATTCCGAACGGTTTGCAAGATATGAGCCTGAGAATATGATCACTTTTTTCCAAAAATTACACCGAGGCCTCAAATCTCTGGGGGCCCATAAAAAAAAAGTGCATGACTTTGGGGAAAAAAAAACACGGGTCTTTTTTTTGGTCTTTTATCATGTAGCGGTGTCCGTATATGGTTATTTTGAAATGACTTCAAAAATGTTGCACAGTGTTTTTTAATGACAATCGGGTGCGAAATGATTGTTTAGTTAGTGGAATTGAAGTTTCGGAAAATAAAAATGCTGTAGAGTCCGTAATCGAGCTAATGGAAAGCGTTGACGTTAAATTGAATGCTAATGATTTTGAGGATGCATACGTCATTGGAAAAAAAAGTTCTCAAAAAAACAGACCGTTGTTGAAACATTTTACTCAAAGTCGTCAAAGCAGAAGTTATGTCGGCAAAGCAAAAATTAAATGAGAAAGAAACAACAAAAGATATTTACATTAATGACTTTCTGGCCAAGGAAACGCTAGTATTACTTAATCATGCTAAATCTCCGAAGGCCGTGGGTTATCGCAGAGAGTGTTCGTGAAGATGCGTGAATTGTCGAAGCCCAGAGTTATCAATAGTGCTGATGAAGTTGATGTTCTTCTATTGGACTCAACAAGAGCAAGGAGCAGGGTTTCACTAAAGCCGCCGATCAGAGTAGACGACGGATGACAGTGATGAAGAAGACATCAATTCTGCCTACAAATCGCCATCTTAATTTTTGTAAATATATATTCTTTGAATTAAAAATGTATTATTATCATATTTTTTAAAAACTTATGAATAAATATTTTAAATCATTAAATTAATTTCAAATATATTTAAATGAAACAGCTCCATTGAATAATTTAAGTATTTTAACTATAAATATTAGAAGCATTTCATCAATATCAAAATTTAACAAATTCAAAACCTTAATTGCAAATTTTCCAATTCAACCTACCAGGCACGTGCGCAGGATTTTCCCCCCGGAGGGGGGGGGTGGTTTTCATCTACACTCATAAAAAAGTTAACCCTATAATGAGTTTCATCTACACTCATAAAAAAGCTAACTATAATGAGTTAAAATTAACTAAAATTTAGGAAACCAAGTACATTTTTACTAAATATAAGTAGAATTTTGCTGAAATTTTCCTAAATCTAAGTAAATTTTTCCTAACACCAGGTAATTTTTTACTAAATTTAAGCAAAATTGTCCTAAAATTAAGTAAATTTTTTCTAAATCTTAGTAAAATTTTGCTGAAAATTTACTAAAACTAAGTAAATGTTTACTCAAATCAAGTAAATACTTACTCAAACTGAGGACAATTTTGCAGATTTTTTCCTCAAAACGAGTAAATTTTTACTTAAACTGAGGAAAACTTTTTTTTTATATTTTATACAAGGAAAAAGGTTCAATTTAACTAAAAAATCAATCAAATAGATTTGCTTCAGAGTATACAAAACTGATACAAAAAATTACAACATGAAATATTTCTCAAAAGTTTCATGATACCTCTGCCATAAGGAGTTGAGCTATTACTCCATAATTGTTGCGAAGGCAAGATAGGCGCCTTCGCAGTGGTTCTTTAGAATAATTCATAAAGTATTTAAGAAATAAGTCTCTGCAAACGAACGAGAATTGCTGCTTAGATTAATATTCAAGAATTTTTTTAACAATTTTATAAGTTCATTACTTAAATGTATGAAGAACTCGGCATAAATTTCAGTAAACATTTTAACTTCATTTTAGGAAAAAACACATTTTTAAGGTAAAATTTCCTAAATGGAATTTTTCCATACAAAAAAAAAATTTTCTCACTTAAAACCTTGAAAATATTTTTCCACATAAGTTTGGATTTACTCAATTGTAAGAATTTTTTATTAGATCCAAAGAAATGTATTTAAGTAAGTCTACTACCCTTTTTCTAGTAAATGAACTATTTACTATGGCTTTGAAAGAAGGAAACTTTACTCATACTTAGTTAATTTTCCAACTTGCTGTTTTTAGCAATATATGTGATACGCATATTGTCCCAAGATAATATACAAGAAAGTTCGAGCTAAAATCGCTTATTAACGCTTATCTATTTTTATATTTTAACTTTTCAGGAGTGCGAAAAAACTGATTTTCTCCTTAATTTGATGAGAAATTATTAATCGTTCTTCTACAGTTTAATCTAAAAAGGATTACTAATTGCTACGATTAAAAAGTTTTCGAAATTTCCTATTATTCGCGGTTTCATGGTTCATAGCCACTTTTGAATGTTTAAAATTGTGCACTATGAATGTTGAAATAACAATACGATTTATTGTAAACACTATAACTTTTTTCGTGAAATCTTGGCAATGTTGTTTTCTGTGGTGTACACAGCAAATTTAAAGATTCCTGCTTCATCCGTCAGTCGCGAAAATGGCTGCAATTAACGAAAAATCCAAAATTCGCCATTGCAATTCCTTATATTTAACTTTCTTCATTCATAATTCTGAAACTTTTAAGGCACAAATATTCCCCATGAAGTCAGCAACCACATGCCAAAGAAATATTTTGGTATTCTCAATATAATAAAAAGTTACGCCGGTTTTTCTAAATATACTTTTCACAATTTTTGACTTTACAGCCACCATTTTTCCTAGTTTAGCCTGATAACTTGGGAACCAAAATGCTATTAACCGCGAATTTGTGGAATTTGATAGTACGATATGCTCTAAATCCAGGAAAAACAAAACAAAATCGTTGTAGCGAATTACAACCTTCGGTTATATGCTGCTCCATTTTTGAACTGTATTATTTATATTATTTGTATGTTCATAACCACTTATGCAGTCACAAACTATAGTGTGAGTGGATCAGAAACATTTGGAAAAATGGCTTTAGAAATAAAATAATTTTCCAAATTTATATGACAGATGACATACAAATCTGAGAATAGTTTGGCATCAAAAACTCATTTTCGAGGAAATGGTTCATAGCCTATTTTGAATATAAGCCCTCGATATATATTTTGAAGAAATATTACACAAAAAACGATCAAATTCCTCGGCGATAAACCCTCCAGTCCCGCATTTTTCTATGATAAATTCAGAAAATTGGATATGATTTTTGACAAAGTATGTGTTTAAATAGGATGTCTAAAGACTTTTGTGATTTTTAATTTATATAGGACATGAGTAACAGGATGTTTACTCAAAATCTTTATACGTATATTCCGATTAAATAAAAAATATTTTGAAATATTTCTTCATTTTTATAATCTTAAATATGTATAAATTCGAATAACAAATACATTTTTTTTGTTTTCGATGAAATGCAAGAAGAAACAACTTCACAATTTTCAAATGTAATTCAAAAGAAACCATTTGCAATTCGAAAATTCCATTTGAAATTCAAAAAATATCATTTGAAATTCAAAACTCTTCATTTGTAATTCAAAACTCGCCATTTGAAATTCTTCTTTTGTGGGAAAAAATAGTTTGTTTGCGGTAAACATGTCATCAGTTTTTGTAAATGAACAAAGAGAAATAAGTTTATGTATATCAAACAGTGTTCTTCGTTTGTCGAAATGGATTTGTATTATAATTGCAAACTACCAAAACATTGGAAGTAACAGAAACAGTCGTTGTTTCATCTGTGATGAAAATAGGACACATCGGTTCAGATTTAGATACAGCTCCATAAGAATGTCCAATCGCAAATGTTACATCTTAGCGCTCTACAAGCACCAAGCAAATTATTTGCTTTTATTAAGAATATTTTAGATTTCATTATGATATCATAGTGATTCTTATCTACACTTTTTTAAAATTACTAAACGATTTTGTTATTAAATTTCCAAACTTTTATTGCAGTACACAATTAAAAGTTCATAAGAGATAGCTCTAGTCGAATGTCAAGAAGTGGTATCGGTTAATAAAAATGAAAATTTTCCGAACAATTTGGTGTCCATTAGCGAAATTAGGACTACACAATCTTGAAATTGGCACAATTAGTTTAGTTTGTTTGTATTTTTCATAAACTTTGTCCGAAATTCAAGAAAGTATCTACGATTTTTATGTAATTTTCGTGTTTTCATGATTTTACTGCAAAATTACCATTTCAGACGAATTATTTTAAAAAGACCTTAAAAATTCTATATTTTATTGCTTCAGAAAGTCCCGTACGTGCCCGTTTGGCTTCTAGAGGTAAAAAAGGTTAAAAAGACATGGTTGCAGAAATTGTATGGCGTCCATCCCTTATATGTTTTGACTGACAGTAGTTTGATGTAATAGTTTGAAAAAAAAAAACTACTCATTGAAATTAGCAGGTACGTACCTCACTTAAACAATACTTTGGCGTACAAATGGTCAAGAACAATATTGACTTATGGTCCCTGCAGGTAGGCACAAATCTTATTTGGACACGTGCATAATATCAAAATTGCATTATTCAGCCTAAATCCATATGTATGCAGGGAACAGGTAAATTTGGCATGGGCATAAAGGCATGGTAGCATAAGCCTATATATTGCAAAATAAGGATAATGCCTGGATTACTCTACGACTGAAAGTTGGCGCAACAATTACTGAAACCATTAAACAATTTAAGTACTGAAAACATGGCGTTGAACAATTTTAAATTATTTGAACTGTTTAGAAAGTCAACCACACCAAATATTTTCACGGAAGCTGCTTTAGAAGATCTTGATAGCTTATACGGAAATATTGAGAGAAGCGAAATTATAAAAAATAAATTTTATCTGATATATGCAAATATTAAGGCAAAATGGGTGAAATCTAATCGAACCATTCAGAACTTCAAAAAATACGAGGACTGGCTTAATGAAGACACCATCCTGGATATATTGGCAGAAGAAGCCTTGGCCTTGTTTATGGACTTAGAACTTTCCAAAGAGAAATATGAGAAACTACGGACATCTTTAACGCGACACGGCGCTTACGTTTTACCCGGATACAAGCATATTACGCAAGCCAAAATAAATTCACGACCACTGCATACGGAGTTTACGGAAGTCTCTGCGAAAGCCAATCTGCAGGATCTCATGGGCCATACAGCAAAACGGTTGTTGGAGAGTCTTCCTGAAAATGAGGTGAAAATTCTTCCTGAGAAGTTGACATTGATCAGCAAATGGGGCTGCGATGGATCATCCGGACAAAGCGTTTATAAGCAAAGGATGTCTTCCGATGACGCTACAATATCGGACGGAAATATGTTTATGGCATCTGTTGTTCCTTTGCAGCTTAAACCGGATGTTTCCCTGCACTGGAAAAAACCACGTCCGTCATCAGTGCATTGTTGCCGACCAATAATGTTTCAGTTTGCAAGGGAATCGGCAGAACTCATAAGGACCACGGTGAAGGACATTGAAGAACAAATAAGCAAGATTAAGCATACAAAGCTGCAAATTGGAGAAGGAAAATATATTGAACGCAATTTCGAGTTCCATCTGACCATGGTCGACGGAAAAGTCGTAAACGAACTGACAGGAACAACCTCAACAATTTTAATGGGTAATAATTTAAAACATAAAACCCTAAAGAAAAAAAATAAAAACAATCTGAAAATGTAAAAATAATTTTTTTTAGTTACCATAAAATTGATTTTTCTACTAATTTAAACTTTGATAACCCATAATTAGGCCCCTACAGAGCGTAGCACCCTTTCCAAACGCTCATTTCATAGGCTGAACAGTTATCTATCATATGCTGTTTAAACTGTTCGGTTCAAAAGATATGATTTTTGCAACGAAAAAACTCAAATGGCGCCACTGTGCGCCGTCAATATATAAATACGTAGGACTAACAGTTCTACCAATATATGGTTTGTACCGGATGCAGCTGCTTATTTATGTATATAAAGTGTTGCATAGCATTGGATCCATACAATTCAATTCTAACAGAGCCAGCATAACTTCAATACCAGACATGGATCAGATCTTCGTGTGAGTAGATGCCGTCTGGAAACCACAAAACAGAGAGTTGAATATAAAGGTAGTTTGGAATATAATAATTTGCCAACATTCTTAAGAAATTCTGAATCTCTTTCACTTTTTAAAACAAGATTAAAACAGTATTTGTTGCAAAACATTGAAATGCTTCTTATATAGTTATAATATAGACTTAATCAAGAAATGTGTATATAATTTTTAAAAATTAAATTATTTGAACTTTGATGTTATAAAGTTTTCACTGATGTAAATATGTTGCCAGATAGCCTCAAAATGCCCTCGTTATGCTGAGGCACATACCATTGTATATTATTAATTGTAAAAATTTTATAATAAAAAAGTCTTCAAATATTAAAATTAGAAATTTTGCTCATTTACGAAAGTCGAAAATCATTTAATTTGCAACACATCAAAGTTTTGGTCACTTCATTGTAACGCCATCATATCTTACAGCTATGTACGGATCGATTTTTTTATAAAAAATTGCGCGCCCGCAGTAGGAATCTAGGAAGTTATAAAATTGTAACACTCTTATATTTAGAAACTTTTCAAAACCAGTTTCTTAACGGATTTTCCATCGCCCATTTCATAAAAATTTTACCCTTATGTATAGTCGAGTCATGCTGCAAATGGACATACAGTATTGGCCATAACTAAAGCACCCCCTAAGTACATATATTTCACATCTTAATTATTCTATGAAAATGACGTTATTAAATTATTATAGTATACAAATTTTGTTTATTGCAGATAAAGAAAAGATTACGAAGTTCACCTTTTTATAAATTAAAATTTAACCTAAAAAACTTTTTGTACTAGAAAATAGAACAGACAAAACTACGTGTTAGAAGATACAGGGGATCGTTTGAAGTGTCCACAACGTGATTACGCGGATTTCCACCACAATTTACTAGGGATTTGCTTTGTCCGTTTAGTTTTGTGATTTTAAGTGATTAACAAATTTTAATTTTTTGTTTAAAAAGTTATTCATTTCTAAATTCATTCTATATCAGCAATAACCATATATACAGGGTGATTTTTTAAGAGCTTGATAACTTTTTTTTTAAAAAAAAACGCATAAAATTTGCAAAATCTCATCGGTTCTTTATTTGAAACGTTAGATTGGTCCATGACATTTACTTTTTGAAGATAATTTCATTTAAATGTTGACCGCGGCTGCGCCTCAAGTGGTCCATCCGCTTAGTCCAATTTTGGCATTTCCACGTTTTTGAGTAACAGAGGCCCAATTGCTGCGAACGGCGACGAATCGATAATTGATGGTCATCATTAACATTGGCCGATACAGCTGCGATATTTTCTTCAGTTCGTACTCTACGTAAGCGTCTTGGTGGTTTAATGTCCAACAATGTAAATTTGGTGCGAAATTTAGTCACAATAGCCCGAATAGCCGCTTCAGTGGGTCGATTAAACTGACCATAAAATGGAAGCGTGCGATGAACTTTCTTAACAGAGCACGCATTTTGATAATAAAATTCAAGCGTTGCTCGTTAGTAAGTCTATTCATGATGAAATGTCAAAGCATACTGAGCATCTTTCTCTTTGACACCATGTCTGAAATCCCACGTGATCTGTCAAATACTAATGCATGAAAATCCTAACCTCAAAAAAATCACTCTATATTAGTTAATAAATTTAATATACAAGATGATTTAGTTATGGCCAATATTGTATATTGCATGCTTTATTTGGAAGTTAGTTTATAATTGCATGGGCCTTTATTGAGATTATTGAATGCAAAAAATTTAAAAAAATATCATTTAAAATTTTGCCATCATTTTTTATCAGTTTTCATATTTTCAATGAAAAGGCAATTTAACTTAAATCGCCAATCTTGTGTTTTTAAATTACCAAATTTTTGTTTTGAACTTTCATTTGGAAGCGTCAAGAAATATGTTAGAGATGCTTTGATTTCATCAAAATTGGTCACAAGGCATTGGATCTAAATCAGCGATGCCATCAGAATATGAGATAAAGGCCAATTGAAAAGCCATACATCGAAGATTATATTTTGTTGGTAGAAATATACCAGAAATAAGTATAATGTCAGGGTATTAACAAATTGTATACGTACTGGTGTTAATGTTACTATTTAATAAAAAGTTCGTGCTCTTTCTGCATCCATCAGAGCTGCAGAGTCTTTCCTTTTTTGCCACTGGGAGAAATCGGTCCAAATGGAAAAACTTTTCCATCACAAGGACTAAAAATACCTAATATTTACAATATTTAATCATGTTTATATCCTTCACTGGGCTATTATTTGTTTGTAACACACAAAAGGAAACGAGATCGTTTATTATATAGATCGGCTTAGAATCAGTTTATGAGTCGATTTAGCAATGTCCGTCTGTCTGTCAATCTATTCATGTAATCAAAGTACAGGTCGCTTTTATTTCTCGATCCTTACGAAAATTAGCACAATTAAGTTTTGCGGATCAAGGACGTACGCTATTTAATTTGAAGCGAATCGGTTCAGATTTAGATATAGCCACCATACAAATTTCGCTCCGGATTTGACCTTTTGTGCCCTTGAAACCATATATTTTGACAGATTTTCTTCAAATTTGGCACAACACCTTATATTTAAACTAGAGACATCTCTGGCGAAAATCAGTCAAGTCGGTTCAGATTTATATATATATATCGCTCCCATAGAAATGTCTTCTATGATTTGATTTTGTCCGCTCTAGAAGCCATATCTATTAACCGATTTTCTTAAAATTTAGCACATCAGACAGGTTCAGATTTATATATAGCTACCATACAAATATCGCTCCTGATTTTACTGTTTCTGCTCTAGAAACCACACAGTTTAGCCCATTTTGTTAAAATTTGGCACAACGACTTATATTACAAATAAAATCAACTGTGCTGAAAGTGGGTACAATTTTGCTGAATTTGGTACAATTTTATTTCAAAAACATCTTTAGTGAAAATGGGTCAAATCGTCGCCGATTTTATTTTTTTTTGCAATAGAAAACACATATTTTAACAGATTTTGATCAGAACAAGTTACATTTTACCTGGAAATATACATTGCGAAAGAGGGTCCATGATATAAGGTTTTTCAAAATTCGTACTTTCAAGGGATACAATGGGAACAGAGGGATAATAATGGTACCAATCGAATGGCCGCAGCTAGGATCATGGTATTCGGTGTATATATTCCTCTGACTGCATAGACACGCAAAGTAAAAAAGATTTTATTTGTTTAATTTTACGGCAAAAATGGAAAAGTGATAAAACTGGTAGCGAGCAAATTGCTAGTATCATGAAGATAGGTTATCTTGCACTGCGTACGTAAGAGATATGTTTACTTTTTGAATTAAAATAGGATAGAAATACTATCAACCAAACGGCGGTAGCTGAAATGCACCTCACATCCTGTCTTACATTTACTTTTTTAATTGACTTGAAGTATTATATCGGTATAAATAGAATAAACATATTGGTAGCTTTGCCTTACATGCGTGGTTTACAATAACTAAAACTTTATATTTATTTAAATTTATTACTTTTATTTTTTTTTGGTTTGGTTATATTTAAAAAATGTAACATTTCCCTGTAATATTATTGCACTTCTACGAAAATCGACAGCCTCTGTGTAATGCAATCCATGGAGGAGAGTATATAAAGTTCGGACCGGCCGAACTTAACGCCCTTTTTATTTGTTTTTTTTTTTTAATTTCTTTTTTGTATGCACTTGAAATTTGTTACGTACATTCCCTCTTGTAGCGTAAAAACACCAAAAAGTAAATAAAACTTTTAGCGGGTGAAATGGGAAGAATGTTACCAATGCACAGTGGTTCCGCCCATGCGACAAAAATAAAAAAGTTTATCTACACTCACAGGAATTTGTCAGTAAAAGAAAGAAGAAAGTCTGCTGTAAGAGCAGATTTTCTGCTGAAAAAGAGATATCGGACTTGTATCAGCTGAAATAGCAAACAGCTGTTTGCTGTTTTTAGCAATAAAGAAAAAACGCTTTCTTGAAACTTTAAGCATATGTACAGAACAATATATCCAGTTAACAATTTTATTAACTACACTTTTTAAAATAAATGTTGTTATAAGGGAATTTATTACCACTGAAAGATATTGTGATTGTCTCTTTAATGATACGCATATTGCCCCAAGCTAATATAAAATGAAATTCGAGCTAAATTCGTTTTCGTCGTCAATCTGAAAGGATTTTAGAATATAAACGCTAATTATTTGTCTACTTTTATAATTTAATTAACAGCAGCCATTTTTAGCAGACTGCAAACACTTTAGCAGAGTGAATGCTGATACAAGATTGCAGAAAAACTGTTTTAATAGCAGAAAAGTGTCTGCTGCTAGGCAGTAGACTATCGCTGCTTTTATTAACCGACTTGTTCTCTAATTATAGAACTTTTTTTTCAAATAGTTGCTTGAAAGTACATACATATATATATATTGAAGAAATATTACACAAAAAAGGATCGAATTCCCCCTTCAGGCCCCGCATTTTTTCCATGCTTTATATAAGGTTACTTTCTATATATGTGTGCCACAAAATTTGAAATCAATTTTTGAAAGCTTTTTTCTCAACCAATTTTGCTCAAATTTTGCACACTTAATCATTTTCGATGACAATACAAGGAAATGGAAAAATTTGACCAATTGGACAAAGGGGCGTGGCACCTCCCATACGAAGTTAAAACCTATTATTGAATATTGTCAGTTCTATGACACCTAGAATGCTGAAATTTTGTGTAAGTGCATCTAGCATCAATTCGCATAGTTGTGCCAAAAATGGGCGGTATTGAAAAAGTGGGCGTGGCATCTCCCATACGAAGTTAAAACCTATTATTGAATATTGTCAGTTCTATGACACCTAGAGTGCTGAAATTTTGTGTAAGTGCATATACCATCAATGTGCATAGTTGTGCCAAAAAGGGGCGGTATTGGAAAAGTGGGCGTGGCACCTCCCATACGAAGTTAAAACCTATTATCGAATATTGTCAGTTCTATGACACCTAGAGTGCTGTAATTTTGTGTAAGTGCATCTAGCATCAATGTGCATAGTTGTGCCAAAAATGGGCGGTATTGGAAAAGTGGGCGTGGCACCTCCCATACGAAGTTAAAACCTATTATTGAATATTGTCAGTTCTATGACACCTAGAGTGCTGAAATTTTGTGTAAGTGCATCTACCATCAATGTGCGTAGTTCTGCCAAAAATGGGCGGTATTGGAATAGTGGGCGTACCACCTCCCATACGAAGTTAAAACATATTATCGAATAGTGTCAGTTCTATGACACGTATAGTGCTCAAATTTTGTGTAAGTGCATCTAGCATCAATGTGCGTAGTTGCGCCTAAAATGGGCGGTAATGCAAAAGTGGGCGTGGCACCTCCCATATGAAGTTAAAACCAAAATTACACCTACTGTAATTTTGTGTAAGTGCATCTAGCATTAATGTGCGTAGTTGTGACAAAAATGGGCGGTAATGGAAATGTGGGCGTGGCACCTCCCATACGAAGTTAAAACCCATTTTCGAATATATGCCGTTCTATGGCAGATAAAAAAAACTGAAATTTTGCAGTAATTTTTCCTTCTACAAAAGATAACTAAAAAAGAATTTCTAGGCCCAATAGAATTCTGCTTGCATAAAGCATGGATTTGAAAAAAAAAATTTTTTTGATTTACTAGTTCTATGATAAATGCAGAAAATTGGATATGCTTGTGGACAAAGTATGGGTCTAAATATGATGTCTAATGAGTTTTGGGATTTTTAATTTATACAGTAGTTACATGAGTAACAGGATGTTTGCTCAAAATTTTTATACGCATATTCCGATTAAATAAAAATTGTTTGGAAATGTTTCTTCATTTTTAAAATCTTAAATATGTTTAAATTCCAATAACAAATACAGCTTTTTTGTACTCGATGAAATGCAAGACGAAAAACACCTACAAATTTTAATTCCAAAAATCCAAGTAATAGGTTTAGAGTTTCGTCTTCCTACGTAGATCCAAGTTACTGAATTTGATGTTTATCTTTTGAATAATACTTTTTACACATGTACACAAAAATAAAAAATATTAACTCTAACAAATATTTGACAGTGAAGTGAGAAATATGACAAAAAAAATCAGTAAGTTAACACTCATTTCTTATTGTTTCGCATTTTTAAAGTGGATTTTAAAATAGAGACCTACACGCAGAGAAAAAATGAATTACGTAGAAATTAAATTTTAGACACGTGAATCGTTTCTGAGTTTCTTTTGTGAGAAAAATAGTTTGTTTGCGGTAAACATGTCATCAGTTGTTGTAAATGAACAAAGAGAAATATGTTTACATTTATCAAACAGTTTTCTTCGTTTGTCGAAATGGATTTGTATTATCATTACAAACTCCCAAAACATTTAGAAGTAACAGAAACCCGTTGCCGTTTCATCTGTTATGAAAATAGGTCACATCGGTTCAGATATATACACAGCTCCATAAAAATGTCGCATCGCAAATGTTACAAACCACGCATTGCAAACGGAATATACGTATAGCCACACCATATTATATTTGACCTGTGAACATCTGCTGTGGAAGTGGATTATGTGGGTCAATGTTTTGATATAGCCTTTATACAAATGCCCCACCCGATTTCTATACTCAGAGAGGGGTTTGAATGGAAAGAAATTTAAAAATGCAAATTGTATTTCATTTAAAAATTAAAGTATTCTACTTTCTTTTGTATAAGTAATAAATGTCTACATAAAAAATTCTTAGGTTACTCCAGTACTTTTTCGCAGAAACGAAGAATTTCATCTCGCCAGTAGATTTTTACATAATTATTAATTTAGAGGTAAATTACTTTTCAATTATTTCATTCCAATTAGATATACTACACATTTGTCCAAAGTTTGGCACTCATAGTTAAGTTACGGGTTAGCACCAAGCAAATTATTTACTTTTATTAAGAATGTTTTTATATTTCATTATGATATGATTGTGATTCTTATCTACACTTTTTTAAAATTACAAAAGATTTTTTATTAAATTTCCAATCTTGTATTGTAGTACACAATTAAAAGTTCATAAGATATTGGTCTAGTAAAATGTCAAGAAGTGGCGAAATTAGCATTACACAATCTTGAAACAGGCACAATTCGTTTGTTTGTATTTTTCATAACCTTTGTCCGAAATTTAAGAAAATGTCCACGATTTTTTATGTATTTTTCGTGTTTTCATGATTTTACTGCAAAATTACCATTTCAGACGAGTTATTTTCAAAAGAACTTAAATATTCTATATTTTATTGATTCAGAAAGTGGAGAAGTTTTTAAAAAAGTATATGTTCGTAACCTCTCTGGGGGTTTGAACCCCCAAAACCCCTGGCCCCCATACAAATGCCGCTCCCGATTTGACTTTTTCCGCTCTATAAAGCACATTTAGTACCCGATTTTCTTCAAATTTGGCGAAAGCGAGTTAGATCGGTTCAGATTTAGATGTAGCCCACATACAAATGTCGCTCCCGATTTGACTTTTTCCGCTCTATAAACCACATATTGTATTTAAAATTGGCACAACATCTTATAATCCAACTAAAAACACCTATGGTGAAAGTGGGTAAGATCGGTTCAGATTTAGATACAAATTTAATTATATACATATAAATGTTGCTCCCAAATGTTTAACCGATTTTGGTCAAACTTAACATATTATATTTCACATATAAGCATACATGGTGGCGGGTCACATCGTTCCATGTTTCAATATATCCACATACAGATGTCCCCTCCAATTTAACATTTTTTGTCAAACACATACATTTACAGGATAAAAAAATCCTTCCCGATTTCACTTTTTTACTGAATTGTAATAGGATAGAAAGTGGAGTGTATCAAATAGTTGGCTCCGTCCGATTTTAGCCTTTCCTTACTCGTTATTATTTTGAGCCACGCTTATAAGACAATGCTACCAATACGTTTACACTATATATACATATATCGAAATACTAATTCAAGTCAATACAAAAAATAAATATGCTTATATTTATATTTTCAAAAAAGCTTAAATACCATAAATATTGGTAGGTAGTGGGTGCTACAGTTGGTTGTATTTCCATTCTATTTTAATTCCAAAAGTACAAATTATCTCACGTACATTGTGCAAAAAAACCTAACTTCGTGATTCAACCAATTTTTGCCGTAAAAGTCTGAGGAATATATACACCGAATTCCATGATTGTGGCTGCGGCCAATCTTTTGGTACCATTTTTATCCCCTTTTCCCAATTTTAACCTCTCGACTATCTAAAATATCTTTATTTTACGTGTCTACGCAATTAGAGAGATGTACACACCGAATTTCATCATTCTAGCTGTAGTCGTTTAGTTTGTACTATTTTTATCCCTCTGTACCCATTGTATCCCTTGAAAGTACGAATTTGGAAATAGCATTTTAAATTACGAATTTCGAAAAATCTTTCTATTTTACGTGTCTACGCAATCAGAGGAATGTAAACTCTATTACCATTTTATCCCTTAAAAGTACGAATTTGGAAAAAAATAATTTCATATTATGTATCTACTCAATTAGAGGAATGTACACAGCGAATTTCGTGTTTCTAGCTGTTGTCGTTTGATATGTACCATTTTTATCCCTTTTTGCCCCCATTTCACCCCCTACGAATAAAAATCGTTTTATGGTGCACGTTTTTGTTATCGGAGGAATGCGCATACCGAATATCAAGTAAGTACAAGCAGAAATATTGAAAAGATATACTTAAATACTCTAAAATATTAGGGGGTTTTTCAGACCTTGTGAGGGGAAATTTTTTCCCTTTGGGCCGATTTCGCCCAGTTTCAATCTCAACCGATCAACGACTATAAGACTTATTTATGGAAAATTTGGACGTCCTATCTCCTTTCGTTTAGATGGTAGCGTGCTTTCAACAGACGGACGGACATAGCTAGATCGTCTTAGAATTTTATGACGATCAAGAATATATATACTTCATAACGTCTCAGGTCGATATTTCAAGGAGTTACAAAGGAAATGACAAAGTTAGTATACCCCCATCCTGGAGGTGGAGGGTATAAAAAAATTGGCGGCGGCCAATTTTTGATCCGATCGGATATCAATATGGGTATCATTAGAAAGCTTATCGCAATACCTTTAAATCTAAAATAGCGAGCGAAATTAAATATGTACAATTTTTTAGTCGTACTTTCTACAAAAGAGCTCATGTGGAATTAGCGATTTGTATTTTACACCACACACATGTAGACAATATCATGCATCAAAAATTTGGACATACCCCAGAGGACAAAATCTTAAATCCCTGCCGAAGGTCGGCTACTCAGGAAAGCTTTAGTCTGCGTAGCCAGTTTTGGACATACCCCAAAAGAGAAAATCTTAAACCCCGGCTGAAGGCCTTCTACGCAAAAAAAGTCAAGCGCCACGAGGACCGCCCTATACCTTTGCTTGTTCAGATTAAGTCCGCGGTTTATGTGTGTGGTAGTGGCGTGTAAAGCAGTAGTCGTACTATGCTGCTTACGGAATTCCAATCAAGCTCGGGAGGAATAAAGCATCAAACGTCTTTGCTACTGGTGAGAGAAGGAAAATCGGCATGTACGATTCTGCTCGAGCTTTGTTTGGTCTCACATCGCTGCACATTTTCCACACTTCGGGTACTATAGGGTGTTTTTCATTGAGGTATAGAACTTCGAATTGAAATAAAACACAAGAAAATCGTTTTAATGTCCATCAATTTGGCTTTATTGGAAGGATAATTTTATGCCATTAATGTTTAAATATGATTTCGGGCATGTGGCCGCCGCGGCTGGCTCGAATATAGCCAATTCTACAGGTCCAATTTTCCAAAGCTCCAATTGCTGTGCACGGTGGCGAATCGATTCATTCGGGTCCTCTTCAACACTTTGCTCTACAGCGGCAATTGTTTCTTCGGTGCGCACTGTTCGACGTCTCTGCGGATGCGTATTATCACATAGAGTAAACGTAGTGCGAAAACGATCCATGGTTAACCGAATTAATTGCTCTGATGGACGATTATGCCGATAAAATTTCGATTATGCCATTACTTTCGAAATAAATTTGCACGATTTGCAAGCGTTGTTCTTTTGTCAACCTGTTCATGATGAAATGACAAACCAAACTAAATATTAATCACTTGACAGCTGACAAAATGGCCGCCAGTTAAAAAAGTGATGCCAACTTAAAGTTCTATACCCCAATAAAAAACACCCTTTATTAGAGTAGTCAGGCACAATTTTAGGGCTTTGGTCAGGTACTCGACTCCCGCTGTGCCTAATTACTTCAGAATCAACACGGAGATTTCGTCGGGGCCAAGCACTTTAGATGCCTTTGCGTTACGGATTGTAGCAACGAATACCACTACTGCACCTGCTGGGAAATTCGGACGAATTTCCTGTATTTGACCAGCAGGAATAAAGCGATCGGCTGTTGCGTTGATTATGCCTCGGAATTTTTTCTCAGCTACACGAACATTTTAGGGGATGGGTACTTCACTGAAGCTGCGGTTGGTAAATTCTCTGAACCAGTTCCAGTCAGCTTTTCTCCGGTTAAGGAATGTACGGCGCTCAGATATTGTGAAGTCGGGTGGTCTGTCAATGGAGATGAGGAGATGGGCTGCCAGGTAACATCATTTATCAGACCAGGCGACAGGATGGTGATGTCTGGGAACTGCTGCAATCACCCATAATCCGTGTGGGTGTGTGCAGATCGTAAGCTATGTCCCGCTGGCAGGGCCGTGAGCAAGGGTGGGGGTTTGGTGGTTCAACAACCCCCCAGAGAGGTTTCGAACATATAATTTTTTAAAACCTTCTAGACTTTCTGAAGCTATAAAATATAGAATGTTTAAGTACTTTTTAAAATAACTCGTCTGAAATGATAATTTTGCAGTAAAAACAAGAAAATTCCATACAAAATCGTGGACACTTTCTTGAATTTCGGACAAAGTTTATGAAAAATACGAACATACTAAACGAATTGTGTCAATTTCAAGATTGTGTAATGCTAATTTCGCTAATTGTAAAAAAGTGTAGGTAAAAATCACTATGATATCATAATGAAATCTAAAAACATTCTTAATAAAAGTAAATAATTTGCTTGGTGCTAACCCGTAACTTAACTATAAGTGCCAAACTTTGGACAAATGTGTAGTATATCTAATTGGAATGAAATCATTGAAAAGCAATTTACCTCTAAAGTAATAATTATGTAAAAATCTATTGGCGAGATGAAATTCTTCGTTTCTGCGAAGAAGTACTGGAGTAACCTAAGTATCCATCCATTTCGACAAACGAAGAAAACTGTTTGATATATCGAGGGCTTATATTCATAAGTGGCTATGAACAAAAACACAACTTTTCAGGAGGGCGAAAAAAACTGATTGTCTCCTTAATTTTAAGAGTAATTATGTATCATTCTTCTACATTTTAATGCAAAGAGGATTACTAATTGCTACGATTAAAAAGTTTACGAATTTGCCTATTATTCGCTGTTCTATGGTTCATAGCCACTTTTGCATGATAAAAATTGAGCACTATGAATGTTGAAACAAGCACATAGCCATTTATGCCCAAATATATATATGTAACTCGATAACGTTTTTCATGAAATGTTGGCAATGTTGTATAGAAAACGCATGTTCTGCGATTTACACCGCGAATTTAAAGATTCCAGCTTCATCCGTCAGATTGATACCATTTTTATACCTATTTCCATTTTTTTTACAAAAAGTGGATATTGCGGTAGGGCATGGTAAACAAATAATACAAAGTGGATACTTTTTGGAAAATTTTCATTTTCGCGGCAAATATGGCTAAAATGATTTTCACACACGACATTTTTGTTTAATGATTTTCTCGCGATCTAGCTTACGAATCCGACTGAATTTTTGTTTGTGTATTAAGAACCAATGTCGCTTGTAACATATATATATATATAGCCAGTCGCGAAAATCGCAGCAATTGTTGAAGAATCCAAAATTCTCGGTTGCAATTGCTTATATTTAAACGTTCTCTGTTCAGGATTCTGAAACTTTTCTGACAGAAAATGCAGAAAAATCGTTGTAGCGAATTACAATCTTCGGTTATATGCAGCTCCATTTTTGAACTATTTTATTCATATTATTTTTATGTTCATAGCCACTTTTGCAGTCACAAACTAAGTGGCTTTAGAAAAAAATTCTTCACCAAATTTATATGACAGATGACATCCTAATCTGAGAATAATTTGAAATCAAAAACTCATTTTCGAGAAAATGGTTCATAGTCATCCTCGATTTAAATCTAATATTTTAATCTAACTTAAAGAAAACTACAAATAAATATAAAATCCGAATTGAAAACGAAATCAGAATGGTCATTGATCGAGAAAACTGATCCACATATGCATATATGGTTATAATGATCGTTTTATTTATCCACTTATTTCATTTTATGAATTGATGTTAAACGAACGCTGCACACTGGTCCAAAATCCATTTTTTATGGCATAAAGTCGAAAAATAAAGATACAATCTTGTAATTTTGCACATTTGCTAGACATAATACACTTAAAAAATGAAAAATAAAATTAGGCCGATCGTCCAAATAAAGTAAAATGTCTACATGTGTACAAAAAGGTGAACGATGTTGTCTGCCATTTTAAAGGTACTTTCAATACCTTTTAAATAAAATATGATGGGTCTCGTACACAAAACTGATTCAGAGATATAATCATACATATGTCTCTGGATAATCAAAAAACTGGGCTAAAATAGAATGACAATTGTGGGAGTTTGCCGAAAAATGCTGACGAGATATTAATTCCACCATAAACTACAACCTCAGACGAACACTTTCACATTTACACTTTGAGTCAAGTTGAGTCTACATATAACTTTTGGTCCACGACATTTATAGATTATGTTCTACACAAATCACAAAATTACAATACCTATGAATACTGACCAGACCACAATAATCATAAAATGTTAAATATAATTTTTCAACTACTAACTCTTGCAGTTAATTTTCACAATATAGTCACTTTATTATTTTCTTTTTAAGTCTTGATTTTAATTAATTTGTAAAACTGCTTTATATCAAAATAAATCCCACTTTCTTTGAACCGCAAAGTTTAAGTACCATTCAGGCTTTTGGTGTTGCCACCTAATTTTCTCCAGTACATTTTCTTGATTGTCATAAAGAATACCCGCTACTTCATACGCGGAAAAATGGTATGGTATTGACAGTAGTTTGTATCGATATTCATTCAAACTGTTTTTTTTATATTTTGAAATTGCCTTAGTGTAAGGATATTACTTTCAGCGTTTATACGTAGTCAATAGTTTAATGTATAGGCACAAAATGAAAACAATTTTTCTACAAAAAATCATAAAGTAGAAAATTATTTGCACGTTTTGTTTCTTAAGCTGTGAAAATTATACTCTCACTACAGAGTAGGAGCGTATATATCATTAGGGATAGAAAAAAAGTGTAACGCATTGAAGGATAGATTTAAAACCATAAGTATGTCCCAAGTCCCTTTCACGTCTGTCTGGCTCACTGGTATACACGACGACTCTGGAATTAATTAATTAATTAATTTATTCAAACTCTGCACATAGTACTATTTTCCCAAACTTATTTTAAATTCAGAATTGGGGAAAATGATATACATCTTATGGTACCCACACACGTATAGTCCATATTCCAAAACAAACGACCCGTACGTAAAATTAAACCAAATATAACTTCTATATTTTCCACGCAAATTGACATAAGCTTTGGTCAAAATAAAACTGATATAACTTCCATACGTATGGTAGAAATTAGTTGCAATTCGAGATTTTAAAACGTTTTTATAATCACTTTAAACCTACAAAATATGAAAATTAAAACCATAACTTTTATACCGGTGCGTTACTTGAAATCTGAACTTATAAATGGAACAAACATTTTTTATCTATCTTTTATTTTGCCGGAGATAATGAATATAATAATCACACATAACTCTTTCTGCGCCGCTTGTGCCCTGAAACATACAAATTTCGAAAAATGAATTTATGTACTCGGAGAAATGTACACGCCGAATTTCTTTTCATATTCTAGCTGAAAACTTTGGTTAGTACTATCTGTATCCCGAATCCCCAATTTTGGTTGGAACCAATTGAACCACTTTTGATCCGCTTCCCCCTTTAAAGTATACATTTGATAAAGGGTGATTTTTTAAGAGCTTGATAACTTTTTTTTAAAAAAAAAAACGCATAAAATTTGCAAAATCTCATCGGTTCTTTATTTGAAACGTTAGATTGGTCCATGACATTTACTTTTTGAAGATAATTTCATTTAAATGTTGACCGCGGCTGCGTCTTAGGTGGTCCATCCGCTTAGTCCAATTTTGGCATTTCCACGTTTTTGAGTAACAGAGACCCAATTGGTGCGAACGGCGACGAATCGAAAATTGGTGGTCATCATTAACACTGGCCGATACAGCTGCGATATTTTCTTCAGTTCGCACTCTACGTAAGCGTGTTGGTGGTTTAATGTCCAACAATGTAAATTTGGTGCGAAATTTAGTCACAATAGCCCGAATAGCCGCTTCAGTGGGTCGATTAAACTGACCATAAAATGGAAGCGCGCAATGAACTTTCTTAACAGAGCACGTATTTTGATAATAAAATTCAATAATTTGCAAGCGTTGTTCGTTTGTAAGACGATTCATGATGAAATGTCAAAGCATACTGAGCATCTTTCTCTTTGACACCATGTCTGAAATCCCACGTGATCTGTCAAATACTAATGCATGAAAATCCTAACCTCAAAAAAATCACTCTTTACAATCCAATTGTATTGCAGTATCCATTTTAATCGCTTTTTTCCAAGTTCAACTTAAAAGTATAAATATTGAAAATCAGTTAATGTTTCGCGTCTACACTGTCAGAGGAATATACACACCGTATTTCACGATTCTAGTTTCAGTCGTGTTGTTGGTACCATAGGAATATAAAAAGGTACGAATTTCGAAAAATATATAAATTTTGTGTTTCTATGCATGTACAAACCGAATGTCATGATTGGTACCGCTGTTATCCGTTTTTACCCAATTTCACAAGTACAAAGGTACGAATTTCGAAAAATTCCTTCAATTTGCATTTTCAAGGATGTACACGCCGAATTTCATGATTCCAGCTCCGTCTGTTTGATTGGTACCATTTTGTTTCCCTTTCTACCCAATTTCACTCACAAAAAGTATGAATTTTGAAAAATATTTTCTTAGTCGCATTCGTGCTGTAAAAGTTGTTTGGTCTGGGCCGTGGTACAATTTTTATCCCATTTAATCCCTTAAAATTACAAATTTTGAAAAATCAGTGATGTGCGCTGTAAAACGAATATACACAGCGAATTTCATTATTGTAGCGTCATCCGTGTTGTTGGTACCTTTTTTATCCCCTTTTCCCTTTAAAAGTACAAATTTCGAAAAATTCCTTCATTTTGCGATTCTAAACATTTTGAGGGATGTACACGCCGAATTTTATGGTTTCAGCTCCATCCATTTTATTGGTACTATTTTTATCCCTTTTTAACCGATTTCACACCCAAAAAGTACGAATTTTGAAAAATATTTTCTTGGGCGCGTTGAAGCTATAAGAGGAATTTTTTTACCAAATTTCAAGATTGTAGTCCCAGCCGTTTGGTCATTGCGGTGGTACAATTTGTATCCCTCTTTAACCCATTTTACCCCTTAAAAGTACGAAATACGAAAAACTCCCTTCAAATCTGATCTCTTCGCTGTAAGAGAAATGTGCATACCAAATTTCACGATTCTAGCTTCAGCCATGTTGTTGGTACAATTTTTGTCCCTTTTTGTCCCATTTGACCCCCCAAAGGTACGAATTTTGCAAATGAAATTTTTTGGGATGTCTTCATGCTACAAGAGGAATGCCCATACCAAATTTCAAGATTCTAGGCCAAGCCGTTTGGTCATTGCGGTGGTACTATTTTTATCCCTTTTTACCCAATTTCACCCCCAAAAAGTACGAATTTTGAAAAATATTTTCTTTGGCGCGTTGAAGCTATAAGAGGAATTTTTGTACCAAATTTCAAGATTCTAGTCCCAGCCGTTTGGTCATTGCGGTGGTACAATTTTTATCCCTCATTACCCCTTAGAAGTACGAATTACGAAAAACTCCCTTCAAATCTGATTTCTTCACTGTAAGGGAAATGTACATACCAAATTTCATGATTCAACCATGTTGTAGGTACCTTTTTTGTCCCTTTTTGTCCCATATAACCCCCCAAAAGTACGAATTTTTAAAATGTCACTTTTTGGGATGTCTTCATGCCGCAAGAGGAATATCCATACCAAATTTCAAGATTCTAGCCCCAGCCGTCTGGTCATTGCGTTGGTACCATTTTTATCCCTTTTTACCCCTTAAAAGTACGAATTTCGAAAAATCCCGTCTTATCACACCTCTACACTGTAAGAGAAATGTACACATCTAATTTCATGATTCTAGCTCAAGCCGTTTGGTCTGGGGAGTGATCAGTCACTCAATCACGCAACTCTTTCTGCCAAAAAATTTGGATTTGGGACCATAGTGCGCTGTAGAACTTCGAATGTTACATAAAAGGACACAAGTCAAACTTTATGATATTCTCTGTTTACTAAGTAGAACTATCACTCTTTTATTGGTATTAAATGTGCTACTCTTACACATGTTATGAATAAGGAAAACAAATAGTGTTTGTTTTTAAATGAAATGGTTGCAAACTTAAAGACGAAATAACTACAGTAATTGGGAAATAAATAAAAAATAAAAATGCAAAACAAGAAGACATTCAACGATACATCATAACGTCCGTACTTTGGTACATGCACATGTACGCATCGCAGAACAGTCGTTTAGCATGTTCGGGCAACATTTTATCATTGGAAGATGTCTCATTAACAGTCCGTGCGCCTTCTTCGGAAAGCCACTGTGGCAGGTCGGGCACTGTTATCATTTCCGGAATATTATAGCCATTCTGCTCACCTTTATGAAAGAAGACGACGTAGGTCAGTTATCTACAAATGCTTGTGGGTGTAGATTATAATTACCCTTTCTGTCGGCCATGGAATCGAAGAAACACCAAGGGGCATCGGGCCCTGAGCCGGCCTTTACGAATGTCACATAATGCGATGTTTCAATACAGACCACCGCAAATAGTTCCATATATAAACGTGGTACTGTCATATGATCAGCCATAACTCGGAAATCTTGAGGCACTGATAGCTTACGATGTTTATGATTAGATCTAGAAAGTTAATGGAACGTATTGCTTATAGATATCGCGGCACCTCTTTTGAACTCAGCGCTACTTACCGTTTAGCATGCATATGAACAGTTTCCAGGCACTTTGGACAAAATGATGTACTCTCTAAGCCGACGCCGCTTTGTAGAACACCAAAACAGTCGCGACATTCAAATTCGGCCAACTTTCCGCAGACCGAGCACTGACGAGGAGCTGGAATAAATATACAGGAAATAATATAATCCATGCTAAAATCTGCTATGCAGGTTATATTGTACTACAGACCATATCTCTTGATCTACACCCATATTGGCAAATAAAATACTGATGGTCAAGAATTGATAGTAGTTTTCAACGGCTACTGAAAACTGATGAAATGCTACTGACCTATTGTCAATTCCTGACCGTCGATATTCAAATCCTATTTCATATTGTGTATTGAGTGTACTCAATCTATGTGCGCCTAGTATACTTACAATCCTCAATTATGTCTGTTACATCCAAGACTTGTGATGGCAATATACGCGGATACATTTTATAATTCTTGCCAAATCTAGGCATTTGTATAATGAGACACGACGGAACTTCTTTCAATTTTATATCGGACGTGTAGAAACTCTGCTCAAATAGCTGTTGTACGCTTGGAAATGATAAGCGCTCATCCTTCTCGACAAACAGCTGATAGTAGTATGCATCCTGACCAGAATTGAGCTAATCAAAGAAAAGATTAAGAACTTCGACTCGCATGAAGTGACATTGCAGTACCTTGAGAAAAGGCTCGGCTCTCAATATTTGGGCTAATATACAGTTCAGAAATTCCTCTGGATCCTTCTCTTCGCTGGTCAAACCGCTAACAGAACTAAGTTTATCCAGCAGCTGCCTCAATTTCATGACGCGATCAGCTCGAACGAACATATGTTTGCGTAATGGATTTACAATTTCCTCGCGTAAAACTGTTTGAACTTCCGTATAGTGACTGATGTCCTTTTATAGGTGTAAAACCACAACGAAATAGCATTATAAATATATAAACATAGATATCATTGCTAATTACCTCTTTCTCAGGTGGCCTATACAGAACGGCATCAAAAACAGGGGTAAATGTGAACATGGAGAATAGTGTAACATCTAAATAGCAAGAATTGTGATGTCCTTGGATCCCCTTGAATTTTCCACACAATTCCTCCAAATCATTTAAGCTAAAACATTCTAAGAGGTTCGTGTGAGATATGTTTATTTAGTGCTCTTTCTTTGTTGGATAACGACAGCAAAAAAATAATCCCGAATAAGTACGACTTTGTCCGGAAAAAAGCGTATGTTTGTATACCCGCATGTTTGTAAAGTGTGGCCCAAATCGCAAAGCTATCCGCTAATTCTTCTTGTTTTGCATCTAGAGTAACATAGGGGCTTATCATGGTCATATTGAATTGCACAATCCAAAGAATGGTAACATTTCATTCAAGTTTTGATACGATTCAATAACTCGTAGTGAGTCGTCCCAAACGAATAAAATTACAACTTTGATCAAAATATACAATTTTGAAGACGCTGAACGTTCGTATGCCTTAATTAGGCAACATTCAAGCATTTTTGTTTTTCATTTTCTGTCTTTCTTGCAAGTGATCGAATTAAAACGAATAGACTGCAAAAAAGTATATGCTTTATGATCGATTTTGCGGTTTTACACCTACATGCTCCAGATTATGATGCTCGTTTTAGACTAATATGAGAAAATATGTGTAATATGAACGGTATGAAGTTAAATCGGGAGAAACATATGTATGGATGTTTATTATATGTATATAAAAACATGGATCATCGATCTGGTCCACATTTATTCGAGCATTCCCAATTGAAATATGAAGGGGCTGTTTCTTTAAGTCGGGATAACAATATTTTGTTGATATTTTTAGACTAGCCTCGATAGCCATGAATTCTACTTATACTAGATTGTTATTCAGTCTATGTCGAAATGTCAAAATCAATGTGTGTCTGTATGTTGCGTATAGGACGCCAAACCGGTGGACCGATTCGCCTGAAAATTGTACTGTATTTAACTTCTGGACAGAGGACGGTTCCTGAATATACTAGGTCATGATAGGGCAAAGGGGGTGGTACCTTCCACACAAAAGATATTTTAAAACTATAAAAAATTACTCATTTTATCTTCCAAAGCATACGAAGTAGGGGAATAGAGAAAAATTAAAAATGTATGACTGCAGAGTAGTCGAAATATAAACTGATTTATCACCTTCAATAGACTCCAACCAAATTTCACTACAATTAGGCAACAATTGCGACAAACTTTGGAGAGACGGCGAACAGATAGACGGACGGTCATCGTCGACTCATGTGTTGCTCCTAAGCCGATCGTTGTTACAAAGATTTGACATAAAAACAACATGACCAACATAGAAAAATGTACCACATTTTCTAATTTGCAATTACAGTACAAGCTTGATTTGCGCAACTCCTCGATTAGTGCAACCTCAATTTCTTTTACTATAAGGTCTTTATAAGCGCAACTATTTTTTTAAATGGTCGCGATAAGTGCAACTTTTGTTTGTGATACAGAGTTCTGATCTGGAAAACGAAAACTGCTGAATTTCAGAATTAAGAACAAAAATATTTAATTGGATTTTAAAACAGACTCTTTGTTTTTTTTTGTATCGGTCAGTTTTCGACGAACAAGTTTTAATAGGAATGCTTTAAATTAAATTGCGTTTAGGTTTCAAATTATCTCTATTCTGAAGTCTACCAAAAAGGCTTTGCTACTTATTGACAACGCCCAAAATAAAATGAATTATATAGCGATGATGGTCAATTGCACAGTCATTATCCAACCACTTGACTAAAATGCAATAAAGCTAACAATGTAACAAGATCGGATTTAGAACAAAAGCCAACAAAGTTCAATACATGGGACAATGTATTGAAAACTGTTTGCACGTTCTTACAATGATCAAAGGGCAAGTGAGTATGATTTGCCTTTATCTACCATAAGGAATCAGTTGATTGAAGAACAGTTATCTCAACACAGTTCATCGATTTCAAATTTACTGAGTGAGTTTTTCACAAAAGAAATCGATGCATGGAACAACGAAAGCTTTCAAGATGTTATTAAGGAAACTGAAGCTTTAAATACCTCGTATGACGAAAATAAAAGGGGATTATGCTATCAAAGGCCTTTATATAAGCATTGAGTGGGCCTCTATTATTATTACTTATACCTAAATAATATGGGGTTGGTAAGTGCAACAATATCAGTTAATGCAACTGCCTTGATTTCCTATTGGTTGCGCAAATCGAGCTTTTACTGTAAATTGAAAAATGAAACATTTCTTGAAATGGTGTTGTTGGTGTTACTACTTTGCATAGAAAAAGATTTGTCTACACTTAATGTAAATTGCAATGTGCCTTGTGCAGTTGTCGTATCTTACAAATTTGCATGTTCGTTTCGAGAATGGATAGGCTGCGTCACGGTCCATGCAACTAAAGACATAAATTCCCAGCCACCCTACGGAAATCAAACTTTTGGATTGTTTAATGATGATTTGCAAAATACTTCGTTCCTAGATCAATCCATCTGTGAGCTAAACGCTTGAATTATGTCTTTGATGTACTTTTGTCCAAATTTGTTTCATTAAATATAAACATTGGTCGAGTTATTCTTTTTTTGTGGTGACAACTAAAAAAATCATTCGAAAGGTATTGATTGATTCCTTCTTTTTGTTTTTCACAACACCTTTCACAAAATGCATCCAAGAAATATGGGTTTCTAGTTGTCACTTTGAAAAACCATAAAAAATACTCTAAACGTCCAATAATACGACCAATGAGTTATTCTAAGACAAGAATTCAAATTTATATTTAAAGTGCTTTCCTGGGTCTATCAATTACTGGGTGTTTTCAGGAGCGTTTAGCTCACAGACGGCTTGACCCAGCGACGAAATAATTTGCAGATCATCATTAAAGAATTCAATTTTCATTTCTGTGGGGTGACCGCAGTAATTTCTATTCGTGGCCATGCCTAATATATATTCATGTCAGCAGTCATACTTATCGGTGCTATTGCTCCAGGCACATTCGGACATTCCATGTGACCAAACGTCTGTTGATCATCTTGTGTGGCATTTATTTGCTTAGATTTGTAGTTGTTATTGACCACACTAGTATCATTGCCGACAGCACCATCTTCAGCCGAAAAACGTCGATCGCAGGAGCACTGATCGGAAGTAACAAATAAACCTCGTCCCGCAGGACATTTGAAGAGACTGAAAGAAACCAATTGTGAAAGTGGTGTAAGTCAACAAAGGCTGCCTCACATCTCCAGGAGGAAATGAATGAATAATGTGTGACTTAAACAACTATGTTTGTATGTAGTACTTAGTTCGTATATTTTTAGTGAAACTTACGAAATTCCATTGAAACCACCATCTGTCGTCAAAAGCTGCTTATCAATATAATCATCTTCCAATTCGACGCCAACCATAATAATCTTCACACCCGGCGGAACACCAATCCAGCGTATAACACCGTACAAATGACCATTAGCTTCGGGAACGTTGACTTCAACCATAGATCCAACGCCAAGACCAGTGTCTGGAATTTCCTGCAGTGGTGAAGATTCCGTAAAGTCCCCGTCCAGTACGGCTGGCAGTAATGCAGGTGTATCGTAGACATCTGTATCAATCATATCATCAGTTGGTGTATTAGCATACAATGGTTGATTTTCTGTTTTATCATAATTTTCAAAAAATCTCTGTGAAGGACAACTACTATCTCGGGTTGCTTTCCTCTGTGGTTCTGCAGTGATTGAATGAGGTGGACAGGAGACAAACAATATGAGTATAAAAACGGACATTAAAGGCATTTAGCATTTTGTAAGCAAAAGCCGAAGCCGAAGCAGAGCATTATGCTCATACGAATGTATGTACAGTAATGTTCTTTTAATGAGTGCTTGTATGCATGTATGTTTGTATGTATAACCTGACAAATATGGACCGTATTCAATGGGACTTCCGATCGGAGATGTGGCGAAAAACTCAAAAACGGTCAATGGTATGTTGTGATACAATGATGCCTCACTGGGAGTAGCAGTCGATGCACGGCCTATTTCCATTTCTTCAACGCAACGATACTATCTATGTGCATGAACCAAAGATTTTTTTAAATAAAAACAGAAGCACAAACAGACGTGGAAGCCGTTGCAATCTAAACAAATAACTAAAATCCCAAATGTCACGTTGAAGGGAAAGGTATAAATACGAACAGAACGCTGACGAATCTCGCGAGAGAGATGAACTCATCTCACAACATTAAAGTGTGTATCTATCTATCTGTGTAGCGAATAATCGGTTCAGTTGCGCTTCACTATATGTGCACTATTCTATTCAAGTGACAACAACCACGAATTTCCCTCGTCCATTAATGTTTGCTTTTGAATAATAAATCTAGATCGAGTCTAGATGAAAACATTGACCTGCATACATATATGCTCCAGTATAAAAGATCTGCTGAAATATGGCAAAATTGACCAACAAATATCTAATGGCCCAGCTGCAAAAAAGATATTTGTTTGTGGCCAGATCTATAACAGCCAAATAACAAGATATACTGACATCTATGGTTAATAAATATAGTGACAATATTTGATTTGAACTGGGATATCGTCCTGGCTCCAGACCCTTATGTTGCAATTGAATACAATCAGACATGTCACAACAAATTTTGCGAAAAAGTGAATTCACTTTTCCAAAATCACAACGATTTGCATTTGCTTCTCCAGCTCTCGAACCTTTCGTAAGTATCAATTATGGCTAGCTGAATTTGGAAATTTGAAATTGTAAAAATTTACCTGTCAGAAATTGAAAAAAAAACTAAATATTCGTTTAATAACACAAAATACAACAGATTTATTAAAAGCTAAGTTCAGTGATTTGGCATTGTTGTTATTTGTTCGTAACTCTTCTGCCAAATGTGACCATGTATGTACTCCGTGTTACAAAAAATAAGTGTGTACTCGGAATTAGGTTAGAAAAGTAAAATTTTATAAAACAAACGACAGAAACTTGAACTGAGAATATGTTAAATCGCAATGGACAATATTTGTATGTCTAAATCTAAAATAAATTTTCTTCATATTTTCTAAAAAAAAAACAAATTACACACTAAGTAACACTCGCGTTTTACAAAATCAGGTGGTAAATAGCATTTGTATCGGGCCTAAAAAGTCATTGCAATTGGACAATTGATTTTTCTCAACAAATGTATTTTCCCAAAAATTTGTTCAAATGTTTTACTTCATGAAATATGACCCAAAATTAGTCCACTAAAAACTCTGCTTCAAAACTCAACTTACTAACTTTAACTTTTTGTACAATATCTCATATTACACCGTCCGACAGTCCATATAACACTTAAATTGCTTCTTAAAACGACTACAAATTTCCAAAGTATTTAAAACTGTTTTAAATACTTATTCGCATTCTACGACCACGATATTCAAATTTCACGATATTAAATTAAAGAGGAGAAGAAACCGGAATTTGAGAAAAACGCTGCTCCGAAGCTTTACACAAAAAGTTATAAAGAACATTCACCACAAATTTCATCAAAATCGAAAAGGGCGAGGTCCAAAAATATACGTTTTTGTCGTTGATTTGACATGGTAGGCATTGAATGGACAGCAGTAAGACGCACAGAAATACATCGTTTAGCTGACACAGCTTGTGATACCAAATTGGTTGGGGTGTCGATTATGTATTTGCTATTATTACAACGATGTCATATAACAATAGGTAAATGTTCATAACACAACGGCATGTCATGTTTGTCAAGTGCCGCAACATTACAACAGATGCTTCTAATTATGCTACACTATTCATGCTAGACACACATGTATCATGTGTATACATGTACATGCTTTGACTCAAAAACTTTAACATTCATGCCAAATTTAATCGAATTATAAAGAGTTTATTTACATTCGAAATATACTCGTGCAACGAATGAATACTTTCGTATTAATTCGACATCACTAGCGCTTTTACCCAATACAAGGGTTTCTAAAAATAATTATTTCTTTATTGCTCTCTTCTCTCGATCTCTTTTTTAGTTCGTCTCCCATAGTTTTATGTTAATTACGTTTCTGTCTGCCGAAATCATTGTTACTAGATTGAGTGAAACTTGGACAACAGTGCATAGTGTCTGTCAGCAGCTAGAGTTCTCTTAGTATTTAGGAAATAATTTCAAAAAATGCTGTGCAAAAATAGCATTTGAAAAATGTTTGAAGTTTAAATAAAAATAGAACGGAATCAATAGCTTCATTTTGTTGTTTCAATGAATGTTGTGGTCAAAGGCCTATCTGAGAGGTAAACATTATTTACGCAAAGTAATATTTGAAATAATTTTAAATTTCAATGATAATAAAATTTGATATAAATGAAATCAGTCAAGTGGTTCAAAAAATCCTAATAAGGTCAGAAAATATCTCTAAAAATTTGTGTTTTAGAAATATTTCCGCACACTAGTGTTGGTCGAAAAAAATGCTCGTTTTAAAAAATATCTAAAACAATTTCGAGACCATAATTGTTTTCTGTGCACCCTACATACCGTAATGCCTGTAATGCCGTTTGAAGACCGATCCCAACATGAATAAATGAATTTTAATGGAGGTTTTTTCTTTCATTTCTCTACGTATATTATTAATACAATGCACAAAACAATGACGAGCAACAACAAAATCAACGCATCTACGAATCGTTTACATTAAATTGGCCCGATGGCTTTGAATTACAAGTTGAAATAAATAAATCAAATCAAATCAAAATTCCCCTGCGGGAATTCCAGTACAAGTCCTTTCCTGGTGGGAGAGCTCTAAAGCATATATATGAAGGGGGCCGTTTCCTTTTACATTTATTGTCATTGTCAATACTACCAGTCTTAGGAGCGATCTCAAAGGATCACCACCAGGTTTTGCGTTTAATTTTATTCAAGTTTTATATTTTTTGAGAAATTAACCAATATTTTCTCAAATTCGCACTTCGTTTTACTAATAGCCGATTTTATTGTTTGTACAAATATAATAATATTATATTAAGTATGCATAAGATTCAAAACGGTGCTAATTAAAGGAACTAATTGACATATTGACATGCATAAGATTTGAGAATTAAATTTAAATTAACATTTTATTTACACTTTGGAACCAGATCTGCCCGTATTTTTTCTAACAACTGTAAAAATCCCCTTATGTTTTGAGATTTAAACGTATTTTTTGGAATTCATACAAAATACAAGAATTATACATGTCCCTTTGTATCCACTTTTAAATATTTAACTTTTACGATTTTGTATTATTTTGCAAAAGTGGAATAACAAAGATCAGAACTTTGGTGCTTACAAAGCGGTTTAACTAGCCAACGGTTTAAATCGGAATTGTGAGGTTTTGAGAATATTCACCAAGCATTCACATTTGTTGCTAATTTCTATCTGAACAAAGAAGTGCTAGTTTAAGGAATGATCTTCCCGGTCCCTTTTCGATTTCGTTCTAATACTTACTTTGGAGTTTCTTATCAACATTCTTGTTCGATCCACCCACGAAATCATTTAATTTTTTCGTATTGCTACCACCAGACCCTGCACCAACACCACCTAAATGCGATAATGGATTAGATGATTTATTGCGATTATGCTTTGTTTGAGTGCCGGTGTTGCTACTGCCGTTGCTACCACCACCGGTGCCAGCTGCTGGTTGACGTGTTATTGTAGTATTTTGCAATGCCTGCTTATTAAGTATCACAGCAGCATCTCCTGCTGTATTTGGCCAATCACTACCTAACAACTCAAAGAGATCAACCTCCCGACGTGACTTATCCAATACTATTACATCACCTTCATGCCGCGTAGACTCGTCTATTTCGGGGTAATCAATGACAACAATATCACGATCGCCTATATTCAACATTGATGATGGTTTAGCTTGGTCCTTGCGCTTGTTTTTCAGTATCCCCGTTTGTGGCTGTGTTTGCGTCTGTACGGTATTGGTGCTTCGACGTTCCAGACTTTTTTCATAATTCTCCACAGTCTGTTTGAAGTCGTCGTTATCCGCTTGTAACATATTCGTAATATCGTTCTTGGTATCCATTTCTTTGGGCTTTGAATCTGCTCTACCACCTATATTGTCATAGAATTGTGCGGTTGCCTCCTTATTTTTGGCCTTTGTTTTCTTCTCCCGCTTCAGTGATGAAGTATTGCTATTGCTGCTACCCGTTACTGCACTGGTTGGCCCAATGGCAGATCTTAATCTCTCAATGGTACCTGATATAAAATCACGGGTTGAAAACTTCTTTTGTATATCTTTCGGAATGGTACAAATGCAATTAGCTGTTGCAAATATGGCCAGATTAGGCTCACATTGCATATAATCAATTGCAAATGGTACTTTGTCAGCTTGGGGTGAGTAACCACTATCCAAATGCTGAAAATAAACAGAATAGAAAATTCTTCTTAATAACACTCCTTAACAATGGTAATTTTTTCAATAATTCGCCGATCCTAAAAACATTTAGCTTTAGTTTCCCTGTCAGAAAAATACATGCGGAAAAGGTTTCTCAAAGCGCTTAGAGGGCAGTCAAGAGTTTTCAGGCGGTAAAATATATCATTAATAAAGCGATCTGAGACCCCCAAAATGAGAACACCGATTTAAATATATGTAAATACGTTTCAGTTTTATTAAATCTCCAAAGAATCCTACATATTTTTCATACAAAAACTTCCCCAAATAATATTCGATTGGTGTGCCCAATCTGTAGTTTTCTGGGTACATTTCTGGAATCCTGTAAATTAAAAGTTGTTTTAATTTTATTAATAATATGATTTTAAAAAGCTACACACCTGAAATGCAAAATAAGTTACAGACACAGGCCCTTATAATTTCTGACTCAATCTTGTCACGTGAGTTGTCTAGCATGAAGAATTCGAGAAGTAGACTTTTTAAGAAATTAAAGAGGACCGATTTGAATTCAGATTATGTCAAATATTCCGTGCTAGGTCGAAATATAGCATTGAGTCTCAGAGATGTTATAGGATATACTTGGAAAAACTAAGGAATGATTTTAGGAAGAACCCTAGATCTTTTTATGACTTTGTGAATTTGAAACGTAGATCCTCAACTAAGCCGACAAGGATTAGAATGGATGGCTTAGAGATTGGTGATGATCAGGCGATTGCTGATTGTTTTGCAAAGTTTTTTGCGACGACATACTCAGAGCGATCTTATGGGTTGAGTGACGCCTATCCTTACAATATTTCTGCTTTGAGTCAATTAGAAATCCCTGTTATTGATTTACCCTTAGTTTTGTCGAGTTTGAATAATCTCAAATCCACAAATAGTGTTGGCCCTAATGGGGTGCCAAGTATAATTTTGAAATTCTGTGGTAGTGGTTTGGCTATTCCGCTAACATTATTATTTAATACTTCATTGAGTTGTGGATATTTCCCTTTGGCTTGGAGGAGTTCATTCATTGATCCCCTCCATAAGTCTGGCTTGCTAAGGGATAGATAAGTTGAGTGCTATTCCGAAGCTATTTGAGAAATTGGTTACTGAGGTGGTATCTCATAGGGTTTCTACTATATTGAGTCCATATCAACATCGATTTCGTAAGGGCTTTTCTACTGTTACAAATTTAATTCTGTTTACTTCTCACGTTATTGATGAATTTGTTCAGGGTAATCAGACTGATGTCATCTACACGGATTTTAGTAAAGCATTTGATAAAGTGAACCACGAACTTTTGTAATATAAATTAGATCGTATAGGTTTTAGCTCTAACTTCTTGAATTGGATATCTTCGTATCTTTCAAATCGGTCTCTGATTGTCAAATTTGGTAATTCTTATTCTAGACCAATTCTGATTCCATCAGGTGTTCCTCAGGGTAGTCATCTAGGGCCGGTTCGTTTCTTATTATACATAAATGACCTTCCGGGGCCTATCATCAATTCTCGACTTCTAATGTATGCAGATGATGTAAAAATATTTTTTTGTTATAATTGGCCAGAATTTTCGATTCCATTGCAGGATGACTTAGATAGTTTTGGGCGCAGACACATGCGTTTCTTTAGATCGAATCCAAGATTTGTCAGATATAATATTAGAGGAACTGAGTTAGAGTTAGTTGATTCTTTTGTAGACCTTGGTATTCTAATGGATTCCAAACTGAATTTCAACAATCACATTATTACTATGGTTAACAAAGCATATGGTGTTCTTGGCTTCATTAAGCGATGGGCTAAGGAGTTCTCCGATCCTTACGTAACGAAGCAGCTATTTACATCACATGTCAGACCTATTCTGGAATATGGTCCGTAGTGTGGGATCCTCAGTATGGTATCTATATTGACAGAATTGAGTCAGTTCAGAAACAATTTTTGATATTTTCATTAAGACACTTGCATTGAAATAGTGATTTTATTCTTCCCCCTTATACTAGTATATTGAAGTTGATCGACTTGCCTTCCTTGAAAAGCAGACGTGTTATGTTGAACACCGTGATGGTTTATAAGGTTATAAATGGTGATTTCTCTTCTGACTATATTATTTCTAGGATTAAGTTTAACGTGCCATTTAGACCTTCTAGATACTATCAATTCATCCATATTGACTTTCAGCGTACGAATTATGCTTCCGCAGAGCCCATTCGCAGAATGTGTATTGATTTCAATTCATTGTGTCACATCATAGATTTCGGATTAGGAGTCGATATAATAAAGTCGAGGATTTTCTCCTGCTTGGATGTTTAGATTGTTGTGACATGTTTACTTTAATATATTTAGTTACTAACATTATGAATAACTTCTATTTGCATGTGATACTAATATTTTGTTTAATATTTTTGTCATGCCGGCTGTTGATAACTGATCTGTAGCTGGTGTCCACCCTCTACTGCTTAGCCGCCATGGTTCGGACTGTGGTGTGTACGCTGTTCCTACGTTATGGGGACGTGGCCCTCTCGGTCGGAAGGGGCGGGCGTTGGGACCGTTCGATAAATAAAAAATGCTCAGTATACTTCTGAACCATATTCCAAACTAGACCTTATGAACGACGTAAATAACTGCATCACCAAGTAAGGATTCGAGAATATGATTATTGAAACCCAGTTTAAAATCCATTAAAATGCCAACATCCACAAAAGAATCAACTAACTCTAGCTCAGTCCCACTAAGGCTATATTTGACAAACCTTGGATTCGATCTGAGGAAACGTATGTGCTTGCATTTTCATATATTAAGTTTCATACACATTAATGTCACATCAGTATCCTCATTTATTTAAATCATCCTGCAAATAATGTGAAATTCTGGTCAATCATTAGACAAATCCATTTTTACTTCAAAAGTCTAGAGTTAATATACATATACCTTGGTAGGGCATTTATAAAGAGTAGAAATAGTACCGGCCCAAGATGGCTACATTGGGGAACTCACGACGAAACCAGAATTTGCCAAATTTAACAATCTTCGAACGATTATCCAGATACGAAGAAGTACTAAAACTAATTCGATCTAATTTATATAACAAAAATTTATGGTTGACTTTATCAAGAGCTTTACTAAACTCTGTGTATATCACGTCAGTCCGATTACTCAGAAAAAACTAGAACCGAAGCTATAATCGTGCTATCGTCGGTGTATGGCGCGATTCCAACGCCATTGTATACAAAAACAGACGAAAATAATAGCTTTAGTTGACAAAGAAAATAAAAGGTCAACTATACATAAAATTAACAGTAGATACAAATATTTTGTAACATTGTTTGACGATTGCAACAAGTTTGCCAGTCTATCTTTTAATAACTAATGACGAAGTTTATTCGATAATTGTCGAGTTCTCCAATCCAATAAGAAACAAAGTGAGACATTCTCCGACAGAAATTAGATCTGACAGAGGAGGTAGAAATCTGTTTGTGGAACGGAAGTGCAATACATATACGATTCCGGTTCTCAACAGAATGGTGTAGCAAATAGAAAACCCTGAATGTTGTGTATGTTGATTGATTCGGACGTTGAAAGACGTCTTTGGGAGAACCATTGATGACGACTAACCACTTTCAAAATTGTTTACCTTCAAGGAGTGTTTCAAAAACTTCATATGAATTGCTGTACGGAAAAAATCAATTGATTTCGAAGTTTTGGTGCTAACTGTTATGCCAAGGAAAAGAGGAAGAAACTCGACGATAAGTCGATTCGCAATTCATAGCTGACACATAGACATCTAAGATTCAAATTTCAAAAGATGTTGTTTAATCGAAAATGTGACAACATTACCGACGTTGCAAAAAACGTGATCTATTGAGTAATTTTAAAGATAATATAGAGCATCGTACATATAACGGAAACGATGATAATCACAATATAAGTGTGCAAGATACTGAAAACGCAAGGCAGCATGATGAATAGACAGCGGATTTCATATTTTGAACAGATGTTTATAATTGAATGCCGACATCATAGAAATGATCAAGATAAAAATTCACAAAAAATCGATACAATCAATTTTTGTTAGTATATTTTGCATAGCGATATGTACATTTTGTCCTTTATGTCCTTTGTCTAATTACGAAGGTAACCATTCAGATTCTGATGGGAGTTGATGGGAGCATACTGGGTACTGGTTGATCTTCCATCAGACAGACAAGCCATTGGATGTAAGTTGGTCCATTAGAAGAAGTTTAACGAAAAACTTAACATTGAAAGACTGCTGGCACAGGGATTCAATCAAAAATTCGGGGTAGATTACGTAAAGGCAGCATTTTTAAATGTGAATCTAGAGGAAGTTATTTATATATAGTGTTGAAGAATATATACACTATACGGACGACATTATTGTAGCAAGTAATTGTGTCGTATTTATTGTAAAGCTGTTTACAATGTTCAATGCCAAATTTGTTGGGTCAATTAAATATTATTTAGTTACAGAAGTCACGCGCAATGAAGAAGGAAGTTTTTTTACTAAATCAAGGAAGATATATAGAGAAACTATTAAATGATTTTTTACTTCAGAACTCATTCCCTTAACACCTTATAATAAAATGTAGATTCAGTAAAACTGTTAGACAACAAATTATAACAAAAAGGCAAATGTGGTTGGTGCTTCCATATTTATCAATAAACATAAGGCCAGATATTACTGCGAGTATAGCCATTTTATCTCACAAGAAGAAAGCTGCAATTCAAAAGGATTAGAATGAGGATAAGCGAGTAATTGAATAAGTAAAAGTACCTTCAAACTTATGCCTAAAGTTAAGTAACAAGAATACAGATGACAAATTATATGGATATGTCGTTGCTGATTGATGAAAATGACCGAAACACCAACAATGGCGGTGCCATTAATTGGTCGTGTCTAAAGCAGAGCTGCGTTTCACTATCAACTGCAGAAGCAGAATTTATATCACTTTCAAAGGCATGCAAAGAATTAAACAAAGTTGCAAAAAAATGATTTTAAACGAAAAATTCATTTTGTAATCTTCTACATTGTAGTCAAAATTTTCTAAATCTACTTGTCACACTTAGAATATGTAATTGTCAAAATAGAAAAGATGCTTTTAAAATTGTGTGATAACTAAAATGAAAGATATATATTTTCATTAAATCTTCCATAAAACTTCGTTAAATGTGTTTACAATATATTACACACTGGTCCGTCTTAATGAACAACACATAAATTTAGTTAAAGCTTAACCCACTCAACCTTAGAATGCATCAAATGATTTGTATATGATGAATCATATGCAAATTGACTAAATATTTGATTTTAATCATTTGATCAGCTTTATATATTAAATGACCCGTCGATAAAATAGATGGTCTCGTCATTTAATGCCTGTTTAACCACAAATATTTTAAACAACATAGATGCCTACCAGTAATTCCAATCCAAAGAAGTAACCGACAGGATGTAATTCGGACACAGGTCCTATGTAGCGGATTATACAATCGAATCGTTGAGCCGCATTGGAAAACATCTCGCCAGGGACACTCACAAAATCATTAACTTTTAAATATGCAAACCATTTGCAATGGTTCGTGTCCTTTATCATTCGCACTCGTTCGTCAGGATCCACAATACTGATCACATACGGCCAAAGGCTTTCTTCCACACTTATCAAACTGCTCTGAGGACATTCATAGAGGTTCTCATATATGGGAAGATGATTAACTAGATCAAGCACTTGTACTGTGCTCCAGATTTTGGAGCCAGTAGAGTTTGGTCTTTTGGTTTGAAATACTTTTATCAACATCCCAGCATCAACAGTGATTTCATCACTGCTACCATCCTTGTTACCGCCCTTTTCGAGGGGTACATCCGGACTAGAATACAGGCGAAGTTTTGCCATTCGACTGAGAACAGCAAATTTCGAAATTATACATCCGTCCATCGCCGTCGTACAATGGGAGATTTGGGTGTGGATAGACTAAAGGGGATAGAAAAAAGGAAAGTCTAAATAAAATAGATTACAAAACAAAACGACAGTAACGGAGAGTGTGAGGTGATCTGTTGTCGGTGCATGGTGGTTACTACAGACATTATTCATTATTTATGGATGACATGATTTAC
The DNA here is from genome assembly GCA_947397865.1 of Polietes domitor. Lineage (NCBI taxonomy): Eukaryota > Metazoa > Arthropoda > Insecta > Diptera > Muscidae > Polietes > Polietes domitor. The sequence continues at coordinate 119,519,982 of OX377619.1, read as the reverse complement.
TTGATTGTTGGACTCACTAAGTATGGTCATTGTTACATGGTGGAGGTGGGCGGTGGTGGTGATGATGAGAACATCTATAAAATTACTGACGCTACATTGAAAATAACACATAACTACGCTAAACAGCTCAAACAAAGTTACACACAAAAAATTCACCGTGAAATATCAATTATAAATTTTGTCGCTGGTGTAATTATGAAAATTATGTGAACATCGATCCCCTACTTACTTTGTCGTCAATGTCTTCTTCTTTCAATGTTGCGAATCGTAAATAGTATTAGTCACTTCATAACTTGCACTTATTATCTTGTGTTATTTTTTATTACACACTTTCCCCGACTGATTTCTGTCTTTTTGAGTAATTCCCCCTTTTATTGTTCATATGAAGAAGCTGCTCAGTTCAGGAAATAAACACAACACAGCGCAATGCAATTTTATTTGTTTCCAAGTTGCACCGCAACTAATCATAACAAAACAAACCGTTTTTGTGAGATGCTAAAAAGTGAAGTAGAACGATGTGCAGGGTTGATTGAAGAAGAAGTGTAGAATGGAAGAATCTGCAATTTAAGAATAAGAAAGAATGGAGGGCAGCGATAGTGATGAGTTCGTGAAATCTCAGCCGATTTGGTACACAAATAACACCGACTCCGACGCAGTCCAAAGCCAGTTGTTTTGATAAACAACAAACAGAACCAGAGATACAAGCCGACCGATTTAACGCCGACTATCCGCCGCCGCTTCTAGACGCGCGAGACGCAACTCCGACGATTTCATCGGCTCACATCGACTCTGACGGAGTTCTAACACCGTCAAATCTTACTACACGCTGAACAAAAACTTGTGTAAAAATACCTAAATTAACTTTTTATACAGAGTTGACAGAAGTCATACAAGTAAATGCTAAATTTCCCTCGTATATGTGTAAATTACACATGTGCCTCTTTTGTATAAATAACTAAACGTACTTGGTAGGTGTTCAGTGCTTATGTACCTTAAAATATTCAACCATGTCCTTTTTCCCAATTTAGAACTTTATAGCTTTTACACAAGTTTCTTAGTTGAAATTAATTATTTAGTTGGAATATGTAAGTTGTCAATTACGGAAAAAATCAATTGATTTCGAAGTTTTGGTGCTAACTGTTATGCCAAGGAAAAGAGGAAGAAACTCGACGATAAGTCGATTCGCAATTCATAGCTGACACATAGACATCTAAGATTCAAATTTCAAAAGATGTTGTTTAATCGAAAATGTGACAACATTACCGACGTTGCAAAAAACGTGATCTATTGAGTAATTTTAAAGATAATATAGAGCATCGTACATATAACGGAAACGATGATAATCACAATATAAGTGTGCAAGATACTGAAAACGCAAGGCAGCATGATGAATAGACAGCGGATTTCATATTTTGAACAGATGTTTATAATTGAATGCCGACATCATAGAAATGATCAAGATAAAAATTCACAAAAAATCGATACAATCAATTTTTGTTAGTATATTTTGCATAGCGATATGTACATTTTGTCCTTTATGTCCTTTGTCTAATTACGAAGGTAACCATTCAGATTCTGATGGGAGTTGATGGGAGCATACTGGGTACTGGTTGATCTTCCATCAGACAGACAAGCCATTGGATGTAAGTTGGTCCATTAGAAGAAGTTTAACGAAAAACTTAACATTGAAAGACTGCTGGCACAGGGATTCAATCAAAAATTCGGGGTAGATTACGTAAAGGCAGCATTTTTAAATGTGAATCTAGAGGAAGTTATTTATATATAGTGTTGAAGAATATATACACTATACGGACGACATTATTGTAGCAAGTAATTGTGTCGTATTTATTGTAAAGCTGTTTACAATGTTCAATGCCAAATTTGTTGGGTCAATTAAATATTATTTAGTTACAGAAGTCACGCGCAATGAAGAAGGAAGTTTTTTTACTAAATCAAGGAAGATATATAGAGAAACTATTAAATGATTTTTTACTTCAGAACTCATTCCCTTAACACCTTATAATAAAATGTAGATTCAGTAAAACTGTTAGACAACAAATTATAACAAAAAGGCAAATGTGGTTGGTGCTTCCATATTTATCAATAAACATAAGGCCAGATATTACTGCGAGTATAGCCATTTTATCTCACAAGAAGAAAGCTGCAATTCAAAAGGATTAGAATGAGGATAAGCGAGTAATTGAATAAGTAAAAGTACCTTCAAACTTATGCCTAAAGTTAAGTAACAAGAATACAGATGACAAATTATATGGATATGTCGTTGCTGATTGATGAAAATGACCGAAACACCAACAATGGCGGTGCCATTAATTGGTCGTGTCTAAAGCAGAGCTGCGTTTCACTATCAACTGCAGAAGCAGAATTTATATCACTTTCAAAGGCATGCAAAGAATTAAACAAAGTTGCAAAAAAATGATTTTAAACGAAAAATTCATTTTGTAATCTTCTACATTGTAGTCAAAATTTTCTAAATCTACTTGTCACACTTAGAATATGTAATTGTCAAAATAGAAAAGATGCTTTTAAAATTGTGTGATAACTAAAATGAAAGATATATATTTTCATTAAATCTTCCATAAAACTTCGTTAAATGTGTTTACAATATATTACACACTGGTCCGTCTTAATGAACAACACATAAATTTAGTTAAAGCTTAACCCACTCAACCTTAGAATGCATCAAATGATTTGTATATGATGAATCATATGCAAATTGACTAAATATTTGATTTTAATCATTTGATCAGCTTTATATATTAAATGACCCGTCGATAAAATAGATGGTCTCGTCATTTAATGCCTGTTTAACCACAAATATTTTAAACAACATAGATGCCTACCAGTAATTCCAATCCAAAGAAGTAACCGACAGGATGTAATTCGGACACAGGTCCTATGTAGCGGATTATACAATCGAATCGTTGAGCCGCATTGGAAAACATCTCGCCAGGGACACTCACAAAATCATTAACTTTTAAATATGCAAACCATTTGCAATGGTTCGTGTCCTTTATCATTCGCACTCGTTCGTCAGGATCCACAATACTGATCACATACGGCCAAAGGCTTTCTTCCACACTTATCAAACTGCTCTGAGGACATTCATAGAGGTTCTCATATATGGGAAGATGATTAACTAGATCAAGCACTTGTACTGTGCTCCAGATTTTGGAGCCAGTAGAGTTTGGTCTTTTGGTTTGAAATACTTTTATCAACATCCCAGCATCAACAGTGATTTCATCACTGCTACCATCCTTGTTACCGCCCTTTTCGAGGGGTACATCCGGACTAGAATACAGGCGAAGTTTTGCCATTCGACTGAGAACAGCAAATTTCGAAATTATACATCCGTCCATCGCCGTCGTACAATGGGAGATTTGGGTGTGGATAGACTAAAGGGGATAGAAAAAAGGAAAGTCTAAATAAAATAGATTACAAAACAAAACGACAGTAACGGAGAGTGTGAGGTGATCTGTTGTCGGTGCATGGTGGTTACTACAGACATTATTCATTATTTATGGATGACATGATTTACTTGATTGTTGGACTCACTAAGTATGGTCATTGTTACATGGTGGAGGTGGGCGGTGGTGGTGATGATGAGAACATCTATAAAATTACTGACGCTACATTGAAAATAACACATAACTACGCTAAACAGCTCAAACAAAGTTACACACAAAAAATTCACCGTGAAATATCAATTATAAATTTTGTCGCTGGTGTAATTATGAAAATTATGTGAACATCGATCCCCTACTTACTTTGTCGTCAATGTCTTCTTCTTTCAATGTTGCGAATCGTAAATAGTATTAGTCACTTCATAACTTGCACTTATTATCTTGTGTTATTTTTTATTACACACTTTCCCCGACTGATTTCTGTCTTTTTGAGTAATTCCCCCTTTTATTGTTCATATGAAGAAGCTGCTCAGTTCAGGAAATAAACACAACACAGCGCAATGCAATTTTATTTGTTTCCAAGTTGCACCGCAACTAATCATAACAAAACAAACCGTTTTTGTGAGATGCTAAAAAGTGAAGTAGAACGATGTGCAGGGTTGATTGAAGAAGAAGTGTAGAATGGAAGAATCTGCAATTTAAGAATAAGAAAGAATGGAGGGCAGCGATAGTGATGAGTTCGTGAAATCTCAGCCGATTTGGTACACAAATAACACCGACTCCGACGCAGTCCAAAGCCAGTTGTTTTGATAAACAACAAACAGAACCAGAGATACAAGCCGACCGATTTAACGCCGACTATCCGCCGCCGCTTCTAGACGCGCGAGACGCAACTCCGACGATTTCATCGGCTCACATCGACTCTGACGGAGTTCTAACACCGTCAAATCTTACTACACGCTGAACAAAAACTTGTGTAAAAATACCTAAATTAACTTTTTATACAGAGTTGACAGAAGTCATACAAGTAAATGCTAAATTTCCCTCGTATATGTGTAAATTACACATGTGCCTCTTTTGTATAAATAACTAAACGTACTTGGTAGGTGTTCAGTGCTTATGTACCTTAAAATATTCAACCATGTCCTTTTTCCCAATTTAGAACTTTATAGCTTTTACACAAGTTTCTTAGTTGAAATTAATTATTTAGTTGGAATATGTAAGTTGTCAATTTCATGAATTTTGTAGCAGATACTTGCAAAAAATATACAACTGTGCGTATGATTTTGTAAGGCGATCTGGCAACAACAGAACAACATTTTAGGCCTGTTCGATTGGGATTACTAGTTTACGATTAAGATACTTGATAAGGTGGCATCATTGTTACCCATTGGTTTTTCGTTTTTCTTATAGCCTAGTCACACTGTATGCGAAATCTGAAATCTAGTTTAAATGACATAAGGTCGATTTACAAATGGCAGATTCCATACAAATGTGACATTTGAAAATCGAGCTAATGTCATTAAACTAGATTTCGGATGCAGTGTGACTAGGCTATTAATGGGTCAACAACAAAAATTTTGCAACATCACTAAGCTACTTAAGGTAAGTAAGCCCAATCGAATAGACATTTTATTCAATTTTTCATCTTCAACAAGGTAAGTCGTCCAAATGCACAAAATGTTCATAAATATATATTTACATTCCTGATAGCATATTCTGCAACCCTTGCAGAATTTACTACGATTTTGCTACGAAGAGTGAACGTCTTTTTCTCGCAGTTGATTACAAATTTTAATTTGAAGAAGAGAAGACGCAATATCGGGCAAAGTTGTTAACTCTAGAGTAAAAAACAAGCCAAAATGGTATAAAAATAGTTTTTTGCTTAAAAGCTAAATTAGCCACACAGAATAAAAAGCTGTTCTACACTTGCAGAATATGCAAGAGCTACAAGGGTAGATATGCTATGGGTTTTAGTCTTGCAAATGACACAAACCCTAGCAAAACGTTTATTTGTATTTTGTTGTTGTGGTGTAGCAAATCGTAGCAAACTTTGCTAGATCTGCAAGTTTTGCAAGATTTACAACCCTCATTTGCTACCAAGAGTGAAAACCCTAATTATTTTTAAGCATTTTAGAAAAAATACCATAACAGGAATACAAATCAAATGGCAAATGACTTTAGTCGAATAAATAATATGGTAAGTGTGTGTTTTGTGACGCGAAACTTCCAATAAGCAATATGGTCCAATTATTATGTTTTTTACAACATAATAATTGGAGTCAGTAGTCAGCCGTTCGTGATCTGTGACATGGTTCCCCTCGTCCCATCTAAAATTTTAAAAGAAACTATTGATCGGTGTATTTGTACCTGCGTCTTTAATAAGCCTTTTTTTATGTAAACCTTCAACTTCAATCTTTTAGTGAATATATTAAATAAATACGTTTTTGATTGAAGTCATCAGCGTTTTTATTTGGTGGGAAAATAGAATACTAATGCTTGGGTTTTTATTGTTTACAAAGTTTTATTGTATAACTGGCAGAAGTTTTTTGGTACCAAATTACCCAAGTATTCTGTATGAGTTGTCAACTTTTATAGTTGTATTTCACCTAAGAAACTTGGGTAAGTTGTTTTTGCATGATTTCTCACATTTTTTTCTTTCCGTGTAGTTTTCAAAATTTAATGAGAAAAAATGAGTAAGTTTCAACACGAGAGGAAACTAAAAAATGTTACTTATTGCACTAAATGTATTTATCTCCTAAGGGTGCAATTTCGTGCAGGCAGTCCTTTCTAAATATGTATTTTATTCTTTAAAGGCTTTCAAAGGAAAAAAGTTATGTTGGCCGAAAGACATATTTTTTTTCAAAATTTAAATATTTATTACAAACTTTATTTTTGTTGTGTGTTTTTGCACCATAATAAAGCTAGGAAACCATAATTTCTAATAAAATAAATTCGAGTGCAAAATCGCTTAAAATGTAAAAGAATCAGTTCGACAAAATCGAAAAAAGAAATTGAATTTTTCAATTTTTTAAAATCTGAATAAGGTGAAAATCTGCAATACGAAAAAATTTTTTGCGCAATATAAACAAATACGTAAAATAATGTTAAAAAGCGTAAAAACAAAAAATCAAAATTTACTTTTCATTAAAATCGAAAAATACGAAAAGTAGTAAAGCTTACACTTTATTGTACAACATGATAATATATTATGACGCAAACTTAACAAATTTAACATTTTACGATGAAAATAAATTGTATCTGTAACTTCGGGCTTAGATCTACTAAATTAACTAGTTGTATAATAATTCTTTATGTTTGAATATAGATAGCTTCTGGTAAGGAACTATGCATTATAAATATTTAGATAAGTAGCCTTTACATTACGCGATTGTGTAAAACGATTTCTGGCGAGAGAAATTGCATGATTCCTGATTCGTTTTCCCATGTTTACTATCACATTTAACACACGGTTTAAATTGTTGCTTACTTTATTTCTCATTTCCTTTGCTTGCTTAATGAAATTTAACCCTTATCGCACAAAAAGTGTGGAGTTTTTGGCAAATTCCAAAAAAATGAACACATCAAACAGACTGTCAAAATCTACCTGCGATCCTCTCCAGAAGTCGTTTGGTTTTGTTTACACTATGCTACATTTCATTTTTTGACAGATCGTGCGACTGTCGTGTAATGTAAAGGCTGCCTTATTGCCCTCCAGTGTCCGCACAGAGTTGTCCATTATTTGTTCAACCAAAAACTCATTTTGGGTAAGTGTGATAAACCAAAATGTTCGTATTGACCTCCTCTACAATTATGCAGAAGTGTCCGGACAGAGTTTTCCATTATTTGTTCAACCAAAAACTCATTTTAGGTAAGTGTGATACGCCAAAATATTCGTATTGACCTCCACTAAAATTCTGCAGAAGGTATTTTTCGGAGAATTCACCGTTTGGTCCTGACACTGGGATTTAGTTACTGCCTTCCAGTGTCCGGACAGAGTTTTCCATTATTTTTTCATCCAAAAACTCATTTTAGGTAAGTGTGATACGCCAAAATATTCGTATTGACCTCCACTACAATTCTGCAGGAGATATTTTTCGGAGATTCTCCGTTTGGTATTGACGCTGGGATTTATATACTGCCCTCCTGTGTCCGGTCAGAGTTTTCCATTATTTGTTCAACCAAAAACTCATTTTGGGTAAGTGTGATACGCCAAAATGTTCGTATTGACCTGCTCTACATTCTGCAGAAGATCTTTTTCGGAGGATTCTCCGTTCGGTCCTAACACTGGATTTAGTTACTGCCCTCCAGTGTTCGTTTGTTTTTACAAACAAGGTCGTATTTTGGGTAGTTGTAACTTATCAAAATGATCGCACTGTTTTTCTCTATAATACCTTATACTAACTTTATTCGAATACCTTATACTTACTTTATTGTCCGTGTTTGTAATTAGTTAGTTGGATAATGGTGTAAATATGAATATGTAAATTCCCAATTTCATGAATTTTGTAGCAGATACTGAAGTGAATTGCGTCGATTACAATTACAAGAAAACCAAAAGCAACAGAACAGAAAAAACAACAGACGAAGAAGTAAGTATGGTGAAATTAAAATTTATTTATATTTTACTCGCAAAATCAAGATTGATTAATCTTTCAATTTATTATTTATTACTATCAATTTTAGTTACATTTCGGAAGTCTGGAATATATGATGTTCTCCTTCAATTAATGTCAATGAAGTACATTTAGGAATTGTTGGACCAACATTATGTAGTCTCGACAAGTGGTACAGTAAATCGTTTCGCCAGCAGTGGTATTTATGCACTACGCACAACAACATTTGGTTCTCCGCCCGGTGGTGCTGGGACATCTTTTTAGTAATGAAAACAGCAGCGGGCCTCTATTATCCGTTGACACCAAAGCCAATGCGTGTTTGGGGAAAGCCGAAAACGTGCAATTATAACAAGGTAAGTGGCTGTGTGTGTTTTCAAAAGTTTCTTTCGTAATTGTTAATTTAATCCTTTTATGATTGACAGTTTACATGCTGTAGGGCTGGCGGTTGTTGTGCTTCAGCAACATACAAACAATATGTGGGTAATGACAACAGCAACATCATCCACGGCAGTAACAACCACCACCACACCAACAACAACAAAATTGATCAACAAAATTACTGTTATTTGAGAACGATGTACAACAGAAACCTCAAACTCATCGCAACAGACAGCAGCTACAACATCAGCCTCATCTGTACGTCGATATCCAATCAACACACCAGCAGCAACGACAACAGCAATCCCTCCAAAAACAATAGAAGCATCAAAGAAAAACAGCATTGATATCATATGAGTATTATATTTAAAATAAACATTTTTTTTACCAGATGGAAGATGGGTGGGAACTAGAAAACTCAATAAAAAGATTTAGGTCTTTCGTATTATTAAATTTAGTTAAAAAACATTCCAAATTAGATAAATGAAACATGGAGCATGGAAACGTTGGATTACTTATGTTCTATTAATTTGTACATTTATTTCTTTATTTTAAATACTGATAAATGCAAATTGTTTAATAAAACAAAGTGCTTTGAAATACAGCCAAAACATACAAAGTAATTTTACACAAGTTTTATTGTATAACTGGCAGTAGTTTTTTTGTACCAAATTACCCAAGTGTTATATTGCCATAGAACTTTTAAAGTTGTATTTCACCTAAGAAACTAGGTAAATTCTACGCTTTTCTTGTATGATTTCTCACATTTTTTCTTTGCGTGTAGATGTGGTTACTTTCGTATTACTCGAAAAAAACATTTCCAACTTCTATATTCCAACAATAGTCAATAGTCTGCTAAAACCAACGCGTATTTATACAGGTGATAGCAGCAGAGCAAAAACAAATTCAGCAACAACAAAATACAAGTAATTTTTTGAATGGTGAGCCATACTGTCAAAGCAAAATATATGGGATTTGACAGTTTCGGTTACTTTTGAATGAAAAAATTTCAGTCAGCTGGGCTCCTGCTATCACCTTTATAAATACGCCTTGGCTAAAACTTACTTACTGACTGAGAGGACAGATATTGGACCTGGAACGGAAAATGGGCTAGTTTTTTCATGAAAACCCAATTTATCGGAGATATTGATGCTACAACAGCGCTTACCACATATTTGTGTATATTTCGGCTGGAAAACTTTTTATTTAAGGAAAAATAATAGTAAAAATTATTATTTAGGGGTTAATATTCCGCTGTACGTAAACTTTTTTGCCCATTGTTATTTTCATCATTTTAATAATTAAAATCTAACTTTTAAAAAAATATATAATATAAATATAATTTTTTAATATTTTCAATATGTCTTAAAATTTTTGGACCATATTTAATGGATTTTGCTGCGTGCCGAAATATTTATTTTAGGAATAATCATAAAACATGCAACCTTCATTTTCAGATTCGTACAAATTCTCTATGAACATTACCAAATAATATGGCTGTTTTTCTTTAAACCTGGATAACAAGCTGCGATTTTTAATACACTTATTTTAAATACACTATATCAGTTTAAAAAAATATTAAAAGCTATTTATAGCTAAAATTGTTGTTCATTGACCATTAACCATAAGATTCCTAAGGAATCATGGATATAAGTTGTGGAAAATGTAAAAACACTGGTGGATATTGTGAAAAACGTTTCCATATGAAATGTGTTGGTCTCTCGAAGTATGACTGTTATGCACTTTTTAAATATCCGAATCTGAAGTATATTTGCGACGGTTGCATTAATTTCATTGAATTAACGAACGAAAACTATAAAAATTTATTTAATATTGTAAAAGAAAATGAGAACAAAATGGCTGAAGAACTAAATAAAACAAATAAATTAGTAGAACAACGAGTGAAAGCGGCAACAACTGAAATTGTAAACGAACTGAGAAAAAAGCCAGTAAACACGGGTAATGAGACATATGCAAGCAAACTAATATCAACGAATATTGTGCCAGTTATTCTGAGGCCAAAGAATAAACAAAATAGTGACATTACAGAAGAAGGAAGTGAGAGAAAAAATTAAACCTTCAGCTCAATCAAATAATGGGAAAGAAAAAGATGAACATTGAGTGGGACAGGTGTGCTATCTATGAAAGCTGCAGTGTATTAAGATGCTTCAAATGTTGGGGATTTAACCATACCTCAAAATTCTGTAAGAGTGATGAGCAAATTTGTGCGAGATGCAGTGAAGTTGGTCACGTACACAAAGATTGCAGAAATACAAGCAGTAAATGTATAAACTGTTTAAAGACCAAAGAAAGATTGAATCTAACTGACATTAATACGAACCATGACTCAAGAAGTGCGGACTGCCCAGTTTTGCAGAGAAAAAACAAATTGGAATCGGAGAGAGTGGCATATTAGCAACCAAGCTTCATTAGTAGGTTATATTTAAACGTATCTGGCCTATGCTCAAATTTTAATGGATTGGAAGTTATATGTAACGAGGAAAACTTCGACTTTATATGTTTGTCTGAAACTCATTTAACTGGAGACATTGGTGAGGGTGAAATTTCGTTGGAAAATTATAACATTATTCGTTGCGACAGTATATCCAGGCACACGGGAGGCGTATGCTTCTACATAAAAAATAAGTGGAAGATTAAAATAATAAATTGTATTTCAATGGGAAAAAATATGGTGGCTAAATATTGAGATTTGTTTCGAAAACATAAAGTTCTATTTAATTGGTGTCTACAGATCGCCATATAGACAAAACTCACCAGAAGAAGAATTTATAAATTATTTTGAATCAGAGATGGAAAGTGTTAACCAGAAGGAAAATTATTTAATAATTGGAGATTTTAACATTGACTGCTTTGAAAATAATACTCATAAGAAGAGATTACGAGAAATAATAGATGATAATTACTTTAATCAAATAATAACGGAGCCAACAAGAATTACTTCCACTACATCAACGCTGATTGATTATGCAGTAACAAATATAGAAAATATACGAATAAATACAAATGTAAAAATGAAAATCAGTGATCATGAGTCCTTAGAAATAATGATACCAATAAAAAATAAAATTAATGCCTTAAAAAACAGAATATAAGATATTTACGATTAAACTGTACTAAGGAACAAGTTACTTGGTGGGGAAATCAATGAAGCATCACAGTTGATTCCAATAAACGACTTTACAAATATACTAGTAAATCAAGTGAATAGTGCACTAAACTCAATGACAGTATTTAAAACCATCAGTTCATCAAACTACACAGGCGTATGGTTTAACAACAATTTAAAATCGATGAAACGGGAAAAAATTCGAATGTATAATTTGGCTATTTGGCATAATAATGAATATCATTGGAGAAACTACAGGATAGTAAGAAATAAATACAAATTTGCAATAAACAAATCCAAAGGAAACTACGTTAATAACAAAATAAATGAATGTTCTAATCAAAAAGATATGTGGAGAACAATAAAGAATTTAGTATTAAAAAAAGATAACTCACAAGTCCAGGAAGTTGAATTTGATGGTAAAATGTTAACAAATGAGATGGAAATCGCTGAAGCGCTAAATACATTTTTTATTAATAGTGTAAAAGAAATATCGGAAGGTATATCATACGTGCACTACGAAAATGTTATAAGTATAAATCCTCAACTAAATTTTAAATTTGAAATAATTAATATCTCCGAGCTAAAGAAAATAATGAAAAAATTAACAATAAGAAGGACCATAACATCTTATCAATTAAAATGTTATTAGATAACTTCGACATAATCGGCCCGCACTTGCACCGTGTAATAAAGGAATCTCCCTTATTGTCCCAATCAAAAAAGTTAACAATACAAAGAATCCAAATGAAATAAGGCCGGTTAACATGTTATCAACGATAAGCAAATTGAAGGAAAAATTTGTGCACAGTCAGTTAAATGCGTACTTTGTATACAATAATTTGTTATATGAAACTCAATCGGGATTTCGGAAAACCCATAACTGCGAATCGCTTTTGAACTTGGTTGTGTCTCAATGGAAAATGGAAGTAGAGCAAAAAAATGTGTGGTAGCAGTTTTTCTTGACATAAAACGAGCAGTCGAAATTATTAACAGAGCTATATTATTGCAAAAGCTTGAGAAATACGGTGTAAATGGAATTGAATTAGAATGGTTCAGAAGCTATTTGAACAACAGAACACAAAGGACAAAATGCGGAAAATACGTTTCATCGCCAAAACATATCAATGCAGGAGTGCCTCAAGGAGCAGTTCTGGGAACATTGCTCTTCTTGATTTATATAAATGACCTGGAGAAAGTTGTAACTTAAAGTAAAGTATGCATGTTTGCAGACGATACCCTCCTTTATATTAGTGGTGAAAATCCAGAGGAATGCGTACAGAACTTAAATGAAGACATGAAAAAAATAGAAACATATCTAATAAGTAATAAAACTAAACTCAATACAAGCAATGATAATAAATGGAAATACTATGTCGAATGTTCGTATTGAAAATGTGGAAATTGAGCAAGTCAAAGAAATGAAGTATTTAGGAGTAATAATAGACAATGGTTTAAAATTTGAAGCACATTTTGAATATATATGTAAAAAATTATCTAAAAAAATCTCCTTTTTAAGAAGAATTCGCTACAAGATTTCTACTATTACAGCAGTAAATATTTACAACACGACCATTAAACCTCATTTTGAATACTGTTCTACGTTATTGTTTCTGGGAAGTCAACAGATGAAAGCAAGGCTACAAAAAATGCAAAATAAAGGAATGCGATGTATTCTTAGATGTCACAGACTAACACATATTAGCAGCATGTTATCCAACCTGCAGTGGCTTTCCATAAATCAGCGTCTGGCGATGAATGCTTTAATATATATTTTCAAGATAAAAAATGGGATGTTGCCGAAATACATGAGTCGATATTTGGTTTATGTAGGAGATGTTCAGCCCTATAACTTACGAAATATTAATGATTTTAGATTAGCTTTTAGTTCAACAAACTTTTCTCAAAACATGTTATTTTATAATGGTCTTAAATTAATCAATGAAATGAATGAAGAACTAAAAAGTGAAAATATTTTTTTTGTATTCAAACGTAAAATTATTGCATATGTTAAACAAAAATTTTAGTGTATGTAAATCCATATTTAATATTGTTATAAATTTGAACATATAATAGCATATATGCTAAATAAATAATCAATAAATCAATTAATAATGCATAGTTGTTTTTTTGTAGGAACAACCGCGGTTTTTACTACTTCATATTACCGCGATTTCACTGTATTAGGAAAATTAAATTTTTGCTAATAGTGATATTTGTTAAATAAATTATTATTTTTCATTCTTATAATTTTGAATTAAATTTAATTAATTAATTTTAAAAACCACGCCCACTTATAGAGCTTGTCTACAAATAAGTTTGTTATTGTTTGATAGTCCTTGACTATACATATCAAAATAATTCTACAGAAAGACACACATACCGCACATATTAGATATTATTGCGGGTATTTTCATTCGCTGTTAAGGAAGAAAGTTTTCTCTTCGGACCGGACCGGAACGCCCATTTTCAATTTTGTATCATGTTTTTTTATTGTCGTCCACAATAAATTAATTGTACCATCCACAGGGAACATCAAAAACTTTCAGATTTTCTGTTATTTTTTTTTTTAATAATGCCTTGGAGGCATATTTTAATTATTTGAAATGAAAAAAAAAATCCACGAAACGTTTGAAATAACAGAATCGAAACCGTAATCGTACCCACGTACTTATAACAGCATTTAAGATAAAAACCCGAAAATCGGTATGAAAAATCGATTTTGGTCGATTTTCTAAAATACTAAATCAATAGCGAAATATTCGATTTTCGACTCAAATCGAAGTCGTCGACTTACCAAACACTAGAGTAGAAGTCAGAGCGATAATTAACTTGCATTGTGACTCACTTTCATATCAATACAAGTATTAAAATTCTCTAAATTCTCAATTCACAGTCGTCCAGTGTTACCGCTGAGAAATTTCAAAAAGTATCACAAAAAGGGGATTTCTTCAAAAAAAGTGGCACATTTGTTAGAAAAAAGTGGCACACTTTTTTAGTTTTTATTTCGAGAAAACAACAGATTACATGAAGTTAACAAAAACAATTCATTTGTATACATATATATATTAGGCTGGGTCGCAGTCCATACAAATGGAAAAACAATTTCCAGTCACACCATGAAAATAAACTTTGGATTGTTTAATGATGATTTGCAAAATATCACGTTGAAAACACCCTAAGAATTGTGTTTTCTCATGCATTACATACAAAATTTTGATTCTTGTCTTAGGGTTACTTATTGGACGTTTATAGTAATTTTATGTATTTTTTTCATAGTGTATGGTGTTAACTGTAAACTTTTTCGTATTTTGTGGTAGTATCTCATAAAAAATAAATATCTGCCGTCAATACCTTCGAATAACCTAAATCATGTAAATCGGAAAGAAATTGACGCCGCAGCCCTCATTTTTGTAAAAAGAACACTTTGGATCTGAAAACCCATCTCCTGTTTCCAAGAAATATGAGTTTTTAGCTGTAACTTTGAAAACCCACAAAAAATC
Source organism: Polietes domitor (assembly GCA_947397865.1). Lineage (NCBI taxonomy): Eukaryota > Metazoa > Arthropoda > Insecta > Diptera > Muscidae > Polietes > Polietes domitor. The sequence goes on along the minus strand of OX377619.1, from coordinate 119,504,936 downwards.
AATAAGCGTCAAATAATATGACAAATGAATGACAAATTTATATTTTAAGTGCTTCCAAGGATCTATAAATTCATAGAAAAATTTGGACATAAATGCAACATGAAAAAATAACAGGGGAAAACATTATTTTTAGAGGTGTTTTCAGGAGCGTTTAGCTCACAGACTGCTTAACCCAGCGACGAAATATTTTGCAGATCATCATTAAACAATCCCATCTTCATTTCTGGGGGGTGACCGCAACAGTTCATTTTCGTGACCCATACACACGCACATATATATATATAAAGAGTGATTTTTTTGAGGTTAGGATTTTCATGCATTAGTATTTGACAGATCACGTGGGATTTCAGACATGGTGTCAAAGAGAAAGATGCTCAGTATGCTTTGACATTTCATCATGAATCGTCTTACAAACGAACAACGCTTGCAAATTATTGAATTTTATTATCAAAATGCGTGCTCTGTTAAGAAAGTTCATTGCGCGCTTCCATTTTATGGTCAGTTTAATCGACCCACTGAAGCGGCTATTCGGGCTATTGTGACTAAATTTCGCACCAAATTTACATTGTTGGACATTAAACCACCAACACGCTTACGTAGAGTGCGAACTGAAGAAAATATCGCAGCTGTATCGGCCAGTGTTAATGATGACCACCAATTTTCGATTCGTCGCCGTTCGCACCAATTGGGTCTCTGTTACTCAAAAACGTGGAAATGCCAAAATTGGACTAAGCGGATGGACCACCTAAGACGCAGCCGCGGTCAACATTTAAATGAAATTATCTTCAAAAAGTAAATGTCATGGACCAATCTAACGTTTCAAATAAAGAACCGATGAGATTTTGCAAATTTTATGCGTTTTTTTTAAAAAAAAGTTATCAAGCTCTTAAAAAATCACCCTTTATATATATATACTAAACTAAAAAATAAATTAAATCACATTTTGGTATTTATTTTTAGTTACTTTTTGGTAACTTCTTTCCCATACTTTTCAATGAGATCAGTACTGGGAACCCAATCCTCCAACTTCACGTCAAGTTTTTATCTTCAACCTGTTCGTTTACCTATGTTTCATTATTGTCAGCTTAGAAAAACGCGCTGAGCACTGCTATGAGACAAAGTAAAAACATATGTGGCAAATTGATACAAAATTTGATATAAATCATTTAAATTATTTTTTAAATTTCCCACTTTATACCAGAAAACTTCGACATTAGTCGCTTCGAAAACTTTAAATTCTTTATTTTTGGCTTTCGGATACACGCCCAAAATCTATTTTTCCCGGATTTTAATTTTTTCATATGGAGCTTGACAGGGAAAATTGCAAAATTGCCATTTTAGTGGCACAACGGTAACACTGGTTGCGGCGGTTCAGCAAAGATAATGGAAATATATAGATAAAATAGTTGTAGTTGCAGCCGTGGCCATTAGGTGGCGAATGTGTGAAAAGTACATTATATTTCACTCAAAGTACATTCTAATTCACTCAATTTTGTTCTCTTATTCGCTTATAATACTGAAAATTTAAAGAAAACGAATGAAGTAAAAGTTACTTTCAATGATTTTTACGACTCTACGTCAAATACCACACTTCAGTTTATTTAATTCGCTTTTATTTTCCATTTATTGCAGTTTTTAGAGGGAAATTTTCTCTCCAAAATAACATTCAGTGCCATCTAAATAATTGTCTTCGTACTACGCATTTCTCTGAGAGTTTTGTTTAATCTATATATTTCCATTATCTTTGTTGTATTGTCGGTTTGGTTGGTGTATACGCGGTGTCGTCGTAGTTTGTCGTCTAATCGCAGTAAAAAGTCAAATTTCACGAGCAGACGCAGCAGAGCAGGAATGTATCTAGTGACAAAATTGTGTTGATTTACGATTTAACCGAAGTGCACAGCAGGAGCTTAATAAGAATTATCACAAGAAAATAAAATTATGTTTTTAAGGAAGTTGCCTTACTCCGGTGTTTTAATGCAAACCTGACGAGATAAGCTCAATTAGAACACGCAAAAGTGCGAAAAAGCAATCAAATAATTTCGCTGAAGAAAAGTAATAATCCCATCAGTGCAAGTGATTGTGAGTGTTATTTTTCTGGTGCATTTGAAGGCGAAAGGCTAAATTTGCAAACTTCAAAAAAGAACCAACCACCAAACAACACTTTAAGGCTTCACCGAATACCAGGGTGTTGCCTCGTACAAAACTGTTGTAATTATTAGTGAATTTTAAAGTCAAAACATATTTTTCTTCTTTTTTATGCAACGACGCCGACTTCTAGTAAGCAGCAGCAGATATCGCATCAGCAAAAAAGCACAGGTTCAATTTATATATTGGCCACATTTATCTGCTTCCACCACCCCACTCCCCCTCTTTGGCTATTAGCTTGTCTACTACTATTCCAATCGAACTCCTGTTAACATACCACAGAACAGCACACTCGCACTCACCATCAACAGCAGCAGCAGCAGCAATAGCAGTAGCAGAGGAGTAGCTTTGTGTTGTTGTTTTCTCTGTGTGTGAGTTGTGTATGCGCCGTATTGTGATGGTGTAGATCTCCTTAGCGTAATATAAGAATAAGTGAAAAATTGTCAAAAAGAAGATACCTGTTGTTGGACGCTATATAGGCGTTACCCATAGCCAACCTTCGCTTCGAAAGAAAAATCACTTATTTTGCTGCTGCCAATAGATACGGAGTTTTGGGAACACAAGACAGCCGTTTCTCCCGCACCCCAAACGCTTTAATTGCAAAAATAATGGCAGAGGCAGCAGCCAGTGTACCCACTGCAGCAGGTGGTTCCAATCAACAACAACCGAATAACAACAGCACTTCAGCAGCACCGCACACAGATAATCCCAATGCAGAAATTATTCGCGGACAAATATTTGAAGTTGGTCCACGTTATCGCAATTTGGCCTATATCGGGGAAGGTGCTTACGGTATGGTTGTGTAAGTATTCCAAATAGTGTGTATGTGTTATCAATGGATGTATTAATATATGCGTGGACATTGTATACGAGTGTGTTTCAAAGCAATTCTGATAAAATTATAAGCATTTCAATAATAGCAATGAATAATAACACAAAATGAGTAATGTGACCAGAAATAGGTAACTTTTCATGACCAATTTAAATAAATACGCTTCTAGTAACCTAATGCAGTTACCGTCCAACATGTTCACTTGTAAATGTCATTGATAGAAGATAAAAAGATTCAGTGCAAATAGCAACATACCTAGAAAAAAAAAACAAAATCCATTCAATATGATTATGATTGTCATCTTGATTGTACCTTCAGAATGCATTCATCAAAACTAAAAGATAATGTTATTTAATTTTTATTGATTTGAAACAAAGTATCTAATATAGAGAGCGAAAGGTTTTCTCTTATGTTAGATTCAGAGCAACGTCAGAATAATAATTATGCATTAATATTTAATATGACTAATTTGTAAAAATTAACTCATTTTATAATTTTGACTTAATAATTTGATTTGAATTATTTATCCCAACTTGTAATTCCAAGTCATAGGGCCAAATTAAAACAATATAAAATGACTGAAAAACTACTCATTTTACAACTATCTATAACATAGATAGTTGTAAAATATAAAATCTTAATAAAAAAATTTCACTTTTGTACATACTTTTACACCAATCTAATCTAATATTGTTCTAAATAGGGACTGGTAAATCGATCTCGATGTTGGTCGAAATTTGAAAAACTCCGTTATTTGATATTTTCAAAATTTATACTGAAATCGACTTTTGGCATTCGAAATTCCTAACAACCATTTTAACCTAAATGGACGACATGTTTTGTTTGAAAACATTAGCGCTTAGCACGGCTTTTAATTAGCTGCACATTTTTTTATTGAACTGACAAATCTAATAAAAACATCTTCGCGTGAAGAAAACACAATAATTTGCCGGTATATGTGTATTTTTCGAGAAGTTTTGACAGTCATGACAAAGAGCTCGCTATGCACCAAAGTGTTTGTCTTTTCGCGGAAGAATTTTGGATGAAACACTATATGAATGCAAAATGCTCAACACTTTGGTGCATAGTGTTGCTTTTATGCGGAAGAAAAATTTAAGAAAACCTATAAAAAATAACCTGCTGGAGGCAATAATTTGTATTTGTAATGCATGACATATTGGAAAAAGGCATGTGGCTTTTTAGTATGAATATGCTTCATTACATATCAGAAATATTACATCAACACTTTGAATACGTCTGCAAATACTCCTTTGATATATTTTATATTGTGTTGATATTTGAGCGAACGTTGACATAATTTTTATTAACTTGAAAAATAAAATATAAAAATTAATTGATTAAGAAAAAATCAATTTTTAGGTTCGATTAATCGATTTTCAATCCTGCGTACCATTCCCTAGTACTAACTTATTTAACGTGATCAGAGTAAATTTACAGATATCAGTCCCCAAGATATCTCTATTTTTGGAATGAGGGCCTCAAATAAAAAATCATCGATATCTCGCTTAGTTGTGAAGTTATAGCAAGATACAATTAAAAAATAAAAAATGATTTTTTTGTAATATTTCTAATATTGAAAATACACGGAAAAAAGAAAATACAATACAACTATCTTAGTCATCGAAACATCGAAAGTGAAAATTAAAAGCGATTTTTTTTAATTTTCTATTAAAAATTAAAAAAAAAAACAGGTAAAAGTTTCGATAACTTTAGAGATATGAGAACAAATTACTTATGGTAAACTCCCAACAAATGCGACAAAGGCGCATCCTTGCCTACATCCGCTTTTACAAAGGTTGAAAAATGTTTGATTTGTATTCATCTTTCCTTTTAAGTTTTCTTTAAATTGCTTGTAATTTTTTTTGTTACGAACTTACCTACAAAGTAATTTTTAATTTTATTAATACAGCTTTATGATTTCAAATAATTAACAAAATTCACATGCGATAAATTCGGATCTCAGCTCGGACAACGTATTGTGAATGCTTATTTTTGTGGAATATAACACAAAGACATTGTCCAGAAATATAATGTTCAGAAAAATTCAATATTTCGCATTATTGCCAATTTTTTTAAAGAAATTGCTGTTGTACACCTCAATGATTGAACGCCCCAGATAAGTGGTCTGTCGGACAATTTTATGAGTAGACTTGTGAAAATATACTCTTTTGTCTCTTCCTATAAACGAACTGAACAATTGCACGTACCGATATTAAAGCTGTATTTTTATTTATTTAAACCACACTGTTATCTTTATGATTCAAATTTACAAACTTACAGCGCCTATTAAAGTAAGTCATCCTTAGTTGCATATGTTTTGTCCACCACTGAACATTCCTTTTTACCCCCTCTATCAGAACCTGTTGTCAAAACCATCTTTTTTGTGTTCCACAGTATTATCTTCTCTATATAATAAAAATGAAATGGTGTTCGCATCACTTGAGATCGGCTCAAACGATTTGGCTGATTTTTGTTACAAACTGTTCGTAGTAGTCCGAACTAGGTTATTATAAACTGAAAAATGTTTAAAAAAAGTGAAAGTGCCTTTTTCTATAGTGTTTTTGAATCAACTCAAGATTGTTAGTTTTGATGTTGAGCAATAGATATGCGAAATTCTTTTCTGTTCTGTTTGATATGATTCTGTGAAAGTTTTTAATACACAAACGTATAGGTTATTAGTAGGAAAAGTCCAAAAATACCCCAAATTGAAAAATCTTAATATTTTATAATAGACGATAGGAACGACGTATTTTGATGATTCGTTTTTGCTTTGTTCGTTTTACTATCGTCTTACCATCCCATATGGAAGACATTAAAAGCGGATAACGCACTACAACAAGCAGATGATATACAGTCAAAACTCTCTATAACGAATTCCAAGGGACCTGATAATTACATCTCTATATGGAAATTTATGTATTTTCCACTTTCTTCAATACATCGAGTAGTATATATAGAGTAGTTTTCTATAGTTATCTCGAAATGCTTCCATTCGTTACCGATTTGTGATGACTTGTAGACCATATACAAAGACGACATGTCTGATCGTCCAGGTGTGAAACTGAGGAAAAAAATTCACAACCAGGCATTGACTGAAGACATTTGATTGATGTTATCTCAATTAGTAATGACAGTGCCCAATTATCCGATGTGTGACTCAGTTAATAAAGAGTTGGAACACGAATAAAACATATCCAACGCGATCCGCTCTTGAATCGGCATCAAAAATATTCATAAGCTGACATGCATAGTCGGAAGGCTGCCGAAAAATATTCATGTGCGATGAATTGCACATTCATCTTAATCTCCATCTGAGATGGACAAAGTTTTGATCGAATCGGAGAAGTGTACTATGGCGCACAATAAGCCTTTGGATCAAACTCGGTTAGGTGTCCCCAAATATTATTCAAAATAAAGTTTGTTTGAGCGAACGTCCCATATTGGCTGCGAAAAACATTGAATCGGAAATTAGTAAGGGAATCCAGCCAAGATGATGTTATCAACTATCCGACCCAATTTAAACTCTCTGTACCCAGATTACCTACTCGCAATCTCCAGTTGAAAATCAGACTATTACCAATGACTCTATGTGACTAGGTCGAGTGCTGCAGTAGGGTGAAGTTGTTGAGCGCATTTTGGTTTTGCCGCTCCTTGCAAAATGATAACAATTACGAGTACTTGACTCCAGCAATCAGCAACAGTGTTGTCTTCGAGGAGGTACAAGCTCGTGCCCTTGTGTTTAACAGGCTTTGAGTATTTAATATTTAAATTAGGGTACAGTATTATTTGTAGCGCTTCTTGCGTTGGGACCGTTCGACATCTGTTAGTCTATTTATCTTATTGGCCGTATTAGTATTAGTATTTATCATTATCTGCCGAATCTTTAAGTTGCTGTTGTCCAAATTTTAGTTTCTCACCGGAATATGGTACTTATCATTAACAGTTATCTAGTTCAATTTCCTGAAATCAATTACCACCCGTTTATACATATTCCCATGTTCATCCTTACCTTTCTTATCAACAACCCCGATAGGGCAGGATCTAGAAGGACTTCACAAGATCCTGTATCTCAGAATTAACAAAATCTGTCACACCCATGGCGTAAGCCTATATATACACTGATCCGTTACTATTGGTGCGAATATGGGCGCGATGATGTATTGCAGACCTATATGAAAATCACAATCGCACACCTCAAAAATTGATTTTTTCCCAATCCCGCGTTTGTCCTTGTTTTCCTATTCTTAAAGTCTCTTGTTGAGCTTGTCAGCGTTAGTTGGATGTGATAGAATAAACAAGTAAAAACGGAGTTAAGTTCGGCCGGGGCGAACTTTATATACCCTCCACCATGGATTGCATTCAACAGAGGCTGTCGATTTTCGTAGAAGTGCAGTAATAATTTTATAACTAAACATAATATTTTTATTATTTCAAATCACGCTTATTAGGCAAGGCTATCAATACCAAGTAAAAATTTTGTAAAATCCATTATCTCTCACGTACACAGTGCAAGATAACCTAGCTTCATGACTCAACCAATTTTTACCGTAAATGTCAAAGGTACGAAATTGGAAAAATCTTTTTATTTTGCGTGTCTATGAAGTCAGAGGAATGTATAAGATTCTCGCTGCGGCCATTTGGTTGGTACCATTTTTATCCCCTTTTACCTGATTTTACCCCCTTAAGAGTACGACTTTGTAAAATCTGTTTATTTTACGTGTCTACGCAATTAGAGGGTTGTACACACCGAATTTCATCATTCTGGCTGTAGTCATTTAGTTGGTACTATTTTTATCCCTCAGTACCCATTGTCTCCCTTGAAAGTAGGAATTTGGAAAAACCCTTTTATTTTTTGTGACTACGCAGTCAGAGGTTTTAGAATTTATATTTTTCCATGTTTCTGGCTTCTGGTTGCTGGTTCCTTAGTTGCTAGTTCCTTATTTTACTATGGTAACTACCTTTCACGATTTTATTTCTTCGCAGCCCAGGCTTTTCATAGCTCTGGTGATAATTAGATTTGTTTGCTTTTTTTTCTTATTTCCCTAGACCAACTTCTTTAAACAAATAGCGTTTTGTGCCACAATTTACATCTCCAGCGTACTCGCTTATAACAAAAAACACATCTTAAAGAATTTTGGATCTGTTCGCTCCTGTAGTTTTTCGTGCTAACCCAAGTACTACCGATGATATCTGTGATTCCCAGCTATTTTATTATTTTTGAAGTTTTTCAAAGTAACCCAAACGGGTGGGGCACTTTACCCATACAATCGCCAAGAACTAAAATTGCAGTTTTTTGTTCGTGAATAGTGCATTTTTTACTTAGATTACTGGGTGCGATTTTTGTAGACAGATATTCGGAAAGTGAGTTGTGATTCTCTTTTGTTTGTGAGAATCATTTACATAAAGAATAGTCCGGTTATGTTGTTAAAAAGTTTAAAGTAAAGTATTTCAAATAAAAAATAAGTAACTCATGAAAAATGTGTTTATACAAATATATTTACGTAAATAATACTGATCTGTGCAATCGTATTAAAGTCAGATTTAACTTAATATTGAATTGTGTGAGATCAGTATTGAGTGTATTTAATACACCCCAGGACCAATTATTCACAATAAACTGTATGATTTTTAAATGTTTGAATGTGTTTTCAAATCAAGCTTTGCTACACTGTAAAACAAATATATTGTTGTGAAAGGTATTTTGTTTTCCACATCAAATAGTTTTTAGCATTACAAAATTCACAAAATACGTCTGTTCGCTATAATTAACAGAATATAACTTTCAAAGGCCGTTGCTTTTAAGGCCACACCGCCTCTTAAAATTTCCTACAGGATCAATATGGTCGATAGAACTAGTTACAGCGTTATTGGTTTACCCATAATGAATTGCTTGATCGGATGACGGCAGAAGTATTTTGTCATAGGCTTTAGATTGTCGTACTCTCTGATATTTTGCACATTATTGTTTCTATTTGTGCAACTTTTACAAAACTACGAGCATTATTTATTGTACATAAAGAATTTAATGAAAATGACAATATCACGCATGTACGACACCCAATTTAATTATAATTTTATTAACACGTGTATTGTTTTTCTTTGTAGATCTGCATACGATACACTAACAAATACTAAAGTGGCAATTAAGAAAATATCACCGTTCGAACATCAAACATATTGTCAGCGTACGCTTCGTGAGATCAAAATTCTAACTCGCTTTAAGCATGAAAATGTAAGTAGAATTAAACCAATTAATACCCTTTTGTTGTATTGTATGTTTTAAATAGATATAAAATATAAAATATTATTTATTTAAGTTAGAAAAATTACTTTTCGAATTCTTTAACGTTGTAGCTCAAGGGGGAGAGTGTTGAACACCTTCTCAGTCTCTGTCCAGTTATGGCTAATAGACGTTTAGTGACACTGGGTTCTGATTTCTTCGAAAGCTTGGTCGACTTGGCCAGTCGGTAAGATACAATGTTTCGTGAGTCGCACAATGGACTTATTCTGGTCTAAGTGACCCAGATGCTTACATTCTGCCTGGCACCACAACCTAACCTAACTTTCTTGCAATAAGTGTGGACAATGATACATACCGTAGGAATGCAGAAGTCAAAGTGAACAATACTCGCCGAGCTCCTTTTATACCCTTTCCAAACATCAAAACTACGCAGTTGCACAAATAAGTAGTAACGACTAGCAATAGACCAGCTCGCGATTAACTCTTTGACTGTCCTCACACAAAAATGTCTATTTATTTACTATGACGTACAACAGAGTGATACACGAACCAAACGTTCTTACTCTTATACAAATGTTCAGGTCTCATTTAAAAAAAGAATCATTCCCATAACAAAATTGTTAAAGGAATCAAGGCAATTGTGTATCACATGCGCAAACGTATCAATCATAACGTCTGTGCATCATATATTACTAGCTTAATATTTGTATGGAATTTACTCGCTTAACAAGAAAGTAGCTTACAACTTTCTTAGTTATCGAGTAAGATGGTGCCAGATTTTTATCTCTGACGTATTTAAATAAAATTAATGGATAAAAATGTTGCCACCTTATCAAGTCTCTTAATTGTAAGCTAGTAATCACAATCGAATAGGCCTAATAAAATAATAAAATGCATTTGGGTAGAAGGTGCAGTATCGCCACTTTTTTACTGCTGTTGCTTTTTTTATTTGAAGATTTGCATCTATCTGTTAGCTTTCCATTTTATAGTTTCAATAGCAGTGATTTTTTAAGATTTTCAAAGTAACCCAAAACGGTGAAAGTGTCCCACCCATGGGATACAATCCCCAAGAACTAAAGATTCATCTTTTGTTAGCGAATTACACATATTTGAATTAGGTTAGTTTTAGTTAGAGATTAATAAAACAAGAAATTAATTGAAGGCGTCAATTTATTTAAAATAATTCCTACTTCATTTGTATACTATAGTGATCCGAAAACCGGGTCAACCGGGGTTTTCATCTGAGACCGTCGGGTTTTTTTAATCGCGGTTTTTGGAAAACACGGTTTTTTTTATGTCGGTCTCAACCTGTTTTTCATAGTTCAAAAAAAGTCTCTTTTTCGGTGCTATTTTGTTATAATATGCCACTTTTTATATTATTACAAGCTTCGTATAACGTTTTTTTATTGGGGACCGCAAATTAACTAAACAAATTTACGAACACAGCAATACTGTGAGTCTAAAATGACGAAGTTCGTCTTAGATTTCATATGCATTTCTTATGGACAGAAGAAATATTTGGTAGATCATCATTAAACAATCCAGCATTTATTTCAGGGGGTGACCGTAGAAATTTGTTTCCGGATCCAGCCTTATACTAATATACAGTGGCAGACAAAAGTCAACATACGACCCACATTTTTGCGTTTTAGCGAGTTCCAAAAAATATTTGAAAAAAGTAATGATGCGGTTTTGTTTGAAATCGTTTTTTATTCATATAACAATAACAAAATGCTTTACTTCAATATAAACTTAAAAGATATTGGCAAAATAAACAAAAAACACCTTGACAAAAGTCTACATACGACATAGCATCCCATGCTTTACGTCATTTTTTTATAATGTACTTTATAGGAGAATTGACGAAACTTGTATTGTCATTTGTCTTGTGCTTGCTCTTCTTTAAATAAATATAATTCAAGAAACATTAGTCCGCGAAAATGGCTTCTCGTAAAGAAATTGCAACTGATATTCGAAATTTAGTAATAAAATGCAGAAACGAAAGGAAATCTTTAGGCGAAATAGCTAAAATGGTTAATTTAAGTAAATCAACTGTCCAAACTATATGCAAAAACTTCGAAAATACGGGTACTGTTGAAAATAAGCCCAGAAGTGGGCGTCCAAAAAAACTTAGTCGACGAGATGAAAGCTTTATTTTAAAAGAAGTTAATGAAAACCCGAAAGTGAATGCTACAATGTTGTCCAAACAACTCGCAGAAAGGTCGGATACAATTGTACATCCAAGAACAATTCAAAGAAGTCTGAATAATAATGGTTTCCGAAGCAGAACGCCACGCAAAAACCTCTTATAAGTGAAAAGAATCGTAAGCTTCGCCTTGAATTCGCCCAGCAACACTTGGACAAGGGATTAGACTTCTGGAAGCGGGTTTTATTTACGGACGAGTCGAAGTATAATATATTTGGAAGTGACGGGAGAGCCAAAGTATGGAGAAAAGCGAATACGGCAATGAATCCGAAGAATTTACTTGCTACGGTAAAGCATGGTGGTGGCAACGTAATGGTTTGGGGTGCCGTCGCGGCGTCTGGAGTTGGAAATCTTGCGTTTATTGAGGGTAACATGGATCGCTATCAATATAAATCCATATTGGAACAAAATCTGAAGGCATCGGTCGATAATTTAAACCTCGGAGAGCGCTGGATTTTCCAACAAGATAACGATCCGAAGCACACAGCCCAATTTGTTAAAGATTGGCTGATTTACCATGCTCCAAGACAACTTTATTCGCCGCCACAAAGCCCCGACCTGAATATTATTGAACATGTGTGGGAGATTCTGCAACGCAGGATCCGAAAACATCGCATAACTAGCGCCCAAACGCTAAAAAACAAGCTGGAAGAGGAATGGCGACAAATATCACCTGCGGAATTGGAAAACTTAGTTGCATCAATGCCCAGACGATTGCTGGCTGTTGTAGATGCTCATGGTGGACCAACAAAATATTAAATTATATAATAGTATCATTTTGTCACGTTAAATTGCATTTTTTATGTCTCATCTCAAACCGTATGTAGACTTTTGTCAAGGTTTTTTCTGCGTATTCTGTTAATATCTTTTGTGTTTATATTGAAGTAATGCATTATGTTATTGTTATATGAATAAAACACGATTTCAAACAAAACCGCATCATTACTTTTTTCAAATATGTTTTGGAACTCGCTAAATCGCAAAAATGTGGGTCGTATGTTGACTTTTGTCTGCCACTGTACGTATAAAGTAAAGTCTTTGTAGGTAATGTGAGGTTCACGAACTTTGTGAAAGTAAGAGAGTTTCAAAGAGTAGTTTTTACGGTTCACACCTGTTCTAAACTGATATTTTGGGAATGATAGATGCAGGACGAAAAGTAATGATGGATTGATATATTATTAACAAAACACCTAATGAATTTTTGGCAATGGACCTAAATGATCCTAATTCAGACAGGAATGGAGCCAATTTCGAAAGATTTCAGTGAAACTGACGATGACATCAGAATTGTCATATCCCCAAGAACGAGTATGTATGAATAATTCCCACGTTTTTACTGTTTCAAGAAAAACCGGTTCGACTGGTTTTTTTATAAGAAGAAAACCGGGTTTTTTTAAATCACGATTTTCGAAAACCCCGGACCTTGCAGAAAACCGGGTTTTTGAACACTCTATTGTATACCACAAAGTATTGCAAATACAAAAACTGTTCTGTAAATTTGATTGTCCTTAAAATATGTTTTTATAAAAATATATATATAAGTAAATAGATTTTAGTTAATAATACTGATCCCTGGAATCATATTAAAATTAAATTGATTTTAAGATTAGACTGCGTGAGAACCATATTAAATGTATTTAATGAAACGTGGCGATTGTACCTCAGGACCACTTTTTCACAATAAAGTATATTTATAAACAATTTTAAATGTGATTTCAAAACAAACTCTTGTCTTAAGGTCTTACGTTTTCCACACCAACAGAAAAAGTTGTAACAATATATATTTCGTAAAATATTTTTTAGCAACACAAAAATAAGTCTCCGCGATAATTTACGAACTATAACTTCCAATGATGGTGGTATAAGAAAAGATCAATAAATGCAATAATAATCGGTTGTTTCCCAGTGGGGAAGACTAGGGAGTATTTTAAAAAAGAATGAGATATCCTTACGACAAAAGTGAAACCTTTATATGGCGGTTTGTAGATCCAGCGCAGGTTTGGGGTTAAGGACACTTTGGAGAGGTCGACCATCTCCAGCGTTTTCTGAAAAGAATTTTAAGACTACCAGAATGTACGCCAAATTATGCATTAGCTATCGAAACAAATCTTGAAGATGGTCACATTTATCCGCTACAACTGCATATGAACTGTGAAACGCTACCTTAAATAAACTTATAAATGAAACAGATGCTCATGCAATAGAAGAAAGGATTGCCGCAAAACTATTGGAATTATATGGCAACAACTCTAATCGAAAAGTTAAGCACAACCAACAGGATCAAAAATTTACAAAGAGAAACCAAACTAACCTTTCAAAGGTAAGCAATATTTCAATAAATAGTACAGCCCCAATGAAGTAATGTGGATATTCAATGCAAGGTGTGATCCTTAATGGAAATCAACGAGTTCAAACGACAATTAGCAATGCTCACTGTGTAACCTGCGAGAAAAGGAAACAATTCAGCATTTCATTGAAGTCTGAGAGGATACAGAGTGTTGCATGAGATGGATATAAAATGTATATTGGATGGAAGAGAGATGTTGGATTGGAGGAATCTGATTGCGTATTTAAAAAATGCTCTCCAATACCGAAAATTAATCGTTACCGAATTTAACTAAAATTAATATAAAGAGTTTAATGTTTTCTTTGCAAATGTAAGCAACGAACGTACAGATGTATTTAATTTCAGGCTTACGACGTAATGCCATAACCGTACAATTCTTATTTTAATAGATTAATATTATTATCACGCTATCATAAAATTGTAACTAATTGTATAATGAATGAAAATAAAGAAGACTACTACTTACTATTTTAATGTTTCTACTATTTTTACAAAAAATCACAATAACTTGAAAATGCCGAAATTTCCAAAAATTACAATCTGGTAACAAAGTAGTGCTACAATCGAGCAAATAAGCGACTTTAGCCCAAGTCGCTTTTACCCTTATTGTCAGAACTATATTGTGGAATTTTTGAGGATTATTTTTGTGGAAGATCTTCTTAACCCTCTAATTCCAATTTGACTCTTTTTTTTTTTGAGAAAATCAAAAACGTCCTTTCAAAAAGTACATAAGGATTAAAATGTTCAAATTATGTTGTTAGATTGATTATACAATTTCAAATAAACTAGTTAAAAGATTGGTGTCAATGTTTTACATCACTTAGAAGTTACACGCTTCTAAAAACAAAACTTCCAAGGAAGGTCCCATTTTTAAATCGCAGGTTTCCAAAAAGGCGACAACATTATTTCGTAGGTGCCAATTTATTCTATTTTCAAGTAAAGGTCATAATTTAGATATATCTAATGTCCATCTTGAATCATTCTGTGAGTTGAACTTCCCTGTAGGTCATCTCCAATATGTCTGATACAAAAAAATATTTGCAAAAATTTTCAAATCGTAAAGCATCGATAAGAAAATGAAAATCGTAGCTTCGCAATTCTTACGAAGGGATGCTGGATTCAAAATAACTCTCTACATCCGTTTTGGTACAAAACACTAAACTTGTGGTCTATGTTAGAATGTGTCGTAAAACACTATTAAATCGTTTCATTCCAAATTTCAGTGAGTTAATAAAAATGCTTATTTTTTCAATTGAAATTTGTTCTATGTTTTATAATTATAAGCAAATTAAACGTTGTAATAAAATACCAAAAACCGTTTTTCTCCGAGCCACGATTCTGGCTGCAAGCGGGCACTTTATGCACATTGGGGTTCTGGGATGGGACTGAAATTTGTATCCTTCAGAAGTACTTCCATTTCTTACTATGTTTCAACTACGAAGCAATTTTTGGCACCTTTGTAGTTTAGTTTAGCTTTAATCACACTGTTACAATATGTTTGGATGAATATTGATTTAATATTTAGAAATCTATCTATGTTTCAGATAATCGATATACGGGATATTTTACGAGTGGACAGCATAGAACAAATGCGTGATGTATATATTGTACAGTGTTTAATGGAGACTGATCTATATAAATTACTTAAAACTCAGGTAATATCAACATGTGTGAACGTCGATAGTGCGATTAATTATAATTATTTTTCTTCCAATTCCTACATTAAACAGAGGCTAAGCAACGATCATATTTGCTACTTTCTGTATCAAATATTGCGTGGTCTAAAGTACATACACTCCGCAAATGTATTGCATAGAGATTTGAAACCAAGCAATTTACTGTTGAATACAACGTGCGATCTAAAGGTAGTATATGTAGCTTTGTTCAAAGTGTAGAAGGTCATTTGTTAAAGATTGTACTGCTTTTCTTTTCGTTTCTTGAAGATATGCGATTTTGGATTAGCTCGCGTTGCCGACCCGGAACATGACCATACTGGTTTTCTAACAGAGTATGTCGCCACGCGTTGGTACCGTGCACCCGAAATTATGCTCAACTCCAAGGGCTATACCAAATCAATAGATATTTGGTCGGTAGGTTGCATTTTAGCCGAAATGCTTAGCAATCGACCAATTTTCCCCGGTAAACATTATTTAGATCAATTGAATCATATATTAGGCGTTCTGGGTTCACCCTCCAAAGAGGATCTAGAATGCATCATAAACGAGAAGGTGAGTGATTAACGCTATGAACGCACATACATACATAAATCATACACATTCCTAATATTTATATTTTTCGATAAGGCACGAAACTACTTGGAGTCATTACCATTCAAACCGAAAGTGCCATGGCCACGACTATTCCCCAACGCTGATGATTTGGCTTTGGATTTATTGGGCAAAATGTTAACATTTAACCCACATAATAGAATACCAGTGGAAGAAGCATTAGCGCATCCTTATTTGGAACAGTATTACGATCCAGGAGATGAGGTAATTTTAGTTCTACCGTATTATTTGGAGATATTATGTGTTCTTTATTTGGAAATTTTGGTATTCATTTCATATATTTTCATGTAACCGCCGCTATGTTAAATGCAAACCCCAGATCAATCCAAAAATTAAAAGAAAACAAAAGTCTGTCGAATTTAATACACACACAAAGTTCCATATGAATGATAGCACATTTTCGCTGTTACTTAGCAATAACTATATGTTTTTGATATATTTATATAAGTTGTTTTTTTTTTCGACCTTTTATTTAATATTCAAGCTCGAGGTCTTAGTATTATTATTTGTTTTTGATATATTTATCATAACCTACCGATTGAGTGTATTTGTTCGATAGGTTAGTTTAGGAAAGGTACGGTGGAGGAATTGTGTTGTACTTCCACCCGCATATTCTTTGGTTGCCTTCAAATTGGTTATTGCCTGTTGACTAAAGCTAGAATTAGGCATTGTTTATAGACAGACAGAAAGAGAGCGATACGAATTTTGGATATTGGTGTCACATTAATTGCGTGGAACTTAAACTACGGAAATGCAAGCATATGCGTTTCTTTAGATCGAATCCGAAATTTGTCAGACATAATCTTATTGGGGCTGAGTTAGGACAGTTGATTCTTTTGTAGATGGATTCTTTGGTATTCTGATGGATTCGAAACTTGATTTCAACAATCATATTATAGCCACGGATAACAAGACGTATGGTGTTCTTGGCTTCATTAATCGTTGGACTAAAGAATTCTCTGATCCCTATGTGACGAAACAGGGAGCTGCGGTGATAATCCTTAAGTCTGAATTGTACTGGACTTCGTTCCGGCATGTATTCGATTATCGCGGGAACCTTTGTTCATCATCGTTCTCATGTTGTCTGGCTGTTATTTGCATCTTCTTCAAGGGAATCAAATTAATGGTAAGGGAATGGGATGTTAATCGAGTTTTACCACTATCCTCCACTAGGGGCGCTGCATTTTATGTTAACAGTCATGTTATGTATCGCTAATGGCTATTAGTTTCTTCCCTGGACCTTGTAGCAATCGAAATGACAATTTTTATGTGATAGTGTGTTCGGATGAGAAAATTGACTGCAGAAACTCTTATTTTATGATGAAAAGTGAACATTTGTTGATGTTGAATTTTACCAGTACGCCCAGCACCATCAGATTGCAAGACGCGCACACTTCCACTGAACTATGAAGGCCACAGAAACAGTTATTTACTTCGCTTGTTTGGCCTATTTTGGAATGTGGTTCTGTAGTATGGGACCCTCAGTATGACATCTATATTGACAGAATTGAGTCTGTTCAGATGCAATTTTTAATGTTTTCATTGAGACACTTAGTGATTTTGTTCTCCCCCCCATACTAGTAGATTGAAGTTGATTGACTTGTCCTCCTTAAAAAGTAGACACATTATGCTGAACACCGTGATGGTTTTAAGGTTATCAATAGTGATGTATCATCTGAATATCGTATTTCTAAGATTAAGTTTAACGTGCCATTTAGACCAACTAGATACTATCAGTTTCTTCATATTGATTTTCAGCGTACGAATTATGCTTCTGCGCAGCCCATTCGTAGAATGTGTATTGATTTCAATTTATTGTAACACGTCATGGCATTCGGTGTCGGAATCGATACAATAAAGTCAGGGATTCTCTCGTATTTGAATGATTAGTGTTCTGTTTAGTTATTATATTGTATTGCTTCTATGTCAAATTTTATTGTAGTTTGTATGGTAATATTGTTTTTGTTAGCTTTTTGCTGGCTGGAGATATTTAATCTGTAGCCGGTATTCCACCCTCTACTGCTTGTCCACTACAGTTCGGACTGTGGTGTGTACGTTGCCCCTACGTTATGGGGACGAGGCTCTCTCGGTAGGCAGGGGCGGGAGTGACAGGCCGTTAAAAAAGGCCAAGTTTGAATCGATTAGTTTTGATGGAGTGTGGTCTAACCCACAACCGTTATCCTAAAGAAACTCTAAACGCTTTATGAAACTAATCAAGGCATCGATGTTACATCCCCTAGTTCCTGGAGAGTAATAGCACCATCGTTAAACCTTTTCTATTGCACCAACATATCATCTTTCGTTGTTTATAATGTGTCGATAGCTTTGAACAGCGCTGTGTCCATTTTAATTAAATTTTGAAATAAAAAAGTGGTATAACTCACATAATATAATACAAATTACCGAAGAAGTGCAAAAACCCCTGGGGAAGTATACTTGCCTACGATCATCAAAGATCTAATGTTAGTATTGCGTTTTAATCTACGATTTATTTTACATCACAAATGCAATCAATATACATTAGGGGGTGGGATAATGTTGTATGGAAATTTTAGTAGTTCGATTTGGATATGCTAGAATCCTCTATGCGAGGTTCGGAAAAAAATTCATGAGCCAAAAAATGGGGATGGGGATAGTGTAAGAGGGCACTTATCGGGGTCAAAGGTGAGGGAAAAAGGGTAAAAATAAACAAAAAGTCCCAAAACTGCCTCGGAGTCGTCCCGAGAGGGGTTAATGTAAGACACCAACATTTTTTCCGAACAAACTTACCCTTTATCCCCAAACCTTAATACAAAAACTAATTTTTATAAAATTTGCTCAAGGAGACGGCTACTCGAGTTAAATGTATGGCCGACCCCCAATATTTTGTCATTTTTTTTGGACCACTAAGGGTTGACTATAGGAGGTAAGTATGTTCGAAGAAAATGCAGGGGTATTAGTCTATACAGTTTTGTCAAAAATGGACGGTATTGGAAAAGTGAGGTTGGCAAATGTAGGGGAATAGAGTCGTAAAAATTGTATTTTTTGACGGAATTCTAATTACAGAAGGTTATTTGCGGATATTAACAAAAAATTGAAATTAAGCTCGGAAAACCAGGTGATCAGGACAGCTTCAAATTTTATCATCCCGAATCCCCAGGATGAATTTGACCGCCGTGTTCTCCGCCACTCAATAACCTCCACATCCGAAGTGAAAATACGATATCATGAAGAATGGGATAAAATACGAAATTCCTGTACCAGAAAAACCGTTGAAAATACGCAAAAACGTGAAAAGGCGTAATGACGCTATGATTTTCGATGCAATTGAATTCGCGAATTTTTGATCTTATCTATTGGCGAATTAAAATTATAAAATAAAGTTTTATGTTTAAATAACGTAAGTGGGTGCGAATGTCGAATGTATATACAAATTACAGTATTCATAGCTGAACACACACACAACCAAAGTTAAATTTAAAAAATTAAAAAAAAAAACAACATTACAAAATTATTTCAATTTTAAATAAGGATCTTGCTCACGACGTAGTTGTTGACGAATCAACAAATCATTCATAAATTGTTTTTGTTTTGGTCGAATTCTTTGAAATAAACAACTTTATTTATATTTTGAGCATGTTTGACAAAATAAATAAAATATTGGCCTTTTCGATTGGGTTTGTGTTACCCATTCTAAGAGAGTAGCAAGCTACTTTCTTGTTTAGCGAGTAAATTCCATAAAAAAATGAAGCTAGTAAGCCCAATCGATCAGAAAAATGAATTTTGGCAACTAGCCAATCGCAGGGAAAGTACGTAATAGTTATTTGAATAGTCCTACTCAGCAGCAACTTCATTGCCGGCAATGGAGAACTAAAGCAAGTTACTCCCAGGATTGTTCTAATAACAACTGACACATAATTGGGGTCCGTTGGACAAAAAACAATAAAACGGATACCGGACTGATGTTTAACAATACTTTTTGGTCTTATAAAAATGATATTTACGAGTGTTCATACATAAACATTTTATTGTTGCTTCAAAACATTTCACAAATAATTGTAATGACCAATCTTATAAATTTGCCAAAAAAACAACCACTCTAACCAATTTGTTATTTCATTTCAGCCTGTTGCTGAGGTGCCCTTCCGCATTGGCATGGAATTAGACGATCTTCCCAGAGAAACATTGAAAACTCTCATATTTGAGGAAACACTTAAGTTCAAAGAACGACAACCCGATCAACAGGCGGTGTAAAGTTCAAACCAGCGTATGCCACAAGGACTTGGAGGAAGAGAAAGGAAAAAACTTAAAATGAAGAAAACCAACAAACAAATAACAACGTAACCTGCATTTTTATTATTTATGTATGTTTTAGTGATTATATTTTTCAAAACATAATCACCACTACTACTTCTACTTGTATCAATGCCGTTACGGCTTGATTCGGCATTCGAACCTCCCCTCCCATACACTCAAAACAAAAATCATTGAAGATAATTGAAATGTTAAAGAAGATTGAATTGATGCCACCGCGTGTGTGCTCCAATTATCTGTTGCTGATGCTACTGATGATGTTTCAACTAAAAAGTGCTTCACCATCATTGTGATCTTAAACATACATGCATATATAAAATATACAAAGAAACATACATACAAACATATATACATAATACATATATTAATTGTACTTTCTTTCCATCATATTCAACACTTTCGTATTTCTTATAGTTCGTTGTAATTATTACGATTATTATTATTATTTCTATTCATTTTTTAAACTAACAGTAAGATACAAAAAGTATTTCTTCCTTTTATTTTATCTCGGGTTAATAATGTTCAATAATTCTGTGAGTGTAGTTAAATTAAATATGAAAAACTTATTAATTATTATTATTATTGTCTTCATAACAAAAACAAAAAATGAAACAAAAAAACGAAATGAAAAGTGCACACAATTTGTATTTTTAGCATTTTAAAGATTGAAGCAAAATATAATTACAATAATACTAAAGTATGACACAACTCAGTTTTTAATGTGTTGAATGAAAAGCAAGCAAATGAAAATCCACACAAAAATAGTATACAATTAATTGTATTTTAAATATTAAACAATCATACAAACATCTTTACAACCTTTTATTTCTTTCTCGATATTGTTCCAAGAAAAACTAATATAAATAAGTATTGTAACACAGTAACAATTTAACAATGATCGTGAGCGTTAGTTAAATTATCTCAAAATAGTTTGTCGTATATTTACATATATGTATGTCTCTGTTTTCAAGAGACTGAGTATTCTGTCTTTAACCTTCCCAATTTTGATTTTTATACTTTGGCCATTTTGACTGCTGCTATTGCTATAAAATAGCATTTCGATTCCAGAATAGTTAAGCACACAAAATCAAGACACTTTAAAAACGATTCGCCTTCTGGTGACTCAATACTGACTGAAGAGGGTAACTTAATACTTGGCGTGTTTTATTTACTACAATCGGATTTTCCCGCTAAACAGTATTTGATAAATAAAATTGTCTAAATTTTAGAGCTTTAGCTGCGTCCTATTAAGGTTTTTCTTATAATTTAAAATGTTTATAATTTATTGAAACTGAGAATTCTAAAATCCAGGTAGTTTATCGAACAAATACACTTAAGCGCGAAAACCTCGTTGTGGTAAATAGAACACGCCAACTATATTCATGTGCGTCTAATTTGTCATAAACTGATCTATCATTCTCCGTACAGTTTTCTGTACCTAACCTTTGAATTTCATTTAAATAAGTATAAAATCATTACTGATTAATAAATCGATCTCAAACCATATGTGTGTATTCTTCATTGGCTTAAACGCGTTGTCAAAAATGCAAAATACTAAAAGAGTGAAAGAGAGAGAGAGACAAGTATCCGATTGGAAAATGTTTAACTCACTAAAATGATGAATGACGAGTAATTACGTTTGAATATCACGTTTTAAATTGTAAGTGGACATGTGTACAATGTTTACAATAGAAGTGTGTTTTATTTTTTTTGGTTTGGCTCGTGGCCAGTTGCAGATCTGGATGATCGGGCACATCATGTCTGTATTTGGTCCACAAATTATTCAGTAATGAATGAAAACAATTTAAAATAATTATAGAAAACAACATGCGTGTTAGATGAACATTTGTCGGAATCAAAACATCTACGATGGAGAAACGCATCGGTTGAAAATACATGAAATACCTTGAACTGGTTCCACTGTTTATTGAATGAAAGTATAATATCGGGGTAGAACAGCGTTCGGATGTAGTCATCATTTTGTTATTATATCATTAATAAAATCTGGTCAATGTTATAGATTATAGTCAACACTTGTTGTAATGCGTTATCCGCTGTAAGTGTACAATTTAACTATTTCCCATATACAATGGAGTGGAAAGACAAAGTAAAATGAACCAAATAAAGATGAATCAAAAAAAAAATACGCCATTCCTATCGCTGACTTTTTCCAGTTTATGCGAATATTCTTTGTAATTACATTTTTTCAGTTTTAACTGCGATTTTCTTTTAGTTAAGACAGGACGTCGAGTGATTTTTAGTTCAATTGAATTATAAAGGTATGTGATAGCTTTCACCGTGTTTTGGTTTCACCTTTACTTTTTGATTTCCACGTGGAAATGATTAATCAACTAGGGGTGATTGTCCCGGTTGTCGTCGTCGACACAAAATGACACCGTCTTGTGTTGACGATTGTAAATTGGTATTCCCGTTGTTAATATTGACATTTATCGATCGTCGTCGTCGTATATTTGGTATTCTGTAAGTTATATGACGTTGATGTTGTGTTGACGCGACTCTGATTTTTGTCGTCGCGTTTTTGGTGACGACTTGAACATTTTAAATATTCTAACTGTTCAAAAATGATAAAAAATAAAATTGTGGATGAATTGGAAAAAATAAAATATAAAAAACGCGAACCAATTTAATTAATTTATTTATGTTTATAAAAATTTTGAAAAACTTCGAGTTGCTTGCAAGAAGATTTCCATGTAATTTTAAAATCAGTGGGATGGAATAACAAAACATTTAAATGTCCTTGGTCC